>CM060117.1:9478574-9861074 GCA_030522415.1 Channallabes apus | reverse complement strand
TCAGGGAATCTGCTCTGAGGCTAAAAATGGTGTCTGAGTAAACTGACGGTGAAGCACGTGCTGGCTTATCAACGGTTCTGATCTGACACACCCCATAATGATAACTAGACCGAAAGTAAGGCCTCGTTTAATGTTAAACACTTGATTGAATTAACCATTTTTCTTTCCTACTTCCTTTTTTTTTTAATATGTATGTGTGATTAGATTACTATCTTGAGCCACACCCGCCCAGATGTTAACAGAGGTTTAAAAGAAACAATTACTCAAACTTGTCCCCCCCAAATGCTTTCAGTTATAATCTATTTAGTTTCCTGTATTTAGTTTCCTGTTCCTTGGAGCATTCTGACGAAATCATGTGATTTTCTCCTGCATAGATATGGAGGCTTTTACTGATGTTACTGTGAAGTGCATGGCTATTATGGGGTAGCTCAGTGGTTAAGACTACGGTTCGGAAGATCCCAGGTTCAAACCCCCAGAACTACCAAGTTGCCACTGTTGGGCCCTTGAGCAAGGCCCTTAACCCTCAACTGCTCAGATGTGTAATGAGATTTAAAAAAAAATGTAAGTCGCTCTGGATAAGAGCATCTGCCAAATGCCTAAATGTAAATGTATTAGTGGAAATGTTAGCTGATAATGACTCACTGTCTGGGGAATACACAAGACAGGTCTGTTTACACCTAGTGACAATTGCCTTCACAGTGGAAACATTCCTGTTTAAGTTTTATATCTTTTGAGTGACGTATCCTCAATACCCTTCCACCACTGAGCCTGTGACTTTTATCAGATGCAGTTATATTATTTGCATAGTTTTATATAAAATACTAAGTCAAATACATTACTTATTATTATTAGTTCAGGTGAGCTTTACTCCCATTAACAACTGTATAGTTGAAAGTGAAAGGCAATAAGCTTCATTTTCAACAAAGGATTTATCTTATATAGACTGTATATTATTTTATACAGAAGTATTATTAATTACATATTTACCAGTGTTTTGATGAGGACCTGGAAACTAGTAAAGAAGTTAAAAGTAATATAAAAAATAAATATATCAATAAATCGATTACTTTAATGAAAGTATTATTTCATATTTATACTGCAGTTACGTTTTTGCAATTGACCTAAAATCAACAAAATTAAAAGTAAGATCGATTTAATGATATTCTGCCATAATACAACAATATATTAATTATATTAATTTGGCAATATAATACATAAGCTGGTTTAACTTGGTTGAAATTTTTTTTCCTTATTACCAGGATCTCATAAAGTCACTTTGGCTTCGGTGACAATATTTTTGAAACTGACTGTAAAAACAGGAATATTTAATGAAATAATTGATAATAGGACAACTGGATAATTACTCTTTCGCAATCTACAACTATATAAGGCAATGTTTTAGTGGACTATATATACTGCAGATTTATCATCATACGCCCAGCATATTTACTTTTATTTATTTGTTTATTAAAGACTAATGAGGTATTTAAATTAAGGGGTGTGTTCTCTCCTGACATTTAAAACACAATGCCTTTGTATGTGTATATGGTATATGTGTATGTGTGTTTGGGTAGGGTTAGTGTGTGTGTGTGTGTGTGTACGTCAGGTGTGAACACCTGTCTCTGGACACCTCCCACTGTGTGACTCACCGAGTCTCTTTTAAAAGCTGCGTATGACATAATTTTCCCCAAAGCATTCGTGTTTCTCTTCTGCTCTTCTTCATATTGTTGACCAGGAAGAAGAAAAAAATGCCTGCCAGCCTTTGTGGGACTTGGGAAATGCTCAGCAACAACAATTTAGAGGGTTACATGATTGCTTTGGGTAAGGCTTTATTTCACACCAAGATTATTTTCATAAATGTGAATGTTGACATTAACCAGGAACATGTGACATAACTATATTAAGAATGTTAATGATTACAATATAGAAATTTACACCATTAAACATGCACAGTGTTCTTCTTTTGCATGTATGTATTACTATAAATTGCTTACACCTGTTCTCTTGCAGGAATTGGTGTGTCCACTCGTAAGATAGCGATGAGGCTCAAGCAGCGTAAGATGATCGAGTATGTCAGTGACAAGTATATGATCAAAACTCTCAGCACCTTCAGGAACTACGTGTTCTCCTTCAGAGTGGACGAGGAGTTTGATGAGTTTACAAAAGGCCTGGATGAAAGATATTGCAAGGTGAAACATTTATAGCATTTATATAAAACCACTTGCATCACTCTTATGACTAAATATAATGAATATTACATTTTAATTTGATTTCTAATATTAATTCAGGAGAATAAATTATTAAAAGCTTCTTTTAAGGATGAAAGATGGTTTCTTATCAGAAAACCAAATCATCTGTTATAGTGTCCTGTAGAACCCTTATGGGGTTCAGTGGGACAAACTCATTTACATTTAGGCATTTGGCAGACTCATGAATACATTATTTTAAATAAAGCTAATTTATCACCGCAAATGTGACTTTAATTCACAAAAGGATCTGAGTAGAACCACTTCAGAAAGCTAGAACCATTCACCATCCAAGGATCCCTTAAGGAACTTTCTTGTCAAGGATCTAGCTACTGTATTTGTGAATTTTTTTCCATCTAAATCAGTGTTTAAGAATTAATCCTATTATTTAATTATATACTTGATTAATGCACAAAGACACTTTTTAGAACTATTTTATTTTATTTTAGAACTTTATATTTTTTTAAGATCCATTGGTGTAACAAAATGTATAAATGTTGTTTTATTTTAAATGCAATTCATTACATTAAGCATTCATCCATGTTGCCTTTTACTGTTAATGGAACGTAAGATCATAAAATATGGTCAGTATTAGTTACATGTTATATACTGTATATTATATCGCAAATAGTAATTCTAATCAAATAAATATCAACCACAGTGGTAAAGGTGTTAATTGTTCCCGTATGGATTATAATACATTTGTTTAGAAAAATTAGAAAGCGTATATATACACATTACATATACTGTACATACATTTTACAAATATGTATATGTCAAAATATATACATAACTGATGATAAGAAAGTGTGTGTGTGTACACACACACACTTTATGTCTAACTGTACTGTCATTATCATCAGTGTTGGACTTGGAATATAACCCTGGTTTATCATAAAATAATTTTGACATGCAATGACAAAATAAGGTTAAAACTGAACTGCATTGCATTTGAGTGAGAGACAAAAATCTCAAAAGTGTGAATTTATATGATTTGTCTATTGGCAGTCTGTCGTGACATGGGAGGGGAACAGGATGGTGTGCATTCAAAAGGGTGAGAAGAAAAACAGAGGTTGGGCCCACTGGATCGAGGACAATAAACTGCACCTGGTACGAATACATGCTTGTTTTTGTCCCCCCATTTAATTTAGATTCCCCCCATTTGATTTAGATTGTTGTTTAAAAACAATTTGACTATGCATTACCATTTCTTTCTTTCTCTTCTTACAGGAGCTTTACTGTGACGGCCAAATCTGCAAGCAAGTTTTCAAAAAAGTGGCGTAGTTAAAAAGAGTTATGTAGCTTTGTCATCTCTATGAGAAGGAAGTGTAGGAGCAACCGTATGGATCAAAGAGCTCTGCGTCTCTGGCATGATTTATGTTCATCATGGGAGTTGGAACTCAGAGGATCTGCAACGCTTTGTGGCTGAAGGGGATATCGCTGGCCGCAAGACAAACCACAGTCCTATAGAGAACCGCGGTGTTTACTGTTCTTCAGTACACCAGATTCAAACACATTAGCTAAATTTCAATTTCATGTTGTATTCGAATAGTGCCAGAACAGTTGGACAAAACAGCTGTAAAGGAGTAAATTGATTGCAGGTCTATGGTTCAATACACTCTATTTCAGTTTACTATGTAACCACTAGGTGGCGATACAGCATATAGATTTGATTCCTCTTTTTGTTGCTGTAGGTCTCTTTTCTATGACTGTTTTATTTGACTGTCCATTGTAATGCTTTTTTAAAATTCTTATTATTCATTTCTACACCGCTTAATCCTGTGTTCAAGGTCGCAATATAAATATATATAATGTCACCGACATTTGTTATGTTCCCTAAATAAACCTGGCAATTTTGAAGGAAAGAAATGCTTGTAAATGCTTAAAAATCTGTAAATGCTACATTGTTTGAATGTTATTTTTTTGATTCTGTGAATTTGAAAGATTTTATAGTAAAACTTATAACAGTTTCAGAAGAGCATGTGTGGTTTCTTGAAATGTTACCGTGATATCAGCACAATTTAATTTAATATTTGTAATATTGCAAATAATAACCAAAATACCTCTATAACAACACCCGTACTAATACTATATGAAGGTATCAAAATGTTTTGAGATTAGCTCTTTTTACAAGCTCTGTTTTTATTTCCGTGCATCCTCCCTCAGATGGCTTAAAACCTGGCAGTAGAATTTACTATTGAATGTCTGGCCTCTGGGGACGAATTCTCTATGCACAATGATATGATTGTCAAAAAAGATGATGAGCATGCACTTGCTCAAGCTACGGACCTGCCTCGCTTTTTTCAGTCATGGAGATGATAGGCTCTTCTACTGTAAAGACTACTCCTTGCTTTGTCGCAGGGTCGTACCTATACAACCAAGTTTCTTCACCGGTAATGATCCTTGACATGAAAGACGGGTCATCCATGGGCACGCTTAGTTCTTGGTAGACTTCAAAGCAATGTTCCTTCTGCTCCAGTGTCAGCAGCCTGGGGCCCAATTTGGCAGCAATGCTGCGCATGTTCAAATCACACATGAGGATTGCCTGGACTGTTCTATATGACACATTGACAGTGGCAGCAATGTTGTGGATTTTTCTCTATTGTATCATCATGCACAAGTTGTCGAATGGTTTCGAGGGTTAAGCTTATTAAAGGTCTTACTGATCTCGTGTCGTCTTCCAGTGACTTCAAGCCACTCAAACGACTCATTGCGTAAACTTGCCGAATCATGATAAACAGCTCCAGGCTGTACACAGGATGGTGTTTTTTGGCACACTGACTTATGAAGGTATTGGTGCTCTCTGTGACTGGGCGTGCAGCCTTACTCCATTCACTCACCATCTATACTGCTTTATCCAGCATTCCGTTTTAACGGGGGGCCTGGACCGTATCCCAGGAGGCTATCAGCTATCAGTTCATGAGGTGGGGTACACCCTGGACAGGGAGCTAATCCATCGTAGGGCAGTACACACACTATGGGCAATTTGGGAACACCAATCAGCCTAATCTGCAGTCCTTTGGACTGTGGGAGGAAACCCACCAATCATGGGGAGAACATGTGAACTCCATACACGTAGAGACGGGAATCGAACCCAAACACTTGAGGTGCAAGTCGACATTGCTACACCACACTACTGTGCCGTCACTTTTTGATACCACCTCCTAATAGTATTAATAGTTGTTCATTGGTCTTTCGGCTGCTCCCGACAAGGGGTCGCCACAGCAGAGTATCCGGTCAGCACTACAACTTGGCACAGGTTTTACGCCGGATTCCATTCCTAATAGTATTGATGGGAATTTTAATCATTATTACTATAAAATGTATTTTCCTTCATTAAATTTTACTTAAAATATGCAATATTAGTACTAAGCTAAGCTGGTAATTACGTTTATTACGATAAACAATATAAAAGGTCATTATTTTACTAATCTCACTAATCTCTTGGCTGTCTAATAAAATCAGGGTGGTGGCCCGGTTTTAAAATCAACCTCTGAATAGTGAAGAGATGCTTCACACACCTTCACACACCTTTTTTTAGTATAATCTATTTCTGATATTTAGTTTTGCTTGAACACTCAGTTAGAAAACGTAGTAGTTGATAATCGTATAGCTCGGAATCCCCTTAAAAATAACCTTCTGGGATTGCCGCAGGCGTTGTTTTAAAATCACCTTTATTCCGACAAATGCCGATTCTTGAGCTCCGATTGGCTGATACTCCGAAAGAATTGGATTTTCTGACCAATCCTGAAACAGGAATTGGGAACAACTCGTGGCGATTCTAGATTAAGGGGCGGGCTTTATCCGATACGGGTGGGAAAGAAATAAAAAAAAAGGCTGCCGCAGATCGCAATGTGTATTGGAGGCTTGTCACGTGACCTTAGATCCAAAATGGCCGCCCTGGTGTTTTGACGAATAATACTTTTGTGTTTGTTTCATTCTTAAAGGAAATCCGATATAAAATCCTAACCGCCGCGGGTAGAGCACACAGATGGTGTATAAGACCGATGTTTTAATTTAAGCGGACAATCACGGTGTATTGTTAGTTGTTGTATTGTTTTATACTATGCACTTTTGGGGTTTGTGAGGCAGCTAGCTAGTTAGCTAGCAAAATAATTTTAGGTAAAAATTAAAAGAAAAGCGATGGAAGAGCTCAGCGCCGACGAGGTAAGAGTTTAATTTCCGCCGTTCGGTCACTACCAGTGTAAAGATATGATAATATGTCAGACGCGTGTGTTGTTTTTTTGTTCTAATGTAATATAATGTAATGTCATGGTCACCCTTTGAGCCGGGGCACAGTGACTTGCTTTGCGAGCTGAAGATGCCTGAAGCCCCCTATGGCAGTGTGTCTCATCAGCAGTATTTTCTTTCTTTCTCTCTCACACAATACTCTCACCTCGCATTCCTGCCAGTCAGAGCCGGGAAAATGCGTAAAGACTAAGAGTTTGCACTGAGGTGGAAGAGAAATCGTGCTACATTGGCTTAAGCATGGCATTGTACCGGCTTAGAGAGCTGCCTTTTGAGTGATTATTGATCTGCTAAACCAGCTGGCTGTCGGCTGTTTTGTTTAGCTTGCTAGCATTAGATTAGCCTAAGAGGATATGGATATAACCTTAGCAGGGCTGCTTTTTCTTGCACCTGCCTCATTGACACTTTTTTCCCCAGATGAATCCGTATTTAACGTTTGCATACTTCAATGAGTCTCACACTTTGGTTATTATAAATAAAAATTGTGCTCAATAAACCAAGTAAATATAATTTTTAGGCTTGTTTACGCACACTAAGTTCTATTGTGTGCTTTCATTTTTTTAAACGATTTCTGTATTTTTTTTAAGCAAAAATTATTGACTGTCTTTTATTAACCACATCAAAATATAAGCCCAGGTTTCACGGGTCTGTTAAATTTTATTTCCAGGTTTTCCAAGTTTTCACACTACATAGTATGAGTTTTAGTCCTGGGGCATTGGTGCGTAGTGATTTCTGGCCAATGCTCAAACTCCAGCCACTGGATGCAGTGCTGGTCCCAAGCCCGTAAAAAAAATGCCAGGGTTGCGTCAGGAGTGGCGTTGGTCATAAAACCTGTGCCAAGTTGTTTAGCGGATCGGATGGTCTGCTATGGGACTCCTTGACCGGAGCAGTCAAAAGACTAATAACTAGTCTTAGCCTGATTTAACAGACACAGACAAAAACCACACATCTTAAACCAATTCTGTGGTGCAGGGGACGAGTGTTCTTAGACCTTTTAGGATTATTGCTCAGCCGCTGGATACAGTGCTGGTCCCAAACCCAGATAAAATGAGGGTTGCATCATGAAGGGCATCTGGCGTAAATCCTGTGCCAAGTTGTGTGCGGATCAGATGGTCTGCGGTGGCGAAGACAAACATCAACTCATGGCCATATATTAGTTGATCCTATAATGTCGGGTGTTCAAGTTAAACTAGGACTTGTGATAAAGATGCAAAACTGTTGACATTTACCGCAGACTTCAAGCACAGTATTGTGATATTACCGATTTTAGCCACAGTAAAACATTTGAAAGATGCAAACTTGAAGAAGGCTGTACGTATGTGAATGACGATCCTGTGCGAGGGGGCTCAGAGCCCACTGCAGCCGTTCTTGTGAACATTTAGCAGGAGGAACGCCGGGTAACTTGACACCAGATTGCTGTCTGTGGGAACTGGACACACAATCCTGCAAATGTTACCAACAACACTTGCACATTACAGGAACTCGGTAGGGAGTTGTTGCCACATCCTTCGTATAGCCCTGACCTCACTCCATTTTAGGAACTTTAAAGGATTTCCTTGGAGTCCAGGGTTTCAGTCGTGAACACGGAAACTTTCTAAATTATTGTAAGGACTAGTGGTGAGTCAGGAGATACACCAGTGAATATTGTGTCTGTTACAAATGAATTAAATTATTTTTATTTTTTTAATGGCATCAATTAGAAATTTTTTTTCCAAGTGAGCCTGGGATATAAGGATTGTTTTCTCTCCTATAGCATGTTCGGATTACATTTCACTATCACCACTAACAAATTAGTTCCATATAATCCCATAAACTTGGCATAATCCTTTGTTGTCACTGTAATCCCACACCAAGTTTCCAGTCAGGTGTATTTGCCTCGCCACGGAGCAACTCAGCCGCTAACTAGCATGCCGTTTTTATGCCTTAACACCATCTTATCACAACTTATGGTTACATTTTTTTTTAAATGTAAGATTATTGTCCGTGATGACAAAATAAGCCAAAAGAAATCTAAGAGTAAGATCTAAATCTTAAGATCCAAAATAATTTTTGCAGAGATTTACAGTAGGGCAAAAAAGTATTTGGTCATACACCAATTGTGCAAATTCTTCCACTTAAAAAGGTGAGGGAGGCCTGTAATTTTCATCATAGGTATATCACATTATTGAATTTTTAATGAATTAATTGGTTAATTCCTCTGTAAAATAAGTATTTGGTCACCTACAAACAAGCAAGATTTCTGACTCTGACAGACCCAGAACTACTACTTTAAGATGCTCCTCTGTCCTCCACTTGTTACCTGTATTAATGGCATCTGTTTGAACTTATCAGTATAAAAGACACCTGTCTACAACGTCAGTCACACTCCAAACTCCACTATGACCAAAGAGCTGTCAAAGGACATCAGAAATAAAATTGTAGACTTGCACCAGGCTGGGAAGACTGAATCTGCAAAAGGTAAGCAGCTTGGTGTGAAGAAATCAACTGTGGGAGCAATTATTAGAAAATGGAAAACATACAAGACCACTGATAATCTCCCTCGATCTGGGGCTCCACACAAGATCTCACCCCTTGGGTTCAAAATGATCACAAGAACTGTGAGCAAAAATCCCAGAACCACATGAGGCACCTAGAGAATGACCTGCAGAGAGCTGGGACCAAAGTAACAAAGGCACACACTGTTACATCAGTAACACACTTGCCGCCAGGGCCTCAGATCCTGCAGTGCCAGACGTCTTCCCCTGCTTAAGCCAGTCCATGTCCAGCCCAAGAAGATTGGAAGAATGTCAGATGAAACCAAAATAGAACTTTTTGGTAAAATCTCAACTTGTGTTTGGAGGGGAAAGAATGCTGAGTTGCATCAAAAGAACACCATACCTACTATGAAGCATGGGGGTGGAAACATCATGCTTTGGGGCTGTTTCTCCGCAATGGGACCAGGACGACTGATCCATGTAAAGGAAAGAATGAATGGGTCCATGTATCGTGAGATTTTTAGTGTAAACCTCCTTCCATCAGAAAGGGCATTGAAGATGAAACGTAGATGGGTCTTTCAGCATGACAATGATCCCAAACACACCGCCCGGGCAACGAAGGAGTGGCTTCGTAAGAAGCATTTCAAGGTCCTGGAGTGGCCTAGCCAGTCTCCGGATCTCAACCCCATAGAAAATCTTTGGAGGGAGTTGAAAGTCTGTGTTGCCCAGCGACAGCCCCAAAACATCACTGCTCTAGAGGAGATCTGCATGGAGGAATGGGCCAGAATACTAGCAACAGTGTGTGAAAACCTTGTGAAGACTTACAGAAAATGCTTGACCTCTGTCACTGCCAACAAAGGGTATTGAGATGAAGTTTTGTTATTGACCAAATACTTATTTTCCACTATAATTTTCAAATAAATTCTTTGTCTCTAATAGTTGAGGTATACCTATGATGAAAATTACAGGCCTTTTTCATCTTTTTAAGTGGGAGAACTTAATACTAAATACTAAATACTTTTTCAACAGATAAAGGACACATTCTCTTAAAACCAAGGTGAATCCTTGCAATACAATATTAGAGATATCAGAGCTCTGCCTGATCACTAAGGTATCTTGTTGTAATTCTGTTTGCATTGTTCAGTTTTGATCGTCAAGTTAACACACGTTCACACCTGGAAAGAAGAAATACACCAGAGGATCCGAGGATACTAAATACATGTCAAGTTCAATTCAACATCTAGTGTGTCAAAATCTGGATCAGGTTTTTTCCCCTACTAAAATATTTTTCTGAAGTTTGTAGGAAGAACCAAAAGTGTCTGAATGATGGATAATGCGGTGGAATGTATCGTATTTTTAGAGACACGGATTTGTCGGTGCTGAACACACCGTATCTCCTGACCCCATAACGAATTGCTGATGGTGTAATTGCCAGCTGCGCTGGAATCTGAATCAGGATGGGAAGATTTATCCTGCCATGCATTCATCTTCTTGCAGTATCACTGTCAGGTTTTATCTGGGAAGCAGAGGCCTTGTTTTACCATCCCTAGATGTTATGAGTCACTGGAGTGTGTAGTTATTCTTCTAAAGCATAGTGATTCTGAAGAGAGTTTATGCTTTAGAATTAAAGTAGAAAAAATTGTGGAAGCACTTAAGATGAGAGAAGGGAGTAGCGTGGCGCTGAGCGGGGGGGGGGGGGGGAGCAATTGAGTATAGAACCGCTACTGAGTAGATAAATAATACAGTATTTGTTTAAAAATAAATCAATTTTAAGATAATTCCATTTTGCGCGATTAATGTTATTCTCCCGCATCCCGCACATACATGAGGACCTTCCCGCCCGCAACCGCATTCACCCATCAAATTTTGTCCCGCGCCGCACTCCGTACGCTGGGTCCCGCGGTACTCCCGCGGGAGTGCAGGTCTCTACTCCAGCTTGCCGATGGTTTTACCAAATGTTCACAGGATGGTCATCAGATTCTCCGTGACCCTGACCATGATAGTGGTAACTGGAGGTGAATTAACGAATGTTTCGTTTTTTTGGTGCCCCGCAGATTCGGAGAAGGCGGCTGGCCCGGTTAGCCGGAGGACCGACGTCACAGCCGACCACCCCTCTGAGCACACCGCTGACTTCACCACAAAGAGAGACCCCTCCAGGTCCACTGCCCGGGCCCTCTGGGGCCTCACCACAGCCTCTCCCACCAGCACCATCTCATTCTCTGGGCTTGAATGCCCAAAATGTGACGCCCGCCACTTCCCCAATGGGGGCTTCGGGTAAGCGTGCAAAAGTTTTTTAGCTTTTTCCAATGTATTTGTTTCTGAAAAATCTAATTAATAGATATCTATCTGGAATGTGCTTTGTGTTCTTTTTATTATTCTTAAAATGGGGGGTTGGGGGGGGTCGACTGTTTATCTTTTAATGCTGCCTGTCATGGCAAGACGAAATCCTTTACTCCGCCAGTACACAGGGCTTTTAGGCACGCATCCATCAGGAACGGCTCAAATTTCATTATATTTCACCACCATGCAGCTTATCTTTCAAGCTTTCTTGTTTAGTCAGTCATGATTAATAAATCAAGCTTAATGTGTAATGTAATAACTGTTCAGTCATATTTTAAAGTTTAATAACGAGAAGCTAGTGCTTTTCCTCCCATCCTACAGAAGTTAACATTTTCAGCATTTGAAGGTAAAATAATGCCTCAAGAGTTTATGAGCACAAAACAGACCCTAGAGAACGTTTCTACCATTGATACAAGGACAGTTTGCATTTTACTTTAGGATTCTAGGAATAATGGTAGCTACAGTACTACTCAGTGAAAAGTGCATCGTCATACTGGCAGTGTCTCGATACAGCCTTGGCTGGAGTTCAGCCCGAGCCTTGTAGGTGGGCCAGACTGACGTTTCGCTTTCATAGTTTGATTTACTTCGTGTCTTGAGTAAACCAGGAAGGCCGCGTGGTGATTACGACTTCACTCGCCATCATCTAGGCCATGACCCAGATCTGAGGTTCTTAACCTTTTACAACCTGTTGGGTTAAAAATCCACCACGGTATATTTGTAATAAAATTAATTTTATGACCTTGTTCAATTATTACGCCAACTGTAATACAAATCACATCTCATCCCAGTTGAATAAAAGCAAGCGTTTATATAGCTGATGTAGCTCGGTCATGAGTTATATCAGCTTTCATTCTTATATATCCATTCTGTTTTAGTTCTTAGCTGTAATGTTGCTTTAGATTCTATTAAGCATCTAATGATTTGCATTGGGTCCGGGTTCGGTTCCTGCCTCGGGGTCTGTGTGCATGGAGTTTTATAGCAGCTTTGAAAGATCCTGATTCCCGGAAATGCAAATTAATCATCAATCACTCGTTCTCTATACCGATTATCTGCTTGTTTTGTGTTGACGTCATGAACCTGGTGCCATTGTGGCACACCTGATACAGATCACATAAAAGCACATTTTTAACAAAAGTATCCGACTGCAATGTATAACAGCTTTTCTTTCCAACTAACAATAACAGGCTGGGTTCCAGTATGTCAGTGTTTTTTTATTTTTTTTATTTTTTTGGTATTTTTTTTTTTTCAAACGCAGGACAGTTCAGATTTTATTTTTGTGAGTTACAAACTTTGTCCAGGTTTTAGAAGTCAAATTTTAAAACCTATTGTTTAATTTCAGTAATGCATCAGAACTGTAAATTTCTTTCAGACCCTAAAATAGAAAGGCAGCTCATGAGGTGGATGTACTTTCAACATACAGCATGACATCAGTTAAGCTGAGGAGAAAGGACTGTCAGGTTTTATACTGTATTCAAAGTCGCAGGGAAATGAGATGTCTTTGCTCAGTCTTGCCAATATGTAGGGGGAATTTAAGGGGAAAACCGCAAGTACCTTCTGTATATATACATACAATAACTGTAACATTAATTATTTGCTTTTTGTCAAAACAGCAAACTATACAACCATTATACATTTAACTAAATAATGTGTTTGTAATTCAATTAATCTATTCCATATTTTTATAATGTTAATACCACATTAGTAAGATTAATCAGACACAATACTTGTTCGGTCTAAAAATGACACCTGCTTTTTAATTTCTCCCTTGTCAATGAGTTTTGAAGATCTAAAGTAATAAGTAAACACAGTAAAGGAATGGGTGGGGTGATGTGATGTGATGTGGTTTTATACAAAGTAACACCCAGTGTTTATTTATTAATTTTTTTATTTTCTTTCATGTGTATTATCCCATAGCAATGTAAACCCAGCATATGATTACATTCTTATTGAAGTACACCATGTTGTATACCAGTTTATAGATGCATTTAATGTTGTTAAAAGTCCATAACGACTATAAACATTGAATCCCTCTTTTGCTTTCACTTTGTTAGTGAGATAGAAACAAAAATGCTGAGTGTCATACTTTGGTTACTCGGAAACCACAAAGCCTGACTGTTACAAAGCCCTGACACGAGAGACTACGTCTGAAAACATTACATAATGGATAATATAGATCTAATTAATAAATAACAAGACATTTTTACAATTTACTATAAAATTCAGATTTTTTTTTATTGTATAGTAATTAACAGTTTTTGATCATTTCCATTTAAGCATTTAGTGTGTTTTGTGGTATAAGATGATATGATTGGGGCAGTGGTTAAGATAAACCAAAATTAACACTATACAATCTATTATTGGTGGTCTTTATATGTATTTTTATTTATAATTTTTTTTTACTAAAAAATGTTTTTAGGGGTTGCTTATCGCAGCCAGAGCAGCGAGGGAGTCAGCTCTCTCTCCAGTTCCCCATCGAACAGCCTTGAGACTCAGTCTCAGTCTCTGTCCAGGTCCCAAAGCATGGACATTGACCCGACATCCTGCGAAAAGAAGTGAGGCTGTTTTTCTGGATTTGGGCATTTGTCTTTTAATCTCAGTGTGATGCTTTTAATGCAGTGTGACAGTCTAAAAATATGATAAATATTTGTCTTTCCAATTTTGTATTTTAACATTATCATTGAGTAACCGTTATAACGTACCAGTCAAAAGTTTGCACATAAACTTTTGATTTATTTTTCTATATTCTAGAACAATACTGGATTTTTTAAAAAGCTATAAAATAACACATGGCATTAGGTAATGAAGTAACAGTCAGTGGTTATTTAAAGACATGAATGTCAATTGTTCTGGAACAGTTCTTGCAAGAACAAGTGCATTTGCAAAACCCATCAAGCACCATGTTGAAAATGGCTCTCATGAAGACCACCCCAAAGCAGCAAGACCAAAACTTACTTCTGCTGCAGAAGAGAAGTTCATTTAGAGTTACCAGCCTCAAAAATCACCAGTTAACAAACAGCATCTCCGATTAGAGCCGTTATGAAGGCTTTACAGAGCATAAGTAGCGGACAAATCTCATCATCATATGTTCAAAGGAGATTATTGCATATTTTGGATATGTTCAGTATTGGTTTACAATGTAGAAAGAAATAAAAATCAGGAAAAACCATGGAATTAGGTGTGTCCAAACTATTGACTTTTAGTGTACGTGCCTGGTTTATCATCAGGTGCATCATAACGTTAAACTTAATGCTTAACATATTTTTGTGTGTGGCTCTGTCCTTAGCATGTCCCAGGTGGATGTGGACTCAGGAATTGAGAACATGGAAGTGGAGGATAGTGATCGCAGGGAGAAACGCAACCTGGCTGAGAAGGTGAACACTGCACTTACTTAAGGCCGTGAAATTATTACTTTCCCTATAAGAAAATGTTTTTCATTCATGGTTACATTTGAATATAGATTCTGAGATGGGTGAAGTCAGGTGTAAAAACTTCATGTACCACCCAGCTCGACTAACGTTTTTATATTAAACAATATGGTAATAGTGGGGTGCGCGTCATTTCCCCAAACAAACCCTGATTTTTGAAAAATAAACACTGTATGGGTGAAATTGAGCATCTGCCTATCAAAACGATTTTAACACTGTACACATTTACTGGGCGCTCGATTAGAAATTTTGTATCAGTTCTGGGAAAGACGTCCCTTTGCACTAAGAACCGCTTTAATTCTTTATGGTCTAGAGTAGACGGTTGAACCATTTCTTTGAGAATTTGGTCCACTTTCACATAATTGATGCTGCAAATTTCCTGTTCTGCCGCATCGCTGTGGTGCTCCATTGGATATTGAGTGGTTGTTTATTGATCTGTATTTTGTGCGCCCTTTAGCCTGGAGTAGTTATTTACTGAACTAACTGACCAGGTTTTACCGGTGTTCCTGTTAAAGTGGCTGATAAGTCAGTTGGTGGTAATAGTTGTTAGATGTTAAGCTGTTTAATATATGTTATTACTTTCTTTAGGGAAACATACAAAAATATAATATACAGTGTTTACAGCTTGATGTATTGCGCTTATTATTTATGTATCGTATTTATAATATTTAATATTTAAATATTTCTATTTTTAATATATTTAATATAACTGCCTACAAGATTGGCGATAATTCAGAGTAAAGTACTGATGTAACTTGAATGACGTAACTTAAAAAGTATTTACAGTAGAAGTTTCCTAAACCAATTTTGCTTGCTGTTCTGCAGGACTCATCATCTAATCCAGATGTGTCTGAGGAGCAGGCTCTGCAGCTCATCTGCAAAATTCTTCGTGTCTCCTGGAAGGAGCAAGACCGTGATGTCATCTTTCTGCCCTCACTTGCAACAGAGTTTCAGCAAAGTCCAAAAGATGGTGAGGGACGCAAGGGGAGAATGGATTGAGGTTAATAACAGTATTAATAATCTTGTATGAAGATGTTCAGCATTAATTGCCTTCTTTGTGTTTCCTTTCCTCTAGTCTATTCTGACTTCAAAGACCTGATTGGCCAGATTTTGATGGAAGTTCTTATGATGTCTACCCAATCACGTGACTGCAACCCCTTCGCTAGCCTGACGGCCACATCACAGCCAATCACTGCTGCCAAATCTCCAGACCGCCACCTGACGCTGGTCCCGCCTTCCAGCCAGGGAAACAGTCCCATGATGCCCTGTGGAGGCTCATTTGGTGCCAGTTCTCTATCTAGGCAAGTGCTGACAAACAATGAGGCCTGTTTATAATTTGCATACATAAAGGTTTGGGGATTAAAATATGCATTGCCCCAGATATACTTGTGTGTGACATCCCCCCCCCCAGTATGTTCATATGACATTTTGGTAGCAATATCTCAGTTTATTTGATACCTTTTTGTTTTTAAATCACATTCAACATTTCTTTTTCATGTTCTGTCAAATTTCCTGTTGCTTTCAGTCTGTATGGATGTAGTCCATACCTTGGTCAAAATTCTGCCAGGATGAGTGCTCCATCTGTCCTGCAACCCTTAACTCCGCCTTCACCTCCACCTCCCCCTGCTGTTTTACCCCCACCCCCACCTGTACATTCAGCTGCGCAACAGTATTCTCTGAGTCAATCAGCACTACGCCTTAATTCCCTCTGTCCAACCCCATCTGCTCCCCTTCCCATATCTCAGAGATACAGACCATACACACTCGGCTCCACTCAGGGCTCCTCGGTCCCTATGAGCCTAAGCCCTAGGTCTGGCTTGTCCACTCCCACCAACTCTTCATCCACACCCTTGACTCCACAGCCTGCTCCTCTGCCATCCCCTAGACCCCATAGTCGTCAAACACCTGCCCCGATTCCCGTTGTTCCTGGCTCTCCCACTACTACAGCCAGAAGACCTGCCCTGGCTTCTTGGATGTCTTCTAGGTATCTTCTTTCTGTTAGATGTGACGTTGTGCCCCGACACCAGTACAAATAACAAAAAACAACTCTGCATCAACTGAAAAGCAAATATATGTTTGTAATTTTATTTTTGTAGGGAAATTGACTAGTATTGCTTTGATTATTTTCATTATTCTGATTTTAAGTCGCATTAAATGATTCTTAACCCATGCATGCAGGTGCACAAACGGTGTAGTCATAAACTTCTTTAATTTTTACACAATTAACTTTAAACAATGACATTAGTCTGGTGTGTAATTGACAGTAGTGCCTTGCTTTCCTTGAGAGATCTCATTAAAAAAAACCCTTTACTTCGTTCCACATCTTCAAACTGCACTTGTCTGTGTGCTGTGGCCCTGCCAGCCCCTTCCCGCTCCTTTTCTTTGCCCTGTCTGACATGCCTCAAGACAGCAGTGATGAAGAGCTGGAAGAAGACGAGGAGGAGGAGGATTTTTCTGGGGTTCAGTTTGGGTCAAGGTACCAGTGCCAGTGTGTGTTGCATACTTTAGAGTGCTGCCTGGCCACTAACATAAATACATTGTGCCCTGTGCTGGCACAACATATGGGGACTGCCATAAAACATAGCGCTGTGGTTTAGAGTAGGTAGTGTTATTTATTTATTTATTATTATTATTTATTTATTTTATTTTATTTTATTTTTTTAAAGAAAAAACATCTAGGCAATGTCATCAAGATACTGGACTAATTTCAATGTGCAGCATGAACATCATCCATTCAGCCTTTTAATACCACCTCTGTCTATGCATCTATTGTTGTTTTCATTTGCCATTACTCATGAAACATGTTTTTCATAATTGTAATCAGGTCAGTTATATTACTGTGGTATTGCATTAGAATTACCCAGCCATTGAGGTGCATAGTCCTCGCTGGATGAGTAAATAACATGACTAATGAGTGAGGCAGAGGTGTACTGCGGAGTGTGTTCTCTCACCCAGCAATCCTAACTAAGGCATGCTTCAGATTTTGTTTGTGTTAGGGACTTACTTGCTTGTTCCATTCTTTTAAAATGTGAAGAATCAATAACAGACCCAGCAAATTACTCAGAGGGGTTTAAGAAACACAAGACATCGTGTCTTTCTTTTTGTTCAAAGCTGCATTGTAAAAGGAGATTAATCTAGATTTGCTTTTGAACGCATTTGCATCTACTCAAGACATGATTTTAACATTTTGCATTTGATGTATTTGTTAGGCTAACACAAAGCCTGTCAAACCTTTTCTTACAGTGCAGACTGTGGTGATTTTATAATTTCTCTGTTTCCTTGATCTTTTTTTTTTTTTTTTTTTAAATAATGAATGATTTCTGTCTTTCTTATAGCTTGGGTGCATCTGGTGGTGGATTGGCTGGTGACTCGGGCAGTGACCGATTTACCATTGAGGCATGTAAAGAGACTGAGATGCTGAACTACCTCATTGAGCGCTTTGACAGTGTGGGCATGGAGGAGAGGAAAGCTCCCAAGGTAGTAGCTGCTTATTTTGAAGCTCATGCAGGAAACAATCTATTTATTTCCAGAGCTCTTTCAATTATCATTAATCTTCTTGGATTTAAAAGAAAGCTTAGAAAGTCAGTCACTTCCCAGAGTGAAAGTAAAACTTGAATTACTATTAAGGGAAATTCCAATCTTCAGGCTTGCGTTATGAAGAAATCTGCTTGCTGCACTTCCTTATTCTGATTGCCGTGTTGTACTGTTGTAGATGTGCAGCCAGCCGGTGGTCAGTCAGCTGCTCAGCAACATACGCTCCCAGTGTATTTCCCATGCTGCTCTTGTGCTGCAGGGGGCCCTTACCCTGCCCAGGTCAGTGTTCACAGGCAGACTTTTGTCCCTGGTATGCCTCCCTAATAAATAACACTATGTGTAGAAGGCCTTGTAACATGCAAGTCTTTTATACAAGCCCCTTAGAGTCCTATTTCCTAATTTGTTTCAGAAATTTCAGACAATGCTTTGTATTCCTTGCATGATGTGTTTATAGATGGATCCTTATTTTTTATGTATTTGCTTTATTCAAAAGAAAAGCCTGTTACATTAAATACAGTAGATCTACAAGTCTGAAACTTAGATCTTATTTAATTGCTTTATCAGGTTATTATCTAATATATATATTTTTATAATATTACATTTAACGGTATAACTTGACAATTCTGGAGTGTTTTGTAATTCGCTGAGACTTGATCACAAACTGGAATCTTTTTCACCTTTATTGAGTGACTGCTTTATAATGGTGAGGGTTTGAGGCAGAAATCCTCCTTGAATAAGATGCCAATCTAGTCTTTCAGTGCCTGTGATAATGTTATTGTATCTAAAGAGTGTTTGTTGTATTTGGCACGCCATCCAGGCAAAGTTTTCATTATGGTTTTGTTGAAAAGTATGAAATGTTAGCTTGAGTATACCTTTAGAAACATCGCTTTAGAAAGCCGGCTTGCAGAAAGCCTTTGGCTTCATCGGAATTGAACATAATTGTAATTTTTCTTCTTCCTAATCTTGCCCAGGGCCCCACTGCAGCCCTCTCTGTTGGTGCCCTACATGCTGTGCCGGAATCTTCCGTACGGCTTTATCCAGGAGCTGGTGCGCATGACTCACCAGGAGGAGGAAGTGTTTAAACAGGTGGGCGGTGCAACACACGCTGCATGCTGATTCACTTCACATTTAAAGCTGAGGAGGAGGACTTAATTGGTGTGGCAAGCTCCATGGCATCAAATCAGTCTTCTGCAACGTAATGGTTTTAAATAATGAGGACTACAGGAGTATTGTTTTACACAGCATGTCCTGGTGTTATTCACAGAATCCTAGGGCGCATTTTAAACAGCAGTGGACTTTTAACAAATTTAGAATTAAGTTCTGTGGTACTTTTATTTTGTTATTATAATTTTTTTTCCTACAGCACTAGATTCTAATCCTGGTTCTTACTCTTGTAGATCTTTGTCCCCATTCTCCAAGGGCTTGCTTTAGCTGTGAAAGAATGTTCCTTTGACAGCGACAACTTTAAATATCCTCTAATGGTAAGAGAGGTTTGGCTTCGTGTTTGGCTTCATGTTCGGCTTTAATATTTCATTTCTCTCAATATTTTTGCATGTTATTTCTTACATCCCATACTTTTATGCACCAAATCTATTGCATTAAAGTGAATTGCAGATAATAAATCAGGCTGCAAACTGTGGGTGGTTTTCTTAGAGATATAACCCAGGGAAAAAACAACTGCATGCAGTTTGTAAGCACTTTAAAGGCATTTATTTATTTATTTTTATTCAGGTTTTTAAAAATTAACTTTAGAATCTGTTTTGCATTACATTTTACAGGCTTTATCTGAGCTTTGTGAAATTAAATTTGGAAAGACGCACCCCATGTGCAATTTGGTAAGTTGACCTTAATTGTTTTTTTTTTGTTTGTTTTTTTTTGTTTGTTTGTTTTTGTTAATACCCACCTTTTATGTAAGACTTAATGTGATTATTTGTACAAAACTTCTTGATTCTGTGTGTGTGTGTGTTTTATGGGTTTGTACAGATCACCTCTCAGCCGATGTGGTGTCCTGATCCCTTAAGCCCTGGGGCAGGCAGAGAGATCCAGAGACTTTCGTTCCTCGGCGCGTTCTTCAGTCTTTCTGTCTTTGCAGAGGATGATGTGAGTCAGTCCTAGCCAGCCAGCAACATGAATATGCGCACCACATTTCTGCACAACATAGTTTAAATTTCTTACGTATTATATGCTGTTTTGTTTCAGACAAAAGTGGGTGATAAATACTTCTCAGGCCCCGCTATTACTATGGAGAACACGCGCGTAGTCAGTCAATCCTTACAACACTATCTGGAATCTGCCAGGGTAAGTGTGCTGGCTCAGGTGCATGTTTTATTTTTTAATTAGATGTCTGTATCAGTCACTGGAACATTGCCCGCAGTATTTGTTTTATAGTGTCGAGGTGCTCCTGGATGGCACAGGGGCTCTTCTATTAGCCAGTGATGTTTTATTTTGCTGAGTATGCAATGGATTTCTGACAAATGAAAGGCCTTTAAGTGGAACTTTTTTTTTTTTTTTTTTTTTTTGTAGCAGTCCCCCAGAGGAATTGCTCCTAATCCAATTAATTTAATTATACTATTGTATATTGGTGGGTTTTTAATCTGTGATTATGGTTTTGTGGTCCTCAGGGTGACCTGTTTAAAATCCTCCATAATATCTTGCTGAACGGAGAAACAAGGGAGGCTGCTCTCAGCTACATGGCAGCTGTGGTGAATCGTAATGTGAAGAAGGCTCAAATGCAGGTATGACTCGAATCCAATCAGATTGTTCCCTTCATTATCCAAGAAAGCATTTGGGTAGCAGTGTGTTCACAGTCAGTGCATCTAGATTAACATCTAATAACTGCAAAACATTGGATTTGGATTGGTCAGTTTTTTAAGGCTCGTATTTACACGCATTTAAGTAATTTCTTTAAAAGAAATTATTAAAGCTCCAGGCTTTCATGAACCACTGAACCTGAAGCATTATACTGTATAGCACAAGGTCATATTTGTGGTACACACTGATAGAATAGCTATTTTTTTACAGTATGGATATTTTAATCTATTATATTCTGTTCATCTCTTGTCATTTGTTTAAAGCACGCTTCACTTAAATGCTTTGTGCTAGAGAGTAACTCTTGAATTGCTTCACGGTTAAATATTTTTTGGGAGTCTTTTCCGGTACACATTTCACATAATGCAGTCCTTCATTGAGCAGTCTCTATTTTTAATCTAAAAACAAATACCTCTTTGATGATTTCAGATGATTTCTCGTTATTTGGATTAATATTTTGACTGGGCATCTTTGTTGGATTTCTATAAATGAATAAAGTTACTTTATTATATAGTGTGTGTGTAATGTGTTGTACTGTAACGGGAGGCTTTACAAACATGGTATATCTTTTTGGCTACAGACAGATGATAAACTGGTGTCGACAGACGGCTTCATGATGAACTTCCTGTGGGTGCTACAGCAGTTGAGTATGAAGATTAAACTAGAGACAGTGGATCCCCTCTACATCTTCCACCACAAGTGTCGGCTGAACGTGAGCCTCGAGGAGACACGGCTTAAATCCAGCCTGGAGGAACTGAAGAGTTGGCTTGCAGAGCTTCGTGAGTGCATTCCCGACACGTTAAGTTATAATGTCTCTTTTATTTACCTTTTTTTTTAATTATTTTTTTTTTGCAGCAGTGATTGTTGACCATTATCATCTACCTAATCTGGAAAAGCTGTCATCTTTACTCGCTTATCGATCATGTTTTTTTTAAAACTTTCCTGTCAGTTTATTTAAAAAAAAATCAATAAATAAAAATAAATAATTTTCATGGGTCGTAGCATAGGCATTGTTTGTGGGGGTTGGTGCTAGTTTAGTAGTGTCCAATTATTCCCCGTCACTAGGGGGATCCCACATTAAGGCTACTACTACCAATCAGTCGGGAGGGCCTAAGACTATCATGTGTTTCCTCCGAACCATGTGACGCCAACCGACCGCATCTTTCGAACTGCTCGCTCACGCCCACCGTTGGGGCTGGAGTAATCGAGTGGGGCCGGTTCTACGGGCGGGGGGGGGCGGGGATGGGGGCAAGTAAAAAAAAAAAATGGAAATGTTGAGAAAGCACATGTTAATATACTCACAAAATGAAGTTATAACAAGGTGATAACACAAGGTGATAACACCCCCCCTTCGCATGATCTGACTGCGCGCACCCCCCCTTCGCATGATCTGACTGCGCGCACCCCCCCTTCGCATGATCTGACCGCGCGCACCCCCCCTTCGCATGATCTGACCGCGCGCATCCCCCCTTCGCATGATCTGACCGCGCGCACCCGCCCCCCCATCTAACCCCCCCCCCATGCCCCCCGTCGCATGATATGACCACGCGCACATCCCCCCTCCCCCCGTTCCATGAGCTGACCGTGTGCATCCCTCGACCCCCATCCCCCCCCCCCCCCCCCTCGGTCGCAATATCTGACCACGCGCACAGCCTCGCTAGACCAGGATGCCCTCTTCAAATTTCTAACTGGCCCCCCATATGGTCTGGTCTAGAACCGGCCCTGCTGGGAGGACAGTTTGCGCGAGGACAGTAATAAATACCTTCCACTTGCGCAAGCTCAAAGAAGCCCCTGATTGGCTGTAGAGCCGCGATTAATGTGGGAGCACAATGTACCTCTCATCCATCCCCTCTGAGCCAATCAGCTCTCTCTAGACCTCTGGCTGCAAGATGTTGCATCACCTGGGAATCATCACCCTGTTCATTTGGCGCGTTTAGCTGTCACTCATATGACGTGTAACATGCAGGTGGAGCTAAACATGCTAACAAGTAATAAGGAGTTGGGGTAGTTTTGCACCCTGATTTTATTTTTGTTTACTTAAACGCTCACTTACTCCATTAAACTCACACTTGTGATATTGAGCATGCGCAGAAAATACAGTTTGAGCGCAACACAACACCTTGGCTCATTAAATTCCAACCAATCATAAGCTATTTTTACTTTTTTTTTTTTTTTTTTTTTTTTAACATTCTGATGGCCTGTATTAGATGGTCTTGAGGGCTTGTTGCTTTGTGTGTTTTTATGGTTAAATATCGTGATTCACATTTTGTCAAGAATCCTGCAGGACCACTGAAGAAAGGAGCTGCATTGCTTTACATTGTAAAAACAGTTGGCTTCGGCTAACTTCCACCAAATTGCAGACTATGTATGGAATTTGCCAACACAATAATTTGCTGGATTGTACAGTGGAACAGTGAACAAATTAGCTTTAGAAGAAAAATAAATACATAAATAAATGTAATTATATAAAACATTATGTATAGCTCAAATTCTAATTTAATTTGTCACATACACAGTCATACACAGTATAATATGCAGTGAAATGCTTACATGACCGCCAGTGACCTTAAAAAGAAAATAAAAGCTTGTACGTAAAATAAATATAAATATCAATAAAAGGAAATACTAAAGAAATAAATTTACCTAGTAAAATAAACTGTACAAATAAGGCATAAAATATTGCAAAATATAGGGGGGGGGGAGTATATATGTATATAGAACTTAAAGTGACAATGGTTGTGCAAATATGCATGTAAGGTGACTAATGAAAGTGACATGTGCAATTGTCCAGATGTATAAATATTTAGTGCAAGTGTGTATGAATGTGTCCATGATTGTCCAGTCAATGTTGTAAGTGAAGAACCTGGATACTTTTCCCACTTTTTTAATATATTATGTATTAGGAGAGCCATACTTGCTGGTGTGGCTTACTGTTTCTGTATCTTTTTTTTTTTTTTTTTTTGAGATGCAGATTCTTCCAAGTTCTCAGAGCCCAAATTCCCTACAGAATGTTTCTTCCTGACACTACATGCACACCACCTGTCCATCTTACCTGGATGCCGTCGGTATATTCGCAGACTAAGAGCCATTAGAGATCTTAACAGGTACGTGCATTCATACTCAGTAGTAATAGAAAATAACTATAACGCCATCTTTATCTCCTATTCAATATTTGTGTATGTTTGTTTTAGGGTTGCCTAGTTTTAAGGCTGTCCTCATATTAAAAGACAAACTGCAGTCTTTAAAAAAAAAATTTTTTTTTCAATATTCTCTTCTTAGTTGATAGTTCCCCCTGCTGTTGCCATCGCATAATACTCAGCAGTGCAATGATGGCTTTACATTGTGTCTGTGTTTATTGCAGAACTGTAGAGGAGCTGAAAAACAGCGAGAGCCAGTGGAAAGATTCCCCCTTGGCCACTCGTCACAGAGAGATGTTGAAAAGATGCAAAACCCAGTTGAAGGTTTGTAATTGAAACTTCATGTCATTGAAACGTCTACTCTTCTTTGAATTCAACTCAAAAAGAAAAAAAAATAAAGAAAAATTTGAAATCTAGCAAACATTATATTACTTTCACATGTATTTATTCACGGCAGATGTGCAGCTTACAAGTGAGGTAGTGTACAGTCCAAGCATCTAGCTGTTTGTGGAGGTGACAGAATTACAAGTGAACTAAAGATACAGAACTAAGTATCCACCAACTAACCACCAGCAAGTACAAAGTAGTTGTAGGAAGAGGAGGTTTAATTTACGGATAAAGGTAATAGAATAACTGTAAAATGTATTAGTTTCATTATTTTATTAATAGTTTCACAAGCTTATTTATTTTAATAAAAAGTAATCACTTAGGGCCCCCGAGTGGCGCAGTGGTAAAGCGCTTGCCTTATCATCCAGAGATTGCTAGTTCAATTCCTGGGTGATTCTGTAGCCTCCCACAACCGGGGGTGCCTCAAGAGAGGTGATTGGCCATGGGAGGTGGCATTCTGTGAGCTCGCGCAAATGGAAGGACCGGATAGCGCTGTCCTTCGAGTGTGTTGCGCCACCCCCTACGGTGTGTGAGCAAGCAGTTTGAAAAGAAGCGGTCGGCTGGCGTCTCGTGGTTCGGAGGAAACGCGTGACGGTCTTCGGCTGTCCCTGTCTGGTAGTAGTAGCCTTAATGTGGGAGCCCCGTAGGGTGGCAATCGAATATGACTAAATTAGGGAGAACAAGGGGGGGGGGGGGCACATAAATAAATAACATGTGCATTTTCGGAATCACCAAGGGAATCCAGGGGAATCACCCAGGACCACCCAGTACATGTACACCATACCAAGTGTAGATGCGGACATATTATTTCACTAGTTTTGACACACAAAGACAAAGTAGAATTCTTAAAAAAGAATGGATTCTGTTTCGGATGTTTAAGAAAGGGTCATTTGTGGAAAGACTGTACCAGAAAAATTATATGTTCATTGTGTTCAAAGCCACATGCTACACAGAGCAGTGCAAGACACAGCGCAGTTAGTTACAAGCGCCGACGAAAACGAAACTGAAAGTGACACAAAAAATACACCTCCAGCCCCAGTGAGCGCATTTGATTCGTGACTCACTGCAGGTGGTGTATTTTTTTTGTGAATTTTACCAACCTGTCTGACCTCGGTTGTGAAAGCTGACCCTGGCTTTTCCTTCCCTTTTTTGTTTGGGTCCTTGAAGGGATTTGTTGAGGTGCCTTTTGTCGTCCAGGTCCCCGAATATTGGGTTTAGCATTTATTTGGCTTGTCGTTCGACGAATTTCACCAGCTCCGCGAACTTGGGTCTTTCCTGGCTGCGCTCCTCCTGCTCGTATGCGTGAGCCCTCCAGGCCTTGCGTAGGTTGAAGGGCAGTTTTGAAACAATGCTCTTCATGTTGGTGGCGTTGTCCAGCTCATCCATGTACATAGTCGATGCTTGTCATGGTGTTGTGACAGGTCACTAGAAACACTGAAAAGGCGCTTAACGACTTTCCATCCTCCGGTTTTATCTCCGGCCATTTAATTGCCTTCTGCATCAGCGTGGTTGCGATTGTGTTTTTATTTCCGAACCTGTCCCGCAACAGTCTCATTGCCTGTGAGTAGCCAGAATGATCTGGCATAAGCTGACAACTCTTAACAAGGTCTCTAGCTTCTCCTCTGGTGTACTGCACGAGATAGAAGAGCTTATCCGCTTCTCTGTCGGCCTTGCTTCCAACAACGTGTTCGAAAGCTCTCATGAAGGATACAAACTCGAGAGGATCTCCATGAAACAAAGGAACGTCGGGCTGAGGCAACGAGGATTGCCTTTGACTCCTCGTGAACGTTTCTGTAAAGTCTGCCTGACGTTGCGTTTGGTGACGTGCCGTTTCGAAGCCTCGAAGTGGGTAATCATTGTCCTGGGTGAGCCTTTCTCTCATGGCAGGTGGGTCTCTCCAGGTGTTTGTCGCTTGTTGATTTGCGCTTACGAACATGCCTGAGTAGGCTACCCCGTAGTGCGTTGGCATTTGATGGTGTGCAGTATCAAAGCTCTGACGTAAATGTTCACTGTCTATAATAGGACATTCATTTAGAGTACTTGCCATTGTGGGTCTGACGCTGAAGGGCTCGCTTAAACACGCTGCCTCGCGCAGTGGTGGCAGTTCGTGATATTCCGTGGATGGCCTGTGCCCGTAAAGTTCAGTACGTTCTAATTTGGGAAAAGTGCAAGCCGCTCGTTTCGAAGATTGAGCTCTCTCTCGGCTGTCGTTGGCTGTTGTATACTGAGTCGGGACAGTACAAGATGCGCGGCTCCATGACGGCACTGTCTCTTGCGGGCTGCCATCGGCTGTTGTGTCCTGGGTTGGGAAAATGCGCGCTGCTCAGAGCACGCGCTGGGCTGTTCACTGCGATTCCGATATGCTTCCATTTCGGCGTCGGCTCTTGCGAGTGCCGTTTGAATTTCCAACCTTTCCTTTTTCACCTTTAATTGTGCTTTCTCCATTTCTAGTTGTGCTTCCTCCGCTTCTAGCTCGTACCTTTCATTCAAAGTTGCTGCCTTAGCCGGCAGAACTGCTCTGCTGGCTTCTTCCTTGCGGCGAGATGAGGAGGCTGCATGCGTTGCGGACCTTGCAGATGTTGCTGACACTGCGCTTTCGCGAGGTTCAGCGCCCGCCACTTGTGACACGCTGTCTTCTGATGAGATTTCGTTGTTACATGTTCGAGACGTCATAGAGTGGCCCTTGGTGTCCGCTATCCAGCGATCCACCATTGCCATAAATGCTGTGCAGCATTGCATTGCGGGCATAAAACATGTGTCGTGATCATGGTCGAGTTCTTCTTCATGTATGCACAATGACACCTCAACGTTGCTTCTAGTAAATTCCCTTATCAGCTGTTTGTATTGCTGGCTGTACTTGGTTTCAACAGTATCTAGGTTGCAAGCATTGTTCATAACCGTCTCTAATTCTTTAGAAATTACGATCAGTTGGTCCGACTTGCCTTTTCTTGCTTCCAGCGTTTTGAGCTTTTCCTTTCTGTTCGCCTCGCTGAGTGCCTTTTGGCTCTCCAGCGAGGTGCTGGGAGCGTTGTCATCGTTGTTTGACATGGTGACGTTCAAAACGTGCAAGTCCTTTTCACTTTCGTTTTCAGCATTCACTTATCTTCTTTCAGCGACAGAAAGCTTTTGACTTTATGTAGATGCAGACATATTATTTCACTAATTTTGACGCGTAGCTTTGGTTCGAAGTTTCACTCACACAACAGAAGTCCGATCTCTTTGCCTCTTGTAGTTTATTTTGTCAGCATCAAAGAATCAACACTTCATACAGTCGTCTTGAGTAAATCCACTGTGATTACAACACCAGTTGCTGTATCTTATAAATTTCTTACGAATATAACACTTTTGTTGTACATCTGCTTACGGGTAGCTTACGGTTACAACAACCTAGTTGCTGTATCTTACATTCTTAGCTTACGGTCAAAAGCTTGTGTTTCCGTAGCCTTCCGCTTCTAAACTGAACTTTCTATCATACGATAGTCATACAAATACATGTAATAGTGGAATGACATCACAGACCAACTCACGATTGTCAAACTGGATGCTTAACTAACACATTCAGAGCTTATGGCTTATGTAATAAACTTAATGCTTAATTCTTAACTACTGAATGGAATAAGGTTAATTGGCTAATTGACGTTCCTAAATTGGGCTAAAGAATGGGCTAATTCCTAAAGAATGGGCTAATTGGTGTTCCTAAATTGCCCGTAGTGTGTGATTGGGTGTGTGTGTGTGTGTACGTGTGTGTGCCCTGCGATGGATTGGCACCCTGTCCAGGGTGTACCCCGCCTAGTGCCCGAAGTCTCCTGGGATAGGCTCCAGGTCCCCCGCGACCCTGAACACAGGATTAAGCGGTATAGAAAATAATTGAATTAAAACAAATAAAATTAAATAAACACAACAACACATTCTGCAGATCCATCTTACATAAGTATGATATGGCTCTTACACCAAGTTTCACAATTTTATTTTTATTTCCCAGTTGGTTTAGATTGTGCCACCTGTAGGATTATCAAGGAATGGCACCATTTTACAAACAAAATGCCAACAAAAAAGAAAATGTGAAAAACAAAGAAGTTTTGGAGTCATTGTGGTGATACATGAATTGTGATCACAACGGAATACATTTTCTCCCTCATCTTTAGTCTTCAGATTGTTCTTAAGTAGGGCTGCACGATATATCGAAAAAATATCGTTATCGCGATAATGGTATACGCGATAACCATATCGCAAAGAGTTGCGATAAATATTTTATATATAATTATATATATACAGTAAACCCAACCGCGGAAGCAAGCGAGTCGGCAGGATAACCACGCAAATTAATTTAAGGACTCTCACAGAAGGGGAGCAAGGGAAGAACAAATTTAACATGCACTCGAATCAGAAAGTAAACAATCTGAACCGATATGCGCGAACTCGGTGACTAAACTCTATGCGGTGGTTTATTCCTCTTATACTTCCTGGTTCGCGCCCGCATTACTTGTGTGTGTGTGACAAATAGTATTTTTTTATTTAATTTTTGTTTATTAATAATTAGTTTTATTTAAAAAAAAACATGCTTGTTTAAAAGATGCTCTTGTTTTAAGACACTATTGATGAGTGTATGGTTACACGTAAATAAAAATTAATGTTAATCAAAATATCTGCTGAGGGTTTTAAGTCATTCATAGTGTTTTGAAGTCTAAATATTTGCAACTTCCTTGACATATAGTTTCTTTTTAGCCTGATTTAGATTTAATTACATCAGACGAATATCTATTACCTGATGATTATTTTAGTATGATCATTACATATAAATAAATAATAAAAAAAATAGGCAATAATAATAATAAAAAATGCATTTCTCTAGGGAAATGTTATATCGCAAGAAATATCGTTATCGCTATATTCAACGACAATATCGCATACCGCATATTTTCCTAATATCATGCAGCCCTATTCTTAAGTTTAAATTGGAATTTGCAGAAACAAAATTGTGTAGTTTACCAACCAGTCATATTTTGTACCACATTAAAGTGATCTGACTAGGTTGTGTTCACTAGCAGATTAAGCACAGCGGAACATTGTTTGTGTGTGAGAGATAATAAAAGAAACTGATTGATTATATTCAGACTTTATTTAAGTATTGAATGGTTTTTTTTTTTTGTTAGTTTTTTTTATCTGCACTTTTAAGGGCCAATACAAATCAGTTTCATTTGAGCTGAGTGTTCCTGGTTAATTAGGTACTTAAGTGTTTGGTACTCAGAAAAGTAAAAAAAAAAAAAAAAACATTCGAAATGAGCTTCTAGCAAGTCCATAGCCAAGAAAATCAAGCAAAGTCATAAAATACACAGACAACCTAAGCAACATTCAAATTTTAAATTGTATACTAGCAGACATGCGAATAATGGCAACCATTTATTATTATTATTATTATTAAATTATTTATTAAATTAAGTGTTAAATGATGTTTGGTGTTTTTGTAGAAATTGGTACGTTCCAAAGCGTGTGCTGATGCTGGACTGCTGGATGAGAATCTACTGCGCAGATGTCTCCAGTTCTACAGTACAGTCATTCAGCTTATCATGCGCATCGTAGACCCTGCATACCCGAGGTCAGTCTATTCCTTATGTACTGCTAGAGTATGCACTTTACTTGTGACGTTCATCTCACACTGCCTTTATTTGTCCAATCACTTTACAGTGTCACCTTGCCCCTGAATCCTGAAATCCCTAAAAGCTTTGCTGCACTGCCTGAGTTTTACATTGAGGATGTTGCGGAGTTTATGCTTTTTATTGTGCAGTAAGTTCATTTTATTACCCTTGCTTTCTTTCATTCTTTCTTTTTTTTCCCCCTTTTCTTTCTGATGGGGTTAACTGGTCTATTTACTTTTCCTTTCTTTGCTAGATATTCTCCTCAGGTTCTGTATGAGCCATGCACTCAGGACATCGTGACCTTCCTGGTGGTGTTCATCTGCAGTCAGAACTACATCAGAAACCCCTACTTGATTGCCAAGCTGGTGGAGGTATTGTTTGTTACCAACCCAGCAGTTCAGCCTCGTACACAGCGCTTCTTCGAGATGATTGAGAACCACCCACTGTCGGTCAACCAGCTCGTCCCCGCTCTCATGAAGTTTTACACAGGTTAGTTGACTTGGAATACGTCTGTGAAGTATTGGGATTATAATTTTTTTTCCCACTTCTAATAGGTTGCTAATAGGACATCATGGCTGTCTTACCAAAATTTTGTACAAATCTAATGACTAGGGCTGGGCGATATGGCAAAAAAGTAATCTCGATAATTTTCCCCCATATTGAACGATAACGATATATATTTCGATATAAGCTGTTAATGCTGCCAGCTTTAAAAGAGAATCCCAACAATGACTGAAGCCACAAAAATTAAAGGGTTCATTAAATTATATTTTAAAGTATAGTTTATTAACAAAAACAGATGACCGATTTGGCCTTAAAAATTATACTATAGGCACATGCTCAGAATCTTTACAAGGCAAAGATTTTTATAAAAAAAAAAACTTGTTTGTGATGATAAAAAGTATCTTGTGATGATATATTACAATGTTTTGAGATTTTTTAACAATAATGAGAAACAACATTTAGACCACACACACTAGGGCTGTCTTTTGAATTAATTATGCAGCTATCAATCTGGGCCAGGACAATTTCACTTTTACTATATAGTTGGTTACCTGCTAGGTGTTGTATAGTTCATATTTGCCTGGCCAGAATGGTTTAAGCCACCAAAATAACGTTTTATTGATAAACTGCGCAGCATTCGCCAACGTGAACACTCCCGTTAGTAACGAGGCGAATAAGGAGCTAAACTTCAGCCACAGAATGAGACACTGCGCAATAAGAAGCCAAACGAATCGGAAGCTGCGAATAAGGAGCTAACTTCAGCCTCGTGTGCTTAGGGGCATCATATCTTTCGCTAGAAAGTTAGAAACGGCCCTGGTTATATCCTTGCTCCTTTTGGAACACCTTTCATAAGGTGTAATGGCCACGAAAGACGACACGATGGATATCTGCTTTGGTACAGCCCCACTGCTAGCCCTGCTAGTTGACGGAGTAGCATCAGCCCGCATTTTCATTCTTTCAGTGTGGTCGTTTGGGTGATGCGTTCATATAACTGAGTTCGTGCTACCTTTTTTGTCGACAATTTAAACATCTTTGGATAATAACTCGAGGTTAGATTCACTTTCGTCGCTGCTTCCACTCATTATTTTTTTTTGTCGTCCTGGCGTCAAGTTTGCTTCGCAAAATGCGGTAGGAAATTAACTTTGACCTGCACGGCACGCGCGAGCTGCACGCTGATTGGTTGTTGTCGTATTGTTCTGCTGTGTGATTGGCTCTTAGATTAATCCATATCGAGCAAAAAATGTCGAGCTTTTCATAGTTTTTAAAATCAAATAAATCGCGATTCGATATGATATCGTTTATCGGCCCAGCCCTACTAATGACCATATAAAAAACGAAAAAACACTTTTTGTGCGTCTGTGTTGTGCATTGCTTTACCAGTTTGTCCCGCATTCTTTCTCTACAGATGTGGAACATACAGGAGCTACTAGCGAGTTCTATGACAAGTTTACCATCCGCTACCATATCAGTACCATTTTTAAGAGCCTTTGGCAAAATATTGGCCATCATGGCACTTTCCTCGAGGAGTTCAAGTGAGTTAAGATGCATGATTTGCTGCACCTGGTATACTAAACAGCACCTCCTTACTGTGGTTTATTTTTCTTATGTCATGGCAGTTTAATGTTGTGCACTGTTGACAAGACAGATTTGATTGTTACTACTTCTAGCATCCAAAAAGTCACTCCAACTTTTTTTTTTAGATAAATTAATTCTGTCCTAAAGACTCTTCTTTGGCAGAAATCTGTCTGACTGTCAAAAACTACTTATACTGGAAATACATTCCATAAATGCTAAATAAACAAATTTACAGAAATTCACTTGTAGTAAGCTTCACTGTATATCAACAGTTAGTTTTTCTTTGTTAAACAATGTGCTTTATTCATCTGTTTATTATTAGTCTTAGATTATGTGGAGCATCTGCAAAGCAGGACCTTGTGAATAAGCTGTTACTATAGAAACGATGATGTATTCGAACGAGCGCATGTATACAATCTTTGATGTGAATTACAGAAAATGAATCAATGCCTTTCGACCAAGATATTCTTTTCTTGTTATGGAATTAAATACCGTTGTTGTATAAAATAATTTGAAGTTGATTTTTTTTTTTTCCCCTTTCCCCCTCTTCACTCCAAATCTGACACACTAGCTCCGGGAAGCAATTTGTGCGCTACATTAACATGTTAATCAATGACACGACATTCCTCCTGGATGAGAGCTTGGAGTCTCTGAAGCGCATCCATGAGATCCAGGAAGAGATGAAGAACAAGGAGCAGTGGGAGCAGCTACCCAGGGTTCGTGCACAGTGTGCGGAGTGTGAAGTTTTAATGTTGCCCTGGACTGAACTGAATATTCAGTGCAGGTTTACTAAAAAAAACATATGTGAATAGAAATTAATTTTTATTGATCCCTATATTGATGCATTGTTATGTATTTTTGTTTCCCCCTAGGAGCAGCAGCAGGGTCGCCAGTCACAGCTGACTCAGGATGAGCGAGTGTCTCGTTCTTACCTGGCATTAGCAACAGAGACTGTGGACATGTTCCACATTTTAACCAAACAAGTCCAGAAGCCTTTTCTCCGCCCTGTGAGTCCCTCTGTGGTTTTAATGCGCCTTATAAGCTGAGCAATGAATACCAGGCAGTCTGGGAGCTTTGGGTGCCATATTTTAAAACAATAAACCAAAACAAAAAAAGGAAATTAATTTTGGTCATATAGAACAGGCACAGTTGTTTTGTAGTTTTTAGAAGTGGTATGGGGTTGTTTTAGTTCATCTGTGTATGTAATTTTGGTAAACATTGAAGGATTAGTACACACCTGCTGCCCTGTAAATGAACCTCTTGAACTGTGATCCCTGCAGGTATTTATAGACTTGTGTGTAAGTTGAGCGGCTTTTACTCATTGGAGGGATTTTGTTTAGAAAGACTGAGGGAAAAAATCCTATTTACCTTGATAACTAAGCACTGTATCGTCGAGTGGTTTTTTTTTTTTTTTTTTTCTTTTTCTGATTGCTGAGAGATATTGTGTTGAATTTCACAGGAGCTGGGTCCACGACTGGCTGCGATGCTGAACTATAATCTTCAGCAGCTGTGTGGGCCTAAGTGTCGTGACCTGAAGGTAGAAAACCCAGAGAAATATGGTTTTGAGCCCAAAAAGCTGTTGGACCAGCTCACCGATATTTACCTGCAGCTGGACTGTGCACGCTTTGCTAAAGCCATCGCTGATGACCAGGTTAGAAGCACATGGCTAAAGTTCTCCTGACTAACATACCCATATACAGTGGTGTGAAAAACTATTTGCCCCCTTCCTGATTTCTTATTCTTTTGCATGTTTGTCACACTTAAATGTTTCTGCTCATCAAAAAACGTTAACTATTAGTCAAAGATAACATAATTGACAACAAAATGCAGTTTTTAAATGAAGGTTTACGTTATTAAGGGAGAAAAAAAACTCCAAATCTACATGTCCCTGTGTGAAAAAGTGATTGCCCCCCTTGTTAAAAAATAACTTAACTGTGGTTTATCACACCGGAGTTCAATTTCTGTAGTCACCCCCAGGCCTGATTACTGCCACACCTGTTTCAATCAAGAAATCACTTAAATAGGAGCTACCTGACACAGAGAAGTAGACCAAAAGCACCTCAAAAGCTAGACATCATGCCAAGATCCAAAGAAATTCAGGAACAAATGAGAACAAAAGTAATTGAGATCTATCAGTCTGGTAAAGGTTATAAAACCATTTCTAAAGCTTTGGGACTCCAGCGAACCACAGTGAGAGCCATTATCCACAAATGGCAAAAACATGGAACAGTGGTGAACATTCCCAAGAGTGGCCGGCCGACCAAAATTACCCCAAGAGCGCAGAGACAACTCATCCGAGAGGCCACAAAAGACCCCAGGACAACATCTAAAGAACTGCAGGCCTCACTTGCCTCAATTAAGGTCAGTGTTCACGACTCCACCATAAGAAAGAGACTGGGCAAAAACGGCCTGCATGGCAGATTTCCAAGGCGCAAACCACTTTTAAGCAAAAAGAACATTAAGGCTCGTCTCAATTTTGCTAAAAAACATCTCAATGATTGCCAAGACTTTTGGGAAAATACCTTGTGGACCGACGAGACAAAAGTTGAACTTTTTGGAAGGTGCGTGTCCCGTTACATCTGGCGTAAAAGTAACACAGCATTTCAGAAAAAGAACATCATACCAACAGTAAAATATGGTGGTGGTAGTGTGATGGTCTGGGGTTGTTTTGCTGCTTCAGGATCTGGAAGGCTTGCTGTGATAGATGGAACCATGAATTCTACTGTCTACCAAAAAATCCTGAAGGAGAATGTCCGGCCATCTGTTCGTCAAATCAAGCTGAAGTGATCTTGGGTGCTGCAGCAGGACAATGACCCAAAACACACCAGCAAATCCACCTCTGAATGGCTGAAGAAAAACAAAATGAAGACTTTGGAGTGGCCTAGTCAAAGTCCTGACCTGAATCCTATTGAGATGTTGTGGCATGACCTTAAAAAGGCGGTTCATGCTAGAAAACCCTCAAATAAAGCTGAATTACAACAATTCTGCACAGATGAGTGGGCCAAAATTCCTCCAGAGCGCTGTAAAAGACTCGTTGCAAGTTATCGCAAACGCTTGATTGCAGTTATTGCTGCTAAGGGTGGCCCAACCAGTTATTAAGTTCAGGGGGCAATTACTTTTTCACACAGGGCCATGTAGGTTTGGATTTTTTTTCTCCCTAAATAATAAAACCCCTCATTTAAAAACTGCATTTTGTGTTTACTTGTGTTATCTTTGACTAATAGTTAAATGTGTTTGATGATCAGAAACATTTTGTGTGACAAACATGCAAAAGAATAAGAAATCAGGAGGGGGGCAAATAGTTTTTCACACCACTGTAACATATTAGAACGTAGAGTTATATGCTTGAAGCGACGTGAATTAAAATCTGTTGTTTTTTTAAAAAAAATATGATTAGAGATCATATAGCAGGGAACTCTTCGAGGAAGTAATTTCTAAAATGAGGAAGGCAGGTATCAAATCCACCATCGCCATCGAGAAATTTAAGCTGCTGTCCGAGAAGGTCGAGGAGATAGTGGCACGAAACTCTCAGTCTGAGATGGATTACAGTGACGCTCCAGATGAGTTTAAAGGTAAAGTTAAAATCTCACCCATCGAGGGTCTTAACTACACCCTGAACATAATCTGCTTTGAGAACGCTGGGTACATAATCTCTCTGATTTTCCTTGACCGCATGCAATCTTATCCATTCCACCAAGGTGTCAGCTAGCTGCTTTATGCTTAAAGCATATTTTTCAAGCATATTTTTGATCTTCACTGATATATACTCTCAATCATAAATACCCACTAATTTTTTTTTTCAAAATAGACTTTATTCATTTATATTGTAAGCGTATTATAACACTGTATTTTGTGTGGCAGATCCTCTGATGGACACGCTTATGACTGATCCTGTTCAGTTGCCTTCTGGAAATATAATGGATCGTTCCATCATCTTGCGACACCTTTTAAACTCTCCAACCGACCCCTTCAATAGGCAGCCTCTCACTGAAAGCATGCTGGAGTCAGGTACAAAACACTATGCAGAGGCCATGAATTTTCCAGACCTGGTTTAAGTCCTTATTCGGACTTGTCAACAGAAATAAATTTAAAAAAATTATAAATAAACATGTGCTTTTAGGAAGGTAATCAAAGAAGTTTATTTGTTTACTTTATGAACATGTACTGATGTTTTTTAGTTATCTCATACCAAAGCAGTTTGACACAAACAACTCGAATACTTTATTTATCTAAAATGATGCATCATACTACGCTGTCCAGGGTGTACCCTGCCTTGTGCCCTGAGTCTCCTGGGATAGGCTCCAGGTCCCCGCGACCCTAAATACAGGATAAAGCAGTATAGATAATGAATGAATGATGCATCATACTTTTCATTGAATTATAGTTATTTAATGTTTAATGGGTAATCGAGGAGAAAAAAGTTAATTTCTCTTATTATAAGATTATAAGAAATTGTTTGATTCTCTGTCTCTTAGCGTTAATGTTAACATGCAGCTTATCATGTTACTGAAAGTGCAAAGTACGAAGCTCTCTGTCCTGTCAGAGCTGCTGTTGTAGAAAATCATTAAAAACTTGCTGATCAGTTCGATTAAATAATTCACTAGTGCTTTGATATGAGGATATTTACATCACATATGACTCTGTGCTAATGCTGCTTATTGATAATCCACACCATATCTGTACTTTATCTGTGAATGTGCAGTGTGTGACTACTGACAATTATCATAGTTATCATAACTGCAAATGAAAAATAAATAAATAAACAAACAAATACACAGCAATTGTCAATTAAACTGTGATATGTGGCTATTAAATGTTTACATTTGAATACAGAATTTAAACATTTACAATAAAAATTATTTATGTACGCTGTATACTGTAACTACTTCTTGCTTGAATTTCTAATGATGTTCTTACTCTCTCTGTCTGCTGTAGTTCCCGAGCTGAAAGAACGTATCCATGCTTGGATGAGGGAAAAGCAAGGAGGACGCTTTTCTCAGTGAGCTACATTTGCCGTCAGTCGTTTTTTTTTTTTTTTTTTTTTTTTTTTTTTTTTTCTGCGCCAGAAATCAAGTTTAAGCAAGAGAAAAAGGCAAAGGGTTTTTTTTTTGGGGGGTGGGGGGGGTTTATCAATTTTTCCCTTTTTTTCCCATCTTAAAGGCTCTTGGTTCTAAATTGAAGCATAATAAAGGTCAGACTTTTAAAACACTTTGCTTTTGACTTTGTATATATTACATATATACATATATTTAATTTGAGTGGAGATGTACCAAGAGATAAAGAAACAAAGGAATCTGTTTGTCCTGAAGAAAAAAAAATTTTTTTTGGCAAATTTAAATTGGTCTACTTTTTTTTTTTTTTTTACATTTTTTTTAAGTCATTGTTTTTTGGTGTCAAGAAATAGGCCCTTGCTGATTTTGACAGTACAGGAGAAGACAGGAAATATTGTGCTGAATCATTTTAAATTACATTGCTATTCTATAACCATGCAGCCTATGTGCATGAGTGAAAACATATTACTATTATGTATCGGTCGTAAAACTGACTAACTGGGCCCTGGTTGTTAACGTATACTGATGGACAAAGAAAATAGCTCAAAATGAACATTGTAGGTTGTTTTTGAAAAATAAAAGAATAGATATTGACATTATGGAAGAACGTCAGAGGAGTATCTGTGGATTGCAGAAGTTGTATTACAAACGTTTTACATGAATAATGCACAAGTGGCCACTCAAGCACCTCATTTAGCATTTCCATAGTGTTAAACCTGAAACCTCAGATGAGAACAGAGAATGTGAAACAGTTTACAGCATGATCATGATGAAAATAATGCCAGTAAATACAGTGGCTTTTTTTTCCCTCTTGGTTTTTTTTTTTTTTTATCCTTACAGTTTTATACAATGAATTAATTGATAATTTCATGCTCTTCATATTAGCCCTGGATATTGAACTTCATCGTGAATTAAGAGTTAAACGTGTTCACGCAAGGTTTAACTACACTGGAACTTGCTTCCTTTGCTACAAACATTTTTTTGGACGCAGGACTTGAGTGTAATAAATGGTGATGCACACATGCTGTTGTTATTGCTGTTATTGCTTTTGTACATCAATTATAGGGGGCTGCAGAGATCTTTAAATACACAAAAATAAATGAAAAGGTGATTTTGTTTTGGATTGATCGTAATGGTGACTAACTGACTGTGGAATTTAGGCTCCTAAAGCAGAGTAAAATGAAACACTGTGCCTGGGTTTGGTTGTAACACTAAAGCTACAAGCAAGCTACAGGAATAACTCTCCCTCTGCACATGCTTAGTCACTGTCTGACTGCAAAATAAACAGTAACTTTTTCTTTTTTTTAAACCTATATTTAAGTCACATTTTATTATATGAAAGCCTTTTTTCAGGCTGCTTCAAGAACCTTCTGCAACATCACAACATTTCATTTTGTCCAGAGTTGCATTAATTTTTGGCTGAGATCTTGTATGGATGATGAGTTAATCATTCCGATCCTTATGGTCTTCTCGAACATGTCTCTCTATGGCGGCAAAATGATTCCTCATGCTCCTAGAGCTACTCGTTCACAACTTGAGTCCTGGAATATGCCCATGCCATTAGTGAAGGAATATATAGATAACCAGGTCATTCAATAAATTTCGGTCATCAGCTGACTTATTGCCACGCAACATTACTGAGACTAGACCTGATCAACTGAAGCAACCCCAGATCATAACACTGGCTCCAGAGGCCTGTACATTGGGCACAATGCATAATGGGTACATCACATAATGCGCTTCCCATCTTACACTGACACACCCATCACTCTGGAATAGGGTCAGTCTGGACTCATCAGTACACATGATCTTTTTCCATTGCTCCAAAGGCCTGTCGTTATTCTGCCTTACTAATAAGTGAATTTCTAATGGTCACATAGCTGTTTAGTCATAATTCTGAGAGTTCTCGTCACATTATGTGTGGAAATGCTGTTACTGTCACTATTAAAGATAGTTATTTCAACTGTATATGTGTATATCACATGAATTTGATTGTTGCCTCTATACTTTTACTTTTTTCGTATTATGTTGGACTTATTTTTATCCAGCCTGTCAGATTTCATGATGTTTGACTGTATGAAAATGGAATACTAAAAATTATCCCCATACTTTGGATCAACTGATTCCTGGATCACCTTGGCAGAAGAACAAAGCTGAATTGCTCAGGCATATTAGCTGTAATTCATGTCATTTACATATTTTTACTTCATATCGTTCCCAACATTAATGCACCAACATAGGCAAAAGGGGTTACTGAAAGGTGCAACAAAGAAGCATTAGCCCTACTTTGAGAAGATTCAAAGAGTGTGAGGTTGAGCTTTCTAGGTATAAAGAATGGAGTTACTCTCTCCTCTGACAGAGCAAGACTAGCCAATTGTGGGCAACTTTAAGCTCATGTATGCACTAGGCGGCAGATAGCACTTTCCTTAGCGTGTGTTATGCCGCCCTGTGAGACGGTGTGTGCAGCAGTTTGAAAAGACATGTCCTGGAGAAAGCGCATGCTTACATTGAATATCTCTGGTTGGTAAGTATTTTTGTGATGAGGGGAAAGTTAGCTTATTGTATAGAATGTTGTGTACTTGTTTGCTTTATCTTTCTGATAGTCATTTTGCAAAAATATCCTATGAGATATTTGTTCCTTTGATACAATTAAATTGAATGTAAATTCAAACAACTATACACCATATTTATGCATTTCTCCAATCAGCCCAATTATGTTCCAGCAGTACAGTACATACAATACTTCAAAAATAGCAGGTTGAAAACTTAAGTAAATGCTCATCTTAAATACCAGAATTGTGTAAAAAGTGGTATGTCTGTGCCTTTAACCGTAGGATGGATGTTTTAGGTACTGCTAATCTCCTGGAAAGTTCACACACAATTTCTACACAGAATGGTAGAAAGAAATGAGTTGCGGATAGTTCTAGAAAAGAAAAGTCAGAGTTTGAGCCATTCTGCTAGGAATGATACACTTTGAGGTGATCAGGGCCACAGGTTCACCTGAAGTTGGATAAATGAACATAAGAGGAGAAAGAATCACCTGGTCTTTTTCCCTATCTTTAGTTGTCCAGTTAAGGTGAGTCTCTGCCCCTGAAGATTTGATGTACTGCATGCTCTAAGATGCTTTTTCATGCTCAGCACAGTTGTAAAGCGTGCTTATTTGCATGAATATACACTGTCAGCTAAGATGAGTCTGTTTATTCTCCTCTAAGTCTCTCATCAAGTCTGCACACAGGATGTTTTTTGTTTTTCTCACCATTTTGTGTAAAATTCCAAAAGATCAGCAATTTCTAAAATGCTCAAACCAGCCCATTTGGCACCAACAAACATGTCACAGTTAAAGTCACAAAGACTAAATCTTTTTCCCATATCCTCACTCATCGTCTATACTGCTTGAGCCTGTGTACAACACCAACTAGCCTAATCTGCATGTCTTTGGACTGTGGGAGGAAACCGGAGTACCCAGAAGAAACCCATCAAGCATGGGGAGAACATGCAAACTCCAGTCATACAGAGATGGGGATCGGACATGGTCGGGAATTGAACCCAGATCCTGGCGGTGCAAGGCGACAGTGCTAACCACTAAGCCACTTTGCCGCCACATATGTAGCTATCATGCAAGAAAATAAATAAATAAATAAATTAAAGATATGTTCTGTATATATAATACTACAATGATATATCAATATATTGTACATCATACTATTTTTCTATAGTATGATGTAAATTATATTGATATAATGTTAATATATAATTATAATTTTCTATAGTATGATGTACATTATATTGATATAATATTAATATATTATCATTGTAGTATTATATATACAGAACATATATTTTATTAGTATTTGTTTTCTTGCATGATAGCTACATATGTGGCGGCAAAGTGGCTTAGTGTATACACTATAATGTGTGTGTATACATTTTTGTGTTGATTCTGGACAGACCCCATTCTAACTAAAAAAAAACGAGATTTAAATTAAATGGATAATTTTTTTCAGACGTTTTTTTTTTTCATCTTCCACCTCTAGGCGGCGCACTTCCCATGTAGGACGGAGTCAGGTATCCCATCCTGCAGTATTGCGTCACAGCCGCCCCGCCCACTCTTAGACATCGTCGCTAATCATTGGCGGACTCGCGAAATCCTCAACGGTACTCCAATGCTATTCGTTGCTCGAGATGTCACTCAAAATATGGTTGACGTCATCGCTTTAGTAAATCAAGGCATTCGAGCATAATCTCAAATTAGCTAGAGGAGCGTTTTTCCCCCCGGCACCAGCATCCATCCATCCGTCAGAGAAAACTAAATAACATTTAACGCAGCCGAGCGGACGAAGAAACACTGCGGGAATGGATGTGTATAGAGTTATGAAATGTTTATCAGTCGGTTTACTCTGATCGTCGCTCCCTGACGCTGGTAGACGTCAATACAGTTTTCGCATCTGCCTTGTTTTCTGGAGTCATTCTAGATTCGGAGGGGGTTATCAAGGTAAGATGCATGAAATGATGGTAATAATAACAACAACAACAATACATATATATATTTTTTTACATTAATTTTTTTTAAAGATCGAAACTGTTTACATTATTTCCTGTGTTTTGACTATTTTAGTCTGCTCACATCTATATCATTGCCCGATCTGTTTGAATATACAGAAGATCACTTGCACATTTTAATGAATGAGTTAATACTCTTCTATACCCTTTAGAATAAAGCTGTAGAAATGTGGCAGGCGTTGAATCAGTGGTGTATGCGCAAAGTCACCCAAGACAGAGTGTGTATATGTAATAAGGTCACTTTATAACATATGGATTTATCATTAGAAACAATGCACCAGTCATGTCTTTGAAACTTTACATTCTGTTAAACCTCCTATAAAGTTGTCACGTTGATTAGCGTCATACTTGATGTACACTTCATGTACAATGTATATTTTTTTGTTTTGGTCACGTCTTTGCGTCAATATCTAATCCGTGTCTTATTTAATGTTTGAAAAAAATGTTTATTTGTGTAATTGTTTTACATGATCTTTTTGTGGTGTTTGCACAGGAGTGTTTTATGTGGTTACAATGTAACACTCCTCCTGCGATGTAAGCCACACTGGATACCGTGTTGTCTGCGGCCCAGAGGCCGGATTTCATGGGCGTATGCCTGAGAAATAAAAGACTACAAGGGCATTCACGGGATAAAAGCGTGCACATTTTGGATTCCTGTGATCTCCATCTCGATCTACTTCGACCAGATCATAACGCGTGAGATCACAGAGATCGTGAGAATGTTATTTTTACAGTCACACTCGACCGACGTCGTCCATTATGTGTGTTTTTTCCAGCACTGGACTACTTTTGATGCGTCTTAACACACAATTCATCTTGAATATAATATGAAATTATATATATATGAGATACAGTTAAAGACAAATGTAGTAAATATTGAGCTGAGCTGAGGGGAGACGAGACCCATCCCTGCTGCAGTTGACTAGCAGCCATGTTTGAGGCGGCTGTGAGGGGGAAACCATCTAACGGCGCAGATCAGCCGTGTGGTTAAATTACAAATGGCTTCCTAATGAACATGTAGTGCACTAGATATGGCGGAGGAGACGCTATTAGATACGCACTGCGTAGTGCTCCTGCAGACGGAGAGGAGAGGTGTTGGACATGCAGCCTGGCCCTATGGGGTTACTTCACTAAGATTTCTGTTTTTATGAAATGGACTGGTGTTATGTTTGCTGTCCTTTTGCTTTTTTGCTTTTTAATGATGGTTTTAATTTAATCTTATCAACAACAGAAATGATCAGTAATGGTTTCAGTAGTGAGTCAACTACTTTCACTACTACTGTTTTTTTAAATTATTATTATTATTATTTTTTGCAGTAGTTTAGCTGTTCAAGCACTAAATCTAACCATTTAATATTATTTCAAGCTTAATAATGCCAGATTGACTCACTCTAGAAACAGTGCATTGATAACATAATCTTTCCTATCCCCTGGCCTTTGACTTCTTTGTGATCCCATAACATCTCCCCTGTTTCACAATGATAAGTCGAGGTGAAATTCTGTAGGTTTTCTACCGCGAGACTGTAAAGGAACACAAGAGAATTTATATATATATAAAATCATCTTGTATATAAAGTGATTCACATACTTCCGGGTGTTTCTTCAGTTGCTAGACAACGGATTTCACTCGCAAAATAATCCTCATTATTAACAACTAACTCGTACTATTACTTTATAACTTAAAATAATATGTAAATGTCTTTTAGACTGACTAGATTTAATAATAAATAAACGTTCATGGTACAGTATGTTGTTAGCTAAACTGCAGTGAAAAAAACAATAGTTCCTGCTGCTATGCTCTAGGATTAGTTTACACTTCACACTTCGTGAAGATCTAGCCAATCACAGATAAGACCACATTCTTGGAGCCAGTCCTAACACAGAAGATGAGATTTGTTGGATAAAGATGGGAGCTATGACCGATAGAGATGGGAGGAAAATGCAATGAGTTAGTTATGCATTGTGAGTCGTTTGTGTCCACACTAATTCCACAATCGACTTTTTTTTTTTTTATATGAAATTTTTATTTAATTGCATGCATTTGAAATCGTAATACATTGCAGTCCGTCTATAATCCTACAAGTGGCCAGGGGTAGCTCAATGGTTAAGGACTACGGTTCGGAAGATCCCAGGTTCAAACACCACAACCACCAAGTTGCCACTGTTGGGCCCTTGAGCAAGGCCCTTTTAACCCTCAATTGCTCAGATGTGTAATGAGATAAAAATGTAAGTCGCTCTGGATAAGAGCGTCTGCCAAATGCCTAAATGTAAATACTGTATGCCTTCATTAATTTTATAAAAATTATTATTTTTCATTCTTCTACATATTTATTCTCCTTCCATGGTCCTACTCAAGGGCTCACATACATGGGAGCAATGTTTTTTTTTTTTGACTGCGTAACTGTTACCATTTTTGATTTCACAGATAATAAGAAAAAAAATTTTTTTTGTTTTTCCTTGTACAGGTATCAGTTCAGCGTTGCATAGCGACAAGGCACAGGCCTGAAGAGTCTAACCATGTCTGGGGCCTCGGTGAAAGTGGCAGTCAGGGTGCGTCCCTTCAACTCGAGGGAGACCAGCAAAGAATCCAAATGCATTATTCAGATGCAAGGCAACTCTACCAGTAAGTATCGCTGGAAATTTCTCCGGTCCCTTGGCTGTATCGTGTTCCTCGTCCTTGAAGCGGTATGCTGACTATGTTTTGTGTGACTGATGACATTTTGTCACATGCCTCTGGCTCTGGGATAGATGAATAAAGGTTTATGCTAGGCTTTAGGGTGAAAAGCCAGTCAGATCAGTAAGACGACCGTAATAATGAAAATGTGGCAGTGAATAAGATTTCGGTTCGAAAGAAAATGCTTTGATGATTTCTAGTCCTGTTTTCAAGGGCTGAGTAAGTTCTCAACTGGGGTAGATGTGCTGGTTGGGTGCAGAGACCGATTGCAATTTTGTTTGGTTTGTTGCATAATATGAAACGGAAATGAGTTGATCTTATCACTTTTTAGTGTGTTATCAGTGTCTCTTGGTAAAGACTCGGACATGGATGAAGAATTACAAAAGCCACAAAAGGGAATTCTGGGATGAGTCAGATATTTTTGAGGTTTTCGTTCCAGATTGTGTCAAATCGGCCTGAGTTAGCTTTAATCGTAGGCTAGTGCCGGATAATTAATCGCATAAAAATCGATACAGCAGTATGAACCTGTGTAATTATTTAATGGCAAAAGCATGGAATTTAGTAAAGGTATTACACACAGTCGGGAATTTATGTAGAGTTTGTCAATAATTTAAGTATTTGTTTATTTAAAGAAAATACTGTATAATTTTTCATAAAAAATATAAATATTGCAGTTTAAACCACAATCTCAGTAGGTGCCAAAACATTTGCAATATGATGTACATCTTAGTTGTGCAGCATTACTATAGGCACCCTCGATTTATTATAGTTTTTTTTTTTTTCAGCTGAAATATCTTTGATTTGTATTCAGAAACCAGATCAACGTAATGATTGAATCCTAATGAATCTTGGATAATCTTTAAACTGGGCAGATGTGTTTTTCAGGCTTGAAGAGTCACTAATCTGACTTTTGAGATATCTGTGTGAACATGGATATAAATTTAAATCCAGATTCATCCGTTATGTTCATAAAGCCATCTGAATGTTATAAAATGGTCTATTTCATCCACTGTTCTGTACGTTCATGTCGTTATTGTACTACAGGCTAATTTGAGAAAAGAAAGCAGGATATAGTAGAATGGCTTAAAAAAAAACACCAAAAGCAATGTGCTCTAATCATGGACGGCTGATGAGGTGTCAGCTGAGCAAATAATCTATGCAATCAAGAGCGGTACTAGCTAGTTTGTTGACTTTGCGTCTGCAATCAAACAAACTTTTTTTTGGTGGGGTGTTTGTTATTCAGGGCTCTTAATGAATCCTGCATGCTATTGATCAAAGATACACACATGTGGGTTGTTTTACAGGCAGAGATCTGTTCACATTAAAGATAAGCACGGATCACTTACAAGCCGAAATGAGGACGTTATGCAGGAAAATTTGAACCGTAATCAATTGAGTAATAAATATTGTAATGTAAACATAGCCTTAAGTGTAGTTTAGTCTTGGAACGACATGGCTGTATGACGGCTTAATCAGAAAACCGTTGTTTACCATATTGATTTTGATATTTTGATTCGGCACTTCGGGTGACAGTTACTTAAGGGATCAGGTTGCCAGCTCGACGCCCAATTTTCATTCATTCACTTTGGGCAGTTTGGGAGCGCCCAGTTAGCCTAACCTGTATGGCTTTGGACCGTGGGAGGAAACCGGAGTACCTGGAGGAAACCCACCAAGCACGGCGAGAACATGCAATCTCATTACACATGCACGCAGACCCGTGGCGGGAATCGTACTCAGATCCTGGAGGTGCAAGGCGATAGTGCTAACCGTCTATAACACAGTGTCATCATTTAACATATTAAACCTTATTCAAATGACTAAAAATTCTGGATTTTTATAATTGTTTTGTATTTGTACACTACCAGTGAAAAGTTCGGACACACCTTCTAATTCCGTGGTCTTTCCTGATTTTTATTTCTATCGACGTTGTAAAACAATGCTAAATATGAAATCATCTCCTTATTGAATATTAAATATGTAGTAATCATCCTGGGATGGTCTTCATGAGAGCCAGTTTCATCATGGTACTTGATGGGTTTTGCAAGGAGCACTGGTGGCTCAGTGGTTGGTGTTTCACCTGCTATGCGGCCCGGGTTTGATTCCCAGCCAGTGTCCAAACCCCAGCCACTGGATGCAGAGCTGGTCTCAAGCCCAGGTAAAATGGGAGGGTTGCTTCAGGAAGGGCATCCGGCGTAAAACTTGTACCAAGCTTGTATGTGTGGACCAAATGTCCACTGTGGCGACCCCTTGCTGGGAGGAGCCAAAAGACCAACAACAACTTGATGGGTTTTCCAAATGCACTACGACAGTACTGTTTTTGGAAGAACTCTTAACAGGTGACCTTCATGTCTTAAAATAGCCATTGATTGTTGTTGCTTAATTACTTAATAGCGTAGGCGTTATTTCATAGTTTTGAAAATCCGGTATTGTTCTAATTTGTAGGGGGGAAAAAAAACCATTGAACTACTAGATGTGTCCAAACTTTTTTTGACTGCTATTATATACTTTGAATGTTGTATTTACTGTATAGCCATCAGGTCATTATGAACATCTCGAGTCTACTTGTTGGAGAACAACACTGTATGCATTGTCCCCCCTCTGTATCCTGGTGTCATGTGAATTACATGATCTCACAGGTGTGTATGACGCATTGTGTAAATAGCGGGGACTTTCCCACCATCCTGTAAGGCCGATATGCTCATCGGATGAGCGCTGAAACTTTGCGATCTTTGGGTGAAACCCAGATCCAGACGACAGGCGCATGACGATGTGCAAACAATCCGTCATACTCTTGAATTAAATCTGATCTTCTATCTTACAGCTGCTGCTCCCATAGAAATCATGGAGCAGATGTAAACAGATTAGTCTTAGTCATTCTACTTCTAGTCTAGTCCATATTGGGTTTTTGGTTCTGATTTAAACCTACTGTATATGGATATGTCATGTCCGTATCCTATACGCAGTGTTAATTGTCCGGAGTTTTGCTTGTGACAGAGTTATTAGTAAGCGGTGAGTAATCGTGTACAGTTATATGGAGAGATTTCATTGGCCAAGCAGGCAGCTGGGCCGTTACGGGATAGTAAACAGAAACCTTTGGGCTATGTGCAACATGATGCAGCTACATGAGAAGAAATATGTTAGGCGCGCTATAAAAAGGGAATTTATTAGTAAGGAATAAAACGTGACGGGCTGTGCTGTGGTAGGAAAGGAATCAGTGACAGGATGTTGATGCCCACAAGTAAAACCTGTCCTGAAAACTTTTACTTACACTATATACACAGTATATAGATTTTTAGTAGGAGTCTACAATGTCTGATTGAAGTCCGCCATTACCGCCATAACAAAAGGAAGTTAACACATATTTCATTCAACTGAATAAAATGAATGGTGCTGCAATCGCAATGTTCAATTACACTCAACAGTGGATTTGTCTGGTATGACCTTTGCTTAAAAAGTATAATAAAGCAGAACCCGTGATGAAATATCTTATTAATGAAAGCGTTGAAACTGATTGACATTTACTGCAGACTTCAAGCACTTTAACCACGGTGATGAGACTCTTAGCCGTAGTAAAAGATTTAAACGGTGCAAACGTTATAAGAAGGATGTGAAAGATCCGTGAATGACGATCCCGGGCCGAGGTGGCTCGGAGCCCAGTGCAGTCGTGACCGTGAGCGTTCAGCAAGTGGAACGTCTGATAATGATGTTTGAAAATCAACAAACTTTGTCACCAGTTTGGGGACGAGACACATTTGTTTGTCTGTGATCATTTAAAAGCTCGATGGGGTGTGATGGAGGCTTTGAGTAGTGGTTTATAACTTGTTTTTTTAGCCAATACCTGAAAAGAGGAGCCTTTTGTAGAAGGTACGGTATGCAGAGTTACGGCACCAGTCAAAAGTTTGGAAACACCTTGTAATTCCATGGTCTTTCCTGATTTTTATTGCTTCCTACATTATAAAACAATGTTGAAGGCATCCAAAATATCTTTCATAATCTCTTTTGAACAGTTGATACTGGGATGTTTCTGCTACTTGTGTATGCTCTGTAAAGCCTCATAAAGGCTCTAATCTGAGGTTCTGTTTGTTAAATGGTGATTTCTGAGGCTGGTACCTTTTAAATGAACTTCTCCTCTGCAGCAGAGGTAAGTTTTGGTCTCGCTTTCCTGGGAAGGTCTTCATGAGAGCCAGTTTCATCGTGGTGCTTTATGGGTTTTGAAATGCTCTTGACAATATTGTTCTTGCAAGAACTGTTCCAGCCATAACAGCTGACCTTTGTGTCTTTAAATAACAACTGACTGTTGTTGTTACTTAATTACCTAATTCCTTTTTGAGTTATTTCATAACTTGGAAATCTCCGGTATGGTTCTAGAATGTAGAGGAAAAAAATCAAAACTTGTGATCGTACTGAGACTGTAACAGAACTGCTCACACGATGTACTGTTTACCTTTTAAGTGTTTGTTTTGCCTTACTGTGGTCAAAACACTGTTTCATTGGGGTGTTTACTTTGATATCTAGGGATTTAATTTGTTTATTTACATTTTTTTTGATGAGGTAATTAATGAGAGATAAAATCACGGAACTGCAGGTTAACACTTTTTGGTCTCGAAACAAAACCCAAAACCCAAAGATCTGCTCTGTTTATTGTGTTGTTTTATTATGTCTTCCTATAATTTGCAAATCAGTCTGGTTTTATTTTACTTAATTTTTTTCCACTTTCTCCCAAAAAAAACAAAAAACAAAAAAAGCATTTGGTTGTATAATACAGTGGTCCCCGGCATACAAATTTAATCTGTTCCGGAGACGAGTTCTTAATGTGAAATTTCTTATTCCGAAACGCATTTTCCTATTGGAAATAATGTGAATCTGTTAATCCGTTCCAGCCGAAAATATAACCAATATTTACCAATTTCCCATGCTATGATCATATTTTTGCATATGAGACATTTAGAATAAACATGAAAACCAAGTAAAATATTGAATAAAAAAGACAACAAACCTCATTTAACCTTAGATTCCTTTTGGCACTAGCTGCTTTAAAAAAAAACAAACTGAAAGTGGCTCTGTTTTCTTCTTGCTACCATCCTTGCTAACTTTCTTGTGACCCATGGTGCTACGTCTTCACCAAATCTTGCACAGAATGGCAAAAAAAAAAAAAAAATGCACAAACGTACGTGCACCTTAGCCGGCATTCAGCTCGGCTCGGTCCGGTCGCTCGTATGATGAAAATGCTTCGTATGCCGAGGCAAACTCGTTGCGAAATTTCAGTTCTTACAGGGAAAATTCTTAAGGTGGAGCTTAAGGTTTAAGGTACCACCATAATCTTATCCCAGAATAGCACAAACCATTTAAAGCATCATTGTGATTTGGCATCATTTATGTTTATTATTTGGTATTTGGGTATTTATACCTGATTTGGAACTAAAGTTAGTCTTCTTGTCTCAGTTCACATTAAATGGGTACCCGTGTACTGTTTGTCTTGTCACCTCTCATTTGAATACTCAGGATGAAGAACGAACAAACAGAAAATGGAGTTGTTTGTTTAATTGTTTTCTGCTAGAACAGCAAAATGTCAATCCTCTCTCCTTTCCTCTTTTACCTTGACTGTATTACAGGCCTTTTGAATTTCCTAGAATGAAATGTAATAACTGGACATGGAGGAGTAAAGGGGGGGGAGACTTTGTCCTGGCTGTCAGGGAGGATTTAGGAAATGAGGACGCGGGTATGGAAAGCGTGTACCACATTACCCAGAAGGTCTCGGCAGAGACGACTCATCTATCCTGGTCGCTGTCATGCTCCAGGAGCAGAACTGATTGCTCATTCATAATTAGAACAGAAGCGTCTGCTTCCAGTGGATCTCATTCATACGTGTCTGATCTCCTGCATTAATTATTGGGTACTAAATTATAGGACGTACATGTGCAGTTATGTACAACTCTACCTCAGTTGTTAACATGTGATGTACAGTATATAGAGATGGTTAACATATGTTGCTAATTTATTTGCAAATTTGCCAGATGATATCATAGATCATTTGCATGTTGATTTAATTATCGTGATTATTTGTTACCTGAAGAAGGAAGATTTTTGCAAGTTTGCAAACTGCTGTTGTACTTCGAGTCAGCTTTATGTAGCCACAGCTGTGCTGATGTTCAGTACAAAAGCACCATTTCTTTCATACAGCAGTTCTATAAATAAAATATTGTTATGACATCACTGACGTTCAACAAAATAGTTCCCGAAGATGTTGGAACAGAGCATTGAGTGTACAGTGCACAGATGGACTGACGGTTCACATATCGTACAAATGGAATGATGGACTGGTCCAGTAGAAATGAAACAGTGATGTTATTGTAAATATCAGGATTCTTGAAATGCAGCTTTACCAATCAATCTATTGATTAACGTACAGGATACTCAAGAGTGCAAACAAAATGGGTCAGTACTAGTGATTAATTGCAACATAGTATAGACGTGAAGTGGTCGCAAACATCTTGCCTTTTCTTAGTTGCACATATGGCAAAGAATTAAGTTTATTTTGAAGATCAATTTGTCCTGTGTGGAATAAACAGTGATTGGGGACAATAGCTCCTTTGAATAGGACTTTTGATTGAACTACCTTTATTTCTCAATGCACTTATCCCAGTCTTGCACTAGTGCTTGGGTACCATCAGGATAAAAAGGTCTCTGATAATACTGCCTTCTTCATGGCCTGGCCTCCCAGGAACTCCTGTAATATCCCAAGCATGTAGAAATGGCTTGGATCGAGGTCAGGACCGTATGAAGGGATGTGGCGATAACTCCTAGGCGGGTTCCTATAAAGTGCAAGTGGTCTTCATGATTTTCAAGGATCAGCCTGGTTCACTGGAACGCTCCGAGCCACCTCGGCCGGGATCATCGTTCACGGATGTACGTCCTCCGTTAACACAATTGCACCATTCATTCAAATGCCTTAATTTCTGAGGAATTTCAAAGTCCCAGTTTGACTTGACTGTCCTTCGTGTAATTAGTATAGTAAATATATAGTATTAGTATATATTTGTATGCATGATAGAATATATAGTGTGTGTATATAAGAATATTGATGTTTAAATGTCAGTGAGGAAAGCCCAGATTACATATAATAAAAGGATCATTGAGGGATTGTGTATAATGTATATGAAGTGGACTACAGTACTTTAAAAGAATAGTTTTTTTTTCATTCGCTATAAATTTGATCCAGTGTTTTTAATCTGTATTTTATATTTGCAAAGTATATATTTGTGAATAATCATATTCTATGCATAATTAAAAAATGATTGTAGTGTAGAATATTAACCAGCTGCCTACTTTCTCTGTTCTGCTTTTACCTTCTAGTAAGTAGAGAACTGAGAGGGGATCATTTTAATAATAAACTTTGTTATTGATGGACAGTGAGAGAGAGAGAGATGAAGCAGGGAAGAGGGCTGGGATCGTCTCGGCTTCGACACCTAGTGATTGACCTGATTAGGAGCCTAATCCGTGCGCTTGCCTGAGGTCATCACTCTAATTCCTCTGCTGACCTTCTCTGGTTATGAATCCATGTGTCACTCTTATCATCACCGTGCACATTAATAGAAGTGATACTAAAGGTTCAGTGACTCGCACACTGCAGAAACAGAAAGAATGATTTATAACTACTGAGTTCCGGCTCAAGTGCAATGAGTGCACTTACTGATTAAAAGGATTTAAAAAAAACCCTCTGAATTATTGCAGTTTTATTCTGATTAGTAGTGGATTAGTAATGCACCATTTGTTGGAATTATAAGTAATTGATACTTGTCTATCATTAAATAAGCCCTACTAATTACCCACAATCCTGAGGAGACATGTCGGTCCTTGCGAATGTCACGCTCCACCAAATCTTCTCCCAGTGGTCACAGTTACACTGGAAATCCGAATTGTCTGCTGGATATTACTTTAATAGTTAGGAAAGGATTGATCGGAGACATTTTGTAGCAGGTTTCACAAAACGAGCTGGCGCGTCTGATCAGCTTTTGCTACTAATTCCTGACTAATAGGTTTACCGGATCTTTGCTTTAGATTGGACAGGCAGTCAAGCTGTGTTTCATACTGCAGTTAAGCAATTTATGAACTAGCTAAGCAGATTAAGGGACATCATTAAAAAAACTGAAGAAATATTGTAGCCAGCTGATGAGGATACAGAAGAGGGTCATATAAGCAGTATCGCATGAGCAAGAGGTTGGTTATATGGATATTATGGATAGGAAGCACACTGCTCTGTTGCGATTCCTTTTCAGACGTAAAGCACAGGTTAATTTGTTTTATTTTTACTTTATAGCAGTGATTCCAAACGTATGCGGTCAAGCAAGTGTCATTAGAGATGTTCTTTGTTTCTCGATAAGGCAGTGTTTCCGAGTGTGTGTGTGTGTGTGACTCAAATAAGAGAGGAGGAAGGAGGGGAGGGTCTCATTCCTCCTCTCCTCTTATTATAACTTCACGCACAAACACACACATACACAGCGCGTGTGAGATTGATTTGTACTTTTTTCAAAGGTAAAGTGCAGGTTAATTAGTTTTATTTTTACTTTATATTTTGTATAAATAATTTTTATGTATATATTTTTTTGGGCTGTGGAACAAATCATTTGAGTTTCTGTTATTTCTTATCGGAGAATTCGCTTTGATTTATGAATGTTTTGATATACAAGCGCGTATCCAGAACAAATTATGCTTGCAATCCAACGTTCCACTGTACAATTGGATATAAATGTAAAAATATATTTTTTAAATCGGAGTCGATGAGGATTGCCGCATGAAAGAATCACGATATATAACTGAATCGAATTTTTTTTTTTTTTTTTTTTTTTTTTCCCCCCTCGACTCTACTGAATATAGTCATTGCTTTGATTTGACCATAGACATGAGCTTGAGCTATATTGATTTTTTCCCTGCTCAGTTTAATTGTCCAAAACCTAAAAATACAGGAGAAGAACAATTTCCACCATTTGATGTTTAAGTATTAATATAGAGATAAAATCATAATATTTCGTATTTTTCATTTTAAATCTCTAAGCTCTTCTAGTATGGTGATTAGACTGTATGGTGCTTTAACCCTTCCAGGAATATTCCCCCGAACATTTCATATTGCATCATGCACTACGGCTCATCATGGTGTCCATGACAATCAATACTAATGGGCTTACGGTGGCTGCTGGAGGCCATTACAGAGAGGTGTGTGTATCTCTGTAGTCTCTTTGTTGATCCTTTTTTTTATTTTTTATTTTTTATAGGTTTTTGGACAATATATGGTTATTAATGGAAGCTTTTACAAGATACATGTTGATGAGTGCATGTCCTGCATACAGGTGTTGCACACAGCCATGAAACATATCATGTTGTTTTGTTGCTGTGAGATGGGTAAGGTTTTATTCCTGTACCATGATGCAACTATAGCAGAGATCTACTTTTCAGTGTTGAGCTGTTTTTGTATGGTTGCTCATCCTTCCGCTACGATCGTTTCTCACTTTGTTCCATCATACGCATACATCAACGTATTAGTCATCTGTTTGCATATACTGTAAAACCCAATTCTGATTGCATGTGACAAATATGTGTGTGTTGTATATATGCGGTGGAAGAAAGTCAATATAAGAGGAATAGAGCTAAACAAGCATAGGCAAATATAAATATATATATATTTTTAATGTAGCTAATTTTCTTGCAATTACTCCGTCTAATTGGTTTGGTTGCTTGGAAACCTGACAGACTAGGCTCTATAATAATACTTAATGTAACATACTGTAGTAATGTGTAGTGACCTAATAGCTAGACATGTTCATTACTACAGACTAATGGAGGGGGAAAAAAAGATTATTATGGATGGAAATCACCAGGGACCACCACAGCTACCAATTATCCCCTGAGACACGTGACAGCATCATGCTCATGAACCCTTAGGGGGGTGGGAGGAAAGCTCACAATATCTCCTGATTGTTAAAGTCCCTGTGATTGACGTGAGAATGCAAGTGTCCCACCCCTTTCCGCTAAGAGAACCATTCTGCTCCCTAGACGTAGCTGGGAATTCTGGATAATGGAGCAAACATTTTTTTATCAGTATCTTTTTGTCATGAATCGCAATACAAATGGAATCGGTACCTATCAGATGTTCCGTATCAGAACCCTACTGGAAAGTGTCTTTGTTTTCTCTCAGCATGTTCAATCGTGACTATTATAGCATGATTATAGTATATTACTGGTTTGTTCCATCAGAATTTCCAGTAATCAAACTCTTCTCATTAACCCACGTAGCATGTACCACCTTGGTCGATGTGTGTAGTGCAGCAGGTGGGGTGATGTGTAATGTTCATACTATAGTTACAACATCGAGGAGTATCAGACCACGGTTTAAAAAAAAAAATCTGCTTGTCCACTGCTAGCACATGCAAAGTCAGCTCTATCTGGTTATTGAGTTGAGTGACCCAAGCCTGTGATCATGTGATGATGCACTCTAATGCCTAATTACAGGTATACAGTAGATAGACCATGGCATTTGAGGGATGAGGGCAACAGTGCATCACACACCATGTGCATGTGAGCGCGAGAGTACATCCTGTACTTATGCTCTGGAATTGTGGGATTTTTTTTTTTTCTTCACTGCAGACACCAGCTTTATACAGGGATAAAGTAGGGCATGAATGCAGCAGCTTTCCAGCTGATTTGTTTTAACTTTGCATAATGCAGCAGTCACATGGTACTGTATTAGCAAATATGTATAATAAGAACAGGAATTACCAGGGACAAAACTGGCAAATATTTATAACACAGGATGATGTGCCATGTCAGTAGTTTAGGGTACGCCACCTGCAGGACTATAGAGGAATGGCAAGCATACTGTATAGCCATATAACCGATTCGATCTGTTTTTCGCTTTTTGTATCACGATTGCATAAATATTGTAATGCGATTAAAAAATGAAAATCAGATTTTTTTTTTACAATTCTAAACAAACTTTGGCAAACATTTTGCTCCGCCCACACAGGATCCACCCACACAGGATGTGTCAATAGGGAAGGGCAAACATAAATTTAATTTATATAAATATATAGCTTTTGAAACTAGCTAGCTTGGCTAGTTTCCCCTTCCACGAGCTACTTTAATTATATGAAAATTAATTATATGAGAAGCTGAGCTTCCCTGAAAGTGACGATTTTGGTGCATTTATCCAATTACCGTCCAGCTTTTCTAAAGTGAAAAAAGCTCCTCTGTGCTTCGCCATTGAGCTCCAGTGAAGCTGGGCTTCAGGAGGGTTTAATGCGCTGTGCTGCACGGAAATGTATGACAAGAAAATCGCGTCAAACAATCTACAATATATCCCTGATTCTGAACGAGCTAGTCATGAAGTTGAACGCGTTCTAGCGCACTTTTATTAAAACCAATATAAATACGATGCATATATGAGCATTTATTTTATGACATAGTAGAGGAAACGGAACTTCCCTTGTAGTCTTAGAGCAGCCACCACTGATAAAGAATCAATTTAGCGATATTATTTGGTAATTGCTACAGAATCACAATAAATCACTTAATTTTTTTTTTATTTTTTTTTTAACATGGCCATACATTTGATTGATGATCACATCAGAATGATGTCATGTATATGACATACATGACATCATTCTGATCAAGCAGCTTAAACGTGTGTGTGTGTGTGTGTGTGTATATATATATATATATACACACACTACCGTTCAAAAGTTTTAGATCACTTGCAAATTTCTTTATTTTCTACAACAATTCTACAGTTAGTTGTTATTTTAAGACACAGAGGTCGGCCTTTCTGTAATAGTTTTTGCGAGAACAGTATTGTCAAGTGCATTTGCAAAATCCGTCAAGCACCATAATGAAACCGGCTCTAATGAAGGCCATCCCAGGAGGGCGAGACCAAAACCTACCTCTGCTGCAGACGAGAAGTTCAGTTAGAGTCATAAGCCTGAAAAATGACCAATTAACAGCACCTCAGATTAGAGGCGTTATGAAGTCTTTACAGAGCAGAAGTAGCAGAAACATCTCAATATCAACTGTTCAAAGGAGATTAATGCACTTTTTGGACACCGTCAGGATTCCTTTACAATGTAGAAAGAAACAAAAATCAGGAACGATCATGGAGTTAGAAAATGATCTAAAACTTTTGAACAGTAGTGTGTATAAACATAAACATAAAGGTCTATGTGTTTTCAGATTCAGATCTCTGTAGTGTGAAGGAGGCTGATCACCCAAGAGATCTCTCTCTCACCCTCTCTGATTTTGTGTCTCTGCACTCAGAAATAAATAGGACAGTATCTGCAGTCCTCTGTAGTCCAGTCACGGTCCTTTGCGTCCACTGCTCTTATTGAGACTCTAGTACTGCTGGAAATAGAAAGCAGAACCTTGAAACAAAAGGAGGGTGCAAGCAAAACAACCTGATTGTGCTATTAAAGTGTCTTTTAATGAAGTGTCCCACTGGACACACCAAGACCACCTCTTTATTTTAATTCTGCCATCGTTGCTGCGGTTTGAAAGAATTTTTTTTTTAAATATCTGATGTGTGCTTACTTTGATAGAAGTCCAAGTGCTCCTTTCCAATCCTGTCCATCCATCATACTCAGTTTATTAACTTTTAATGATGAAGACTCTCACCCTCGGTTTTGCTTTGATGAAATGTTTCCTACTTGTGACACGGTTTGTTTTAACGTTATTTTAGCATTTGCATCTTCTCACACATCCAGTGGAACATGGTAGAATTTCCATTTAAGGTTTCAGGTTTTTCCCCCCATAATCTCCATATCTACAGTGCTATGAAAGAAGTATTAAATTTTTTTTTTGCATATTTGTCACACTTAAATGATTAAGATCATTAAAAATATATATTACTCAAAGATAACCAGAGTAAATACAAAGTTGTCCAAACCTACGTACCATGTGAAAAAGTAATTGCCCCTTAAATCTGATAACTGGATTTGCCACCTCAGATGGCAACAACTACAATCTAGCGTTTGCGATAACCACCAATGAGTCTTTCACATCGCTGTGGAGGAATTTTGGTCCACTCTTCTTTGCAGAATTGTTTTAATTCAGCCACATTGGAGGGTGTAATCTATTGAGGACCATGCCACAGCATCTCAATCGGATTTAAGTCTGGACTTAAAACAATAAAATAAATCCATCCACTGTCCATCACATACGCCAGTGGTATTCATCATTTGTAACGACCCCGCTATATAAATTTCATGTTTACAAAAGTGACTAACGTGACTAAATGCCAGCTAAGTTTTCCTTTTAATAATTAGTTTATTATGCTGTAAATATGGCTGTTCAACACAGTTATGAGAGTAGAAACTCCCTTTATTTCTCTAGATAATCCCCTGCTACACTAATGCACTTAGTGTTTCAATAGTGCTTGGTTGAAAGTTTGCTTAGTACGCTGGAGTTGTGATCAGACTGCCTGCCTTCTTCATTTGTGAAACGCTGGCCTCCCAGGATGGCTTTGGAGTGAGGTCTGTACAAAGGGTTGTTAGAATAACTCCAAGGCGAGTTCCTGTAATCTTCAACTTCAAAGGTTCTTTGAACTTCTTTGAAGTTCTACTCGAAAGCCTCTTTTATCCAGTTCAGTGTAGAGGATTTAAGGAGTGAAAAACTATTCTTTGGAAAATATACCGTAGTCAAAGAGCGTATCAGATTTTCAATTTAACAGGCATTGGTATGTGTTGCTGATCATCTGATATGATTAAAAATAAGCCTAGATTGTTACATCTCTTGGATTATTTCAATGCTGTGATTCATTTGTACCATTTTTCATGTGATATGAAAAAGCTGTACCAGCCCCTGCGCCCCTGCTGACTTTTGTGTGAAGCAAATGGGAGGGGTAAGGAGCTGTGAACTCACCCAAAGGGTAAAGAATAAAGGCTTTCCAGCACAAAGACACATCATTTTTTATTATTTTTTTTCCTTTCAACTCATCTGCTCTTTTTGTCTGCCTCAGTTTTTCCCCTTCTCCCTGTGGCAGGCATTAGGATTTAACCCTCTCACATTTCAGTCACTTTGGCTCAGAGTCTCTAACCTTCCGTGTAACTGAAAGAGAGTATGATGGCATGCAATATATTTGGAAGGGCATCAAACGAAAGAAGATGAAAACAGATGGCCTTTTTTTTTTCTCCTTCATACAGTTACACAGTATTGATCTGGAAATCTACGTTAAAATCTTATATTAAAATATTACCACATTTGGAGTCTACCCTGTATAGGATATACTCTAATTGTGTGTTAATGTAAATGGACACACACATTGTGCAGGAAAAATATTTAGGTCTCCTGTGTTTAAACGCCATTTAATTTTAAGGAGGTATGATGATGGCAGTTATAAAATGATCTCTGATGGATATTGGATCTGTTTCCTTTTATACCTGTTTATTTAGTGTTATGGATCCCAATATGCTAGTCCATAATGTTAAGTTACCAAAGTAAATGATGATTTCATTAATTAAGGTAAAAAAAAAAAAGCTGTCTATGCCTATAAAGGGTCTATGTGAAAAAGTAATTGCCCCCTAAAACTAAAAAGTCTGTCTTCAATCAAACTTGAGCTACATATAAAGTGCATTACAGCAGGTCTTGGTTGTTTTAATAAAGTTTCCTGTTCTACATACCGACCGCAAAGGAACGTGAGTAAAGGACTAAATTCCACAATTGTCGTTCCTTGTAAAAAATAAATTCCAAAGTTCAGCTAAAGCCCTATTCGGACGGGACTAGTTTTCCAAACAACGTTTGAGCTAGAATTTTTTTCAGATGGCGTCTGTCATTTCATGTCTGCATTCAGACGGGACTAACATCTCCGTGTTTATTACGGAGGTAGAAGTGTCTGTGTTTTATATGTGGGCATTGCACAAGACCACATGTCCACATCTACATCCATTATTGGATAGTACGGTAGCTCACGTTGACCAAAACACAAAAATAAACGCGTTTTTAAAAAAAAAAAAACATTTCTGCAATCACAGACATTCGCATTCGGACGGGATTAGATTTCTCAGAGGACCGCCGAGTTTGCTGAAACACAGTAGGTAATTTGCTCTGGAATTTTTACAGAGGTCATGTGAGAGAAAGACAGACAGATTCGGACGGGATTAAAATCACAAAGTACGTCTGTGAAACAGAAAGTTCTCTAACGACCCCCTGTAAAACTAGTCCCGTCCGAATCGGGCTTATGACTCGTACTCGGCTTCTGCAGTGCCACCGGGCTAAATTCGAGGTGGTATCTTTCGAAGTTATATTATATTTAGTACAAATGTATCTATTTCTTTTCCTAGAAGTAACTGTACTGTTCCGGTTAGCCATACGGCTATTTCTCAATGGAACTTCGGAAGATTCATACGAGTCTTACCTGAACTTCGGAATTCCCTTTTCCATGGAACAAGGGTTGTGCAATTTGGCTCTGATTACTTAACTGTACTTATAATTCTGGGTGAAAAACTTACACCTCAATTTTGATTAAAGACCGACTGAAACAAAACAAAAACTATCCCTTAAAGAGTCATCTTGTATTGACTTTGTGTTTGTCCAATTAAATGCTGTCTAGAACAGTGTTTTTCCACCACTGTGCCGCGGTACACTAGTGTGCCGTGAGAGATCATCAGGTGTGGTGTGGGAATTATTCAATTTCACCTAATTGGTCTAAAACATTTTTTGAAAACGAATAAGTCTGCGAATAATATGGCATTACGCGATTTTCCGCCGACGTTCCGCAAAGTTCTGCAGGTCCACAAACTTCCGCGAGGACCATCAAAAAAATTTTAACATGTTTTCGAGATGGAAACATACTCATAGCGCCAAAAACTCGCGGTGAATCATAATGAAGTGTACTTACGGCCACCGCGCGAATCCGCATACAGTAGGTGAGAGGGGTATTAGTGATTGAGCTTCTCAACCCTGACTGCTATAAAAACTAAAAACAGAGAGAGACTGCAGTAGCTGTGAGAAATCCTCCAAAGCTAGTTAACAAAGCTGCTGTCAGACATGTTAATATTTGGAATATGATCATTAAAATGTTTAAACATAATATATTTTTCTCCTGCTCCTTATTTTAAATGGGTCATAAAAAATATCAATAATTATCGATATCGACCGATATGAAACACTGATATCGTGATACAGCCCTGTTTCAAGGTGTCTTTAAAGACTAAATGCTTGGCCTTGCCTCTATTGTGTGCATGTTTCACGTCAATTTGTGGAACATTAAGTGAAAGGTCAAACTTGTAATTGATCTGGTAATTTGCTTTGCGATTTCCGATTTATCTGAAAGCTTTGCTACTTGTTTGGCAAAGGAAGAGCAGAAAACCCTAGGTAGAAACATAACAAATATGGACAAAATATAGAACTTGCTTCCATGTTGTATCCAAACTGTATCGTGCATTCCATCGGAAACTACATTATTTAAATCTGCGCATTGATGCCGAAGCAGCATCAAATAATCTGGGCCCTGATCACACACGATTCTCTGTTCAGACCCTCTGAAGGTTTCTGGGACACCTGCTCCAGTGCCATTTCCTCCTCATGCTGAGTGTGTATGTTGGGGGGGCTCGCATGCACGGCAGTCATCACCCACTGACATCCCTCTAGGGATCCTCCTCATGCCTCATTCGATGAAGGTGTGAAGTACAGGATACGCAGCGGATTCAGATGCACTTGGATGAAGTGTGTAAAAACAGACTCGGCTTTAGAAGCTTTTAGAACCGAAATATCTCGTCGTGTAATGAGATTCGTGGAAGCTGCTTATCATTCAAACTTTATGCTTCTGTAGGGTTTCAGAGCAGGATGTGCTGACTAGTCAACAGCCTTCTGGAACCATCAGCAACCATCTGGAGGGGCTGAGATTTATACCTGCCATTATTGGCTAGCTCAAGTCCCATGATTTGGTTGCCTGGAAACGGTCATTACCTCTAAAGTGGTAATGAGAGTTAATTTGCTAGTTAAGGGCATTAATGCAGACTGACGGTGACAACGTTGTGTTTGCAACTACTGTATTCTGGCCAACGTTTCAGCTATGAGATTTGATGCTCTGTTCTTGAAAGTAAAAAAGCTTACTCTGGCTAGCAGCTGTAATTTGCTCTCTGTTTAACTTGGAGATGTGTGGTATGCTAGCAGGAGAGTTATACGAGATGAAATTGTGTTAAATTCCATGCAATCCCCATGGAAAAAGGATTACAGATTGACGCGTGGCATGCAGCAGGCATCGAGAATCAAAGGGTCCAGGCTATAGTTAAGCTACAGCGTAGATGTGAAGCATGTTGAGTTGGAATGTGGTTACATACCAAATAAAAAATCCAAAATAATAAAAGTCAATAGAGTAGTGGTGGCTCAGTTTTATGCTTCTCATCTGCCATGTGGACGGCCCGGGTTCGATCCCCAACCTAAACACAACCACCGGACACAGGGCATCCTTACAGTTGGACCCAAGCCCAGAAGACTTGCACCAAGTTGAATGCGGATCGCGTAGTTCACTGTGGTGACTCCTTGACAGGGGTAGCCGGAAGAGCAGCAACAACTTTGCCAAAGTCAATAAATGGGTATATATTTTTTTTCCTACTCATTTATCACATTGAAAGCAAAGTAACCCAGCCTTTAAAACATAAAATAAAGTCCAACTGCTACTGGAAATTTCATCGGCATCATTGGTATGCTACCCTTTCTATCTTTTATACATATTTTATATATTGCTTTTTTATACCATGTTTACTAAGAGAATCGCAATACAAATTGAATCAACACCTAGGTATCGTGAGAATATCGTATCAAGCGATACCTGCTGATTCCCATCCCTAGTATCTGAGGGCCAACCTCAGTTAAAATGATGAGAACTTGGTCGTTCATGGTGAAGCTGATTGGCTCTGGAGGTTGGTTGACTTCTTGTCACGTCTTCATTATTATGATGAAATGTTCACTGCTTTGTCGCAGCTGTCGCTGGCACAGGGCCGAGAGATGTGCGGTGACACATGCACGCCCCGTAAAGTGCGATGCAAGACAAACATGTACATTCTTAAAGGATTACAGATTGTTGTCCAGGCATTAGTTGTTTCTCTGATCTTAGACTGATTTTTAGAATCAGGATTCGGCTAAAATAAATGCATTTTTGTCGTCTCATCTTTGTCACGTGAACCTGGAAAGCTTTGAGTGCAGAAATGTGCTCATTCCTTCCTTTCAGGATCTGTCAGCATACAGGGAACTCACCATCTGCTGCTTTATAAATAGCCTATACAGTGTGGGCCTCTTCCTCTTTCTCAGAGGTTTCAACCTCGGTCTTGCTCCTATTCATCCATACGGAGAGGTTACCCCTCTCACACCTTGTACCTTATGACTTTATTAGGAGATCCTGTGCTCTAAAAACCGTATAAAGCCTTAACGAGGGGAATAAACAAAAGGTAGTACTTCTTCAAGAGTCTAAAGTGTTGTGTAGATATTTACATTTCGTTCTTGCTAGCTTGTCCTACTGTACCATGTTGAGCCGGAAGCATCATTGTGGGCTTAATCAGGGTGCAGGCCCCCCGACAGGCTTGTCATAACAGATTACCTAATGCATTGTGCAGGCCTCATTGTAGACTGGCCCACTGTATTGTTCGCCAGCTTTCCTGTTTCTGTTTGTCTTTTTGCTCAGCAAAATGAAAGCTATGTGGGCTGTATGCCGAAGCCCGACGGGAGACCAAACCCACAGGGATCTCAAGAATGGGGCCGTGTCGAAAATAGTGTCCAGACCAAACAAAGATGGGTGTTCCGGTGAAAAGATGCTTATGTGCTGAGGCTTGGTTCCATAAGCACGTTTAGGCAGTTTGTAGACGAATAATGCAAATGAAGCCAAGTTTACCGTGGTGCTGGCCCAATTCATCATTAGGGTAGTGGTGGCTCAGTTGGTTAAGGCTGTGGGTTACTGAACAGTAATTTGCCACTGTTGAGCCATTGAGCTATTCCTATCTGCTCCAGTGGCGCTTTATCCTGGCTGACCCTGCACTCTGACCCACCAGGATATGCGGGGAAAAAATAATTTCACTGGGCTGTCAGATATATGACTAATTTTAATCACTGGCCTCCCAGGAACTCCTTTAATACCCCAAACTTGTGGAAAGGGCTTGGAGCGAGATCAATACTGTATAGAGGATGTGGCAGTAACTCCCAGCCGAGATCCTGTAACGTGCAAGTGGTGTTGGTGAATGATTGTGTACATTTCCCACTGAAGGAAACATCTCTTGTGTAAGGAGGCGACAAGTTATTTGTCAATTTTCTTGACTTGAACGCTACTTGTATTTCGTCAAAGTTGTTTCTATGCGGTAAGGTATATCAAAGGATTTTTTCCCACCCTATAATAGCAAGACCTGCTTTCATTATACTGTTTATAAAGGTGTGTTCCCAGTCAAGGTCACAGAGCATAACCGCATCAATGGTGAGACAAAAAAAAAAAACAACAACAACGTTTATTGGCACCTCAGCTTTTCACCTTGAAAAGGTATCGTCTCAAAATGTTCCCTGTCGTTGGAGTTTAGAGCTGAGCTAAGCCGAAACTGGTCATCAAGCCTGCCCTCTCTAAATCAGAAAACACCTGCGCTTATGTGGCCATATAAAGTTTGATAGGGGTGTTCTCTCAATCTAGTCTGAGGTCACCGAGTCCAGCAGGACCTTTTTCAATGTGTGTATTTGTGTGTGCAGCAAGAATGAGCTTCCTCATTTAGCTTTCCACTTTAAGATCCGTGGTGCTGGACGGATGCCTGTAGATGCCGGCGCATGTGTAAATCTTGAGCGGTGTTAATTTGTTTTCCGATCCACGTTAAACATCTGCTCGCTGCATTTACAAGTCTATATTTGAAACCGGGTGCTTTTTAGAGAGTTGTGGGGAACGGGGCAGTGAGAATGGTTAAAGGTTTTCGACCCATCATCGCTGTTCTTCTAATATGATTTAATGTTGAACGATGTTATATCATCTATCACGGCCGAGATTTTGGGCGACACAGTCCAAACAGCATGATGTTGACTTCCTGTTTCTCTTTTCCACATAAATGCCTGAATGGCTGGTGAAAACGAGCTCTTGTTAAAAGTCCCATCTACCTTTATTCCATGCTGCGATGAAAGCAGACGAGCTCATTATTTTGCACCTTGTTGCATCTAAACCCCAATAACCCCACACCTCCTCCACCCCCAGGAGACATCAGCACCACATGGGGCTGCTGGGTTCATTGCACCAGAATGCATGTTATAGGTGTCTATACTGTAGGTGTTTGTGTCTAGTTCTGGTAGCTCTTGCACTGATGTGGTGCTGGGGAATGGTCAAAAACAAGCCCACATTGGAAGAACAAACCAACAAAACACAGTATTTGTGCTGATTTCATTTTTTTTATGTTATGCATATAATAAAGAAAATGTGTGTGCCAAAGGAACTACTTCTGAAGTTGCAACATGGAAGTCACCAAAAGTTTCAAGTTGCTAACTAATCAGCCGTTTTGGAGAGATGATTTTACATTTAGAATGGCCATTCTAGAGCGATATACTATCTCGCTTCAAACAATAATAATTTTAAATGTGAATTATTCTTATTCCTTTGAGTGTTGATACTAACATTGGTGTAAGCTTCTAGAAGCGTATGACCTGTAAAAATTGTTGCTTAAAGTAAAGCATTCCATACAAAGTTGAGGGTTTCTTTTTTTTTTTTCTCAAAAAATCTGTAGTGTCCGTAACCATGTCAAATTCATGTTGCAATATCTTAACAATTTAGAATTTTAGAATAATACACTTTTTCAGGTTTATGTCTAGGCCAAGTTTCCAGCTTCTGACAGGCTCCTTATCCCCAGTGATGGGCAATTTTAATGGCCTTGGCATTTTAATCATCTTGGACAATGATATACTTCCAAATTTGTGGCAACAGTTTGAGGAAGGCCCTCAAACCTTCTCTATCCCACCATCTCAGTGCACCAGTGCACAAAGCAAGGACTATAAAGCCATGGTTTAAAGAGTTCGCTGTGGAAGAACTTGACAGGCCCTAACACAGAGCCCTGAGCTCAACCCTGAGCACCTTTAAGTTGAACTGAAACAGCAATTGCGAGCCTTGCTTTTTTTTTGTCCAACATCAGTGCCTGATTTCATAAATGCTGTACAGAATGAATGGCCACGAATTCCCACAGAACCACTCCAAAATCTTGTGGCCAGCCTTCCAAGAAGAGTGGAAACTGTTATAGCTGCAAAAGGCTGACCTACTCCATATTGAAGTACATGTATTTGGATACAGTGTCATTTCATGTTTGCCCGAATACTTTTGTCTATATAGGGGGGGAAAAGGTGTATATCGGAACAAAATATACAGAAAAATGTATATTGGATCAGGATATTTCTAAGCTCATGATACTGATAGAATCGCAATACAAATCGAATCAGCAGTCAGTATCATGATATCGTATCGGGTGATCCCTGATGATTCCCATCTCGAGTAGAATCAGTGTTCATGGGTGACAACATGCAGGATCTGACCTCTTCAGGTCTGCAGCTGTGTCTGTTTGGATGGTCATGTGACTATGACGTCCCCCTCACTTGCTTGGATTGGGGTTGAGGACAGTGTAATGTAAATGACCTGCTCAGGGCAACATTTACGTAACAATGAGCTCTGACTGTTTTGTGCAGCTGTAACGGCGTGTTTGAGAGGTGAGGTGCCGTTAACCACCTCTTAAACCCTCATTTGCGTGTTGTGCTTTAAATCTGTGGCTAAGATGTTGGCTTTCGCGCTAGTCGTGACCTGCACGGATGCGGCAGCCGTTGCGTTTCCGTATCAGTTAATGACCTTGTGCTCAATCAGCGCGGTGCATTAACGGTGCGGTTCGTTTTACCGCGATCACCTTTAGCTCCTTTCACTGTGTCAGGAAGACTGATGGCTTGCGCTCTTTCAGGCATGGTGTTCTAGTACACTCTGCACTTTTAAGCAGCTTAATGTCAAAGCCACAAATCCCTCCATTATGAGTCTAGGAAATTTCTGGAGATTTTCAATACAGAGTGAAAAGCTTTTTTATTTTGTTGCAAAGGAAAATGCATGCTGCATCATTGTTTATTTCATATCAAACCAAAAAAAACCCCAAAACTGAACAGAAGTAATGCCTGATGCGTCAGAAACGGGCACAAAAGCGTGAATGTTATTCGCTGATTCCCACAGTGTCGTGCGGCGGTTGTCTTGGCAACCTTACCTGTTGCCATGGTTTGCAAAGACTGATACATTAAATACTAAAACAAGTCCGTGTGATCAGAACAGAATTCAATGGAAATTCATACAGAAATTCATGTGTGTGTGTCATAGCCCTGTGACCGGCTGAAAGCAGATGGAGAGAGAATGAGGTGTCGTGAGTGAGCATGAATCACCTTCCATCCTTCCCTCTATCCTCTGTAAAATGAACGAGCAAGGACTGTGCATGCACAGGTGTGTGTGTGATGTGTGTGTTTGTCTGTGTGTGTTTGTGTGTTTGTCTGTGTGTGTCTGTGTGTGTCTGTGTGTTTGTCTGTGTGTGTCTGTGTGTGTCTGTGTGTGTGTGTCTGTCTGTGTGTCTGTGTGTGCACACACACACACACACACACACACACACACACACACTAGTTGATTGGAGCGGGTGATTACGGCAGGTGTTTATAGCCTCTCTTGACTTTTTGTTCCTGGAAGCGAGAGGTCAGAGGTGAGACGACTCCTAATTTAACTTGCCCCCCCTTTCATAATCTGATGCCGTATAAGGCCTCGTCCTCCTCCTCCTCCTCTGTCCTCATGTCCACAGGATCTCCTGTATTCTCTCAGCCTGGTTTTACCCATACCTGTACTCCCCCCCCCCCCCCCCCCCCCCCTTCACTCGGATAACAGATAGCACAGTTTGCTTTTCTCATCGAACGGTCATGTGACCTGTTAGAGGAGAGAGAGCTCGGAGCCAATCCACCATCACTCTCTCTCACTCTGTCTCATGCACACACACACACACACACACACACACACACACACACACACACACTCTCTCTCTCTCTCTCTGCTGAATTATTTATGCGTGTAGTGAGATTAGGCCGGTTCGAGCAGTGAAGCCTCCTCAGCTGAAGTGCAGCGACTTTGATGCCTAATTAGACAGTTGACCTATTAGACATGGATCAGTATTAAAATTTCATACAGCCTAACCCATACTGTATATCATTTATGATCATCATCAACCTGCGTGAAAGCATCCCTCCATATAAAAATCTTCATGATTGATTGTGGAAATGAATAATGCAGTTTTGGTTTGGTTTGAATGATGCTTCGTTTATGCTTACATCACTCTCAGCTATCAACTTTCTCAAATATTTCTGTTGGATTATAAGAATCTTCGTCATAACATCCCGAGTCATTAGAAACGCAGCAAAACCAGGATTTTTCTTTAATTGAATGCTACTTTACCGGGCGTTTTCTTAATTTTTATATGAACACTTTGTGACACTTTTTAGACATGCACCTAGTGGACATTTTATTAGGAACACATGTACACATCACCATTATACAGGTCAGGCACTTCAGCCCAAGTTGATGATCAAACATCAGTATGTGAAAACATGGTCAGTGTAATCTTAATGTTGTTTTGGCACGGACAACAAAAAAAGAAAATAAACTGGCTAAAAATGTCTTTTGGGACACGCTGAGAGGTCAGAGGAAAATGACCAGACTGGATTGAGCTGTCAGTAACTGAAATAGTCACTCTTCACGTCTGTGGTGAGCAGAAAAGCATGTGCCGGTGTTTGGGTGTTCCTAATGGTGTTCCCATTTGGAGTCCACAATAATTGAGCCTGCAGTCTGTCCCAGGACACTTTGATGAACAAAGACAGGGTACAGCCTGGACAGGGAGCCAATACATCGCATGGTGCACATTCACACACTTACACACTCGTTCACACACTACGGACAATGTCTGTATGTCTGCATGTCTTTGTACTGTGGGAGGAAACCGGAGTACCCGGAGGAAACCCACTAAGCTCAGGGGGAGAAAACATGCAAATTCCACGCACTCAGGAAGTGAGGCGGGAATCGAACCCCTGACCTTGGATGTGTGAGTCAACAATGTGAACCACTCCGCCACCGTGCCACCCTGTTCATTTGGTTAATACATGTTCAAAATGAGTTAAATATATTTTCTGTAAACAAATGTCAAGACCATATGAAACCGTGATGCAGTCTGTTCTGTGTTACGGGTTCCTCTCTTGGTTTGCACAAACTGCATTATAATAAATGTTCCCTGTCTGAAAGCTAATGATGTGGTGATCCTGGCACGAACCCCTAACTGAAACTCGGGCCTTGTGTTGCTCTAGTGTTTGGGCCGTTGCTAGGTCAGGAGCATGCTCTTCAAATTCATCAGTCTCTCCGCCTTTTTTTTTTTTTTTTTTTTTTTTTTTTTTTTCCCCCTCCCCCCCCCACCCGCTCCCAAGCATAGGGGACACTCCGCTGCAACACGCCGGCAAACTCTGACGCAGTCAGTCAAGGGGATTTCAGTGGCAGCTGGCCCCCTTTACGACTATAAATATCCTACAGTACATTCCTGCAGCACGGCCGCGAGGCTTATCCCGCCGCCGCGCCGCGTGTAGGGACGGAGAGCAGGCCCGGTTTTCCGAACTCCCGGAATACCAGACATGGTTACACATTCCTGTTTATTAAGACCACAATCCAACAAGAGAAGAAGGATGGGGTGTGTGTGTGTGTACAGGGAGGGAGGGAGGAATGCATGGATTGAGGAGTGGAGTCGGGCAGAGGGGAATGAGGTAACAGGAGGGGAACATGAATTCAATACAAAATGCTGTTGTTGCCACAAACACAATCGACATGCTGAGCATATGGTCTCCTACAGTCTCGTTTGGGAAATGACACCAGTTTTGAAAAATCAGCTGTTTTGCCTGAGGTTGTCTCCCCTTGTTTGTGTTAAAGCTGAATAGAAAGTGTTTAAATGATGCAGCTTCACACCATATGGCATTCCCGCTCAGTGTTTCAGTGCATAACCAAAGAGGCGTGAATCGTGATTCCTGGTTTAAAGTATCTTCTGTGAAAAGGGGAATCGCCCTGACTTTTACTAAAGGCGACCTTTTTTTCTCAAACGAATCTCTGCCTGGCAAAGATCCACATGAAACAAACAACAAAAAAAAAAAAGAGTCAATTATTCAACTATTTGTTAGTTTACATGACGAAATCATCTATGACTATACGGTGCTGGCCAAAAGTATTTAGCCATCATATGCCATGTATTGTAGCTCTGTTTGTGCACAGAACGGGTGATGTCACCATTTACTTAGAGCCTGTCTGACTGAAGATTTGGGCTAATTAGAATCAACCGGTTTAGTTAATGGATGATGGTTCAGTTCATTTTAACGCTGCTAAAACTGGGAAATTCTTAAGTGCATTGTGAATTTCCTCTATGGCAAATTTCTACCAAAAGTACGTGTTCTTCAGGGAGCGAGCAAGCAGGCATGGATTGAGGAAGTGACACCAGAGTACTGCTGATGCTTTTTTGACTCTATTGCCGAATCCAGCAGGTTTTGAAGAATAAAGGACTTCATACTGAACAATGATTGTTGTATAGCAATTTCATTGCATGAAATAACTAATTATTTTTATTATCGTGAGCGTCATTATAAAAAAAAAAAAAAAAAATTATAAAAAAGCATGGTGGTGTAGTAGTTGGCAGTGTGGTTTCGCATCTCCAGGGACCGGGTTCGATTCCCGGCTCGGGTCTGTGCGCATGGAGTTTGCATGTTCTCCTTGTGCTTGGTGGGTTTCCTCCAGGGTTCCTCCCACAAAAGTTCAAATACTTGCAGATTACATTAGATCTTAGATTCATCTTTTCCCTACATGGTATATCCTGCCTTGTGCCCACAGTCTCCTGGGATAAGCTCTAGACCCTGTACACAGGATAAGCAGTATAGAATATGAATGAATGAAGTGTCTCAATACTTTTGGCCACTACTTTGTATATAATTATTATTTATAAATGGTTTAATATTTTAATTTACCATAAAACTTAAATGGTTTTGTATTAAACATTAAAATAACTTATGTAATTTTACATTTTATTTTTTCTTTTGTATATATATTATATTTTTTATTTTTTATATATTATACTATATTATCAAAAATCCAATCAGTAAATTTCATTCTGCTTTTTCCATAATATATAATAATATATAATAATATAATATATAATAATAATATATAATAATAATAATATAATCCGTATATATGTGTGTATATATGCATGTATGCCTTCGAAGTAAAAAAGAAAGAAAGAAAGAAAAATTCATTAAGAGTCATTTCTGAATTTCACCTTGAATCAAAATTAGTTTGAATACAGATCAAATCTTATTTTAAGTCTGGTTTCCCTGAACATTTTCATTTAAATTTCAATAAGAATAGACTCCAGTTATTATATGATTTATTGTTCACACGGGACATTTTTTACCAGATTCATAAGTGTAATAGATAATTCAGTATAAAGATCACGAGAGAGTATTTTGTGCTATTTATATCACGTCTTTGAGAAAATAGACCAGAGAAAATGGGTTCAGTGAACAGCGTGCTGTGGGAAGATAAATGTTTCTTTGCACTGTGTTAATAATTTCTTCCCTGCTCTTTTCCAGCTATATTGAATCCCAAAAACCCCAAAGAAGCACCAAAGTCTTTCAGCTTTGACTACTCGTACTGGTCGCACACCACGGTAAAGTTCTCATGATCTTTTCCTCTCCAGCTTTTATAACCTGCACAACAATTCTTCTCCATCCTTCACTTTAGAATGTATGCTAACGCGAGTTTTCCTTCTCGGTACAGCCGCACGACCCCTCCTTTGCGTCCCAGAACCAGGTGTACAATGACATCGGGAAGGAGATGCTGCAGCACGCCTTCGAAGGCTATAACGTTTGTATCTTTGCTTACGGCCAGACCGGTGCTGGCAAGTCCTACACGATGATGGGAAAGCAGGAAGAAGGGCAGGAAGGCATCATCCCTCAGGTTCGTGGGGATTATATTCTTTCCAGACGTAATGAAGGAGGGGGAAAGGACAGCAGAGGTGAATGAGTCAGGTTTATCTGAGCAGCAAGCGTAGCCTGAAGGCATTAAGGAATTAAGCTCTCTGTCTCGAGCATCAGGCGGTGGTTTGAGTTATTTGTGGGCGTTATCGATCAGTCTGTCCACACTGCCTAATGCACCATTTTCCTCCCTCCCTTCCTCCCCTTACAGCTCTGTGAAGATCTCTTTGAGAAAATCAATGACAACAACAATGACGATATCTCTTATTCAGTGGAGGTAAGTGGAACATGTGGCCTGCAGAAATTCACAAACTCACCTGGTTTTGTTCAACAAACATGGTTTAATCAAGGCGGCACGATGGTGTAGTGGTTAGCACTGTCGCCTTGCACCTCCAGGGTCCGGGTTCGATTCCCGGCCAGGCTCGATTCCCGTCTCTGTGTGCATGGAGTTTGCATGTTCTCCCCGTGCTTGGTGGGTTTCCTCCGGGTACTCCGGTTTCCTCCCACAGTCCAAAGATATGCAGGTTAGGCTAATTGGCGTTCCTAAATTGACCATAGTGTGTGAATGTGTGTGTGTGCTCTGCGATGGATTGGCACGCTGTCCAGAGTGTACCCTGCCTCGTGCCCTGAGTTTCCTGGGATTGGCTCCAGGTCCCCGCGACCCTAAATACAGGATAAAGCGGTATAGAAGATGAATGAATGAAAGGTTTAATCATGTATTTGATTAGCCAAGCAATTGATCAAATAAAACAAAATGTCTTTCTTTATTAAATACATTTTAAAAAATGCCAATGTTTTATATTCTTGTAATCACTGCGCTATATGAGACGATTAGTATTTAAAATGATGATGAACACAAATGTTAATATAAGGAATCACAAGAAGCCACCCGATACATTGCATATATCACGGTACGTACTGTAGGTGCCAATTCGATTTATAAGTATCGAGATAAAATTAAGTAAATATCTCAATCTTATAATATTCTTCCGATTTTGTTAAAGTAGTTAACAAATTCCATGCTCAGGACGTGAATAGTTATGAATAGTTTAAAGCACACCACCCCATCGAGTGACGGTTTAATCCAGACCCGACGCTTTTCTGATAAATAATTTAATACACCAGAAATCTAGCCCTTTTTTGTTTTTTAACCTTGAGGTGGGCGTGGCCATATGCATTACTCAATAGAGCCCATCAACGCAATACTTTACCGTGTATAGACAGAATGTGCAGAAGAAACAGAAACAAAAACGTGACCGCGCATGGTTTACTCCAAAAAAATTTATAAAAAAGGAATGTAGACTATGAAAACCAAACCTTCAAAGATGAATGGACAGATCATTGTTTATTCATCCTGAGGGAAGTTTAAAACCAGTTCGTCTGATGTGTAATAAAAAGCAGTGATCCGAAGCTCCACTATAAGATAAGACACGAGTCGTTTGAGGAAAGGTGAGGGTGTGTAAAATACCCGTATGAGAGAGCAACCAGAATCCTTTCATATCCATTTATAGTCCAACAGCAGCACGCAAATGAAGATTCACTAGAGCTTGATTACAGATTGTTGTTTGTGTTCCATACAAATACTAGGAAATGTAATGACATAACCGTCGATCAAACTGTCCACATGTTTAATGTAGTTACTGAAAACTGGCAAAAAATAAAATTTTTACTGCTTATGGAAATTTTAAACTGCATGTTTTTTTACAGTCTTACAAGGACTATATATAAATATATATATATATATATATATATATATATATATATATATATATATATATATATATATATATATATATATATAGACATACACACACACATGTATGTATGTGTGTGTGTGTATGTATATATATAATATATATATATATATATATAATGTGTATGTATGTGTGTGTATATATATATATATATATATATATATATATGTATGTGTATGTATGTATGTGTGTGTATATATATATATATATATATATATATATATATATATATATATATATATATATATATATATATATATATATATATATATAATATATGAAATTTGGACCTCGACTCGAAGGTAATTTTATTGAATGGACCTTCTTCCTTACCCCTGTTATAGACGATGGAGGAACGGCAACACTTTATCACCTTAAATGCAAAAATATGTAAATCAAACAATTATTTTATTTGACAATGTGGCGATATTGTATCACCACAAAAAAAAAAAAAAAGAATCGTGATGATTAACTGTATCGATCCCCCCCACCCTATTTCTACCTATTAGATTCTGCTACACCCATATTGGATAGGATTCACTTCTGCTTTGTAAAAATCTTCTACATCCTAACACATTTGTCTACATGTAGGTGGCATACATGGAAATTTACTGTGAACGAGTGAGGGACCTGCTGAACCCCAAGAACAAAGGGAACCTCCGTGTAAGGGAGCATCCTCTACTCGGACCGTACGTCGAAGACCTGTCCAAACTGGCTGTCACCTCTTATACAGACATCGCAGACCTCATGGATGCTGGTAACAAGGCCAGGTGAGAACATATGAAATATGGGAATAATCCCAGACCTAGAAATAAATGTGCAAAAGTCTGTGTGGTTGATGGATGGCGATGCCTGGAAGTATGTCCGTGATTCTGACGTCTCGTTAGTGTGGGCGGTTCACAGGAACACATTATGTTTACTATGAATAGAGAGTCTTGAGTGGAAGCCTGGAACTTTCAGTGGGACACGCCGATTGCTCTAATCCTCTGCTCGTCCTCTGAGAGATTTGTGAAACGTGTCACATAAAACCCATTTCTCTAAAGTATACCATAGACTGCTGCATTGTCACTATAGCATGTTGTTCTTGCATGCTCTAGTACTTTCAAGGATTATGCTAAGTAAGTACTGTGCACTCTACATAGAAATACTGTACTACTGTAGATGTGGCTCTTGGTGACTGGATGGGTTCTTGATGATAAATGTGAGGGTTTGAAAGGGGTGGATATTAGGATGATCCGTCCCGGTACATAAAATGTATTAAATGGTAATATTTCAAGGTTATGTTTTGTTTCATAGCGGTGATTAACATTACTGTTTTGTGTCAGCACCATGGAGTCAAATGACGAGCTAGGCGTTTCCGCATAAACACATACTTCTCTCTCTTTGGTTTTCATCATCGGCTTGAAGGAATCCATGTCTTCATTTTATTATTCAGACAAGACAGGGTAGGTGAAGTGAACAATCTGTTAAAAGTCTAAAGTCTCTAGATGTTGCGTGCAATTCCGCTGCCAGTCACAACAAAAATAAAGAAATAAAAGTGATGATGGAAGACGAGGTGCGGGAGAAATTGAGGTCGGGAATTTACATCATTTAATGGTCGCGGATGCGGGACGGGGCGGGCAGGTTGTAAAAATAGATACAGTGGTGCGGGCTAAATAATTTCATAAAAGCGGGACCCGCGGGTTGGAAAAATACCCGACCCGCGCATCACTAAACAGCACTATCCGCTCCTTCCATTTGCATGTTTGGCTGTAGAGTTGTGATTAATGTGGGAGCACTAAGTACCTTTCATCCCTCCCCTCTGAGAGAGCTCTGCCAATCAACTCTCTCCGGCTGCGAGAGGTTACAGCATCACCCGGGAATCGAACTCACGATCCCCGGATGATGGGGCTAGCACTTTACCACTGCGCCACTCAGAGGCTCATCAGTTTTTAAAGCAGCCGGTGCAAAGAGAAATCATAAATTAAGGTGTACATCTAATGAGGTGTAGTGTCTATCTATTTTATACTTCACTTAATTTACATGTTTTTTCTGAATGCTTTTATTGTTTTTATAAGAAAAAATATGCTTATAATGTTGGAAATTGGTAATATTTTTGAGTGACTACAACGGATTATCTGCATTTACATAATTTCTTATGGGACAATGCGTTTCACCTTAAGAACTCGCCTCCAGATCAGATTAAATTCGTATGATGAGGTACCGCTGTAATCTCAAAATCAAAAAATAAAAAAAACTTAATTTGCCTCTATTTAAGATTATAGCTAACATATCTAAAACATTAGGTGAACTGACATTGTCCCTCGACTCCTCTTCTTTCCAGGACCGTGGCTGCCACTAACATGAACGAGACCAGCAGTCGCTCGCATGCCGTCTTCACCATCGTCTTCACGCAAAGGAAGCATGACAACGAGACGGACCTGTCTACAGAAAAGGTCAGAAACATCACCTCAACCCACGATTGCATGGTTCATGGCGGCCATGCTGCGGGGTCCAGCCGGAAGGAGATGTCTTACTCGTCTTATGTGTAGAGCTTATTGTTGAGGCACAAAAGCAGCTCTGTTGCATCGATACATACTGTAGCCATTGTGCACTGGTCACTGCATTAGTTTTTACTACACAGGCTTCACTTAAACCATCTTTTTTTTCCCCCTTTTTTTGTACTCAACCCGATATTTCATTGCCAGCCAAATATGAAATGCAATAGAGCAGAGAAAAAAGAGCGAGAAAAATCTGTTATAGCAGCAAGCTCAGTAAAACCTAACTACTGTTTTACTTATAGTTCTGTGCAAAAGTCTTGGGCATTTACAAAAATATGGCGTGAGTAGAAATGCTTTTGAAAACATTTCTGCATAAAAGAAACTTCTATAAATAGCAATAAAGAGAAATAAAATAGTCAATATTTGGAGTGAAAACTCATTGCTTAAAATCATAAGTTTTAGACACAGATTGGTGCAGTTTTATAAGTAAAGCAGCTGTTAGGTTTTACTGAGCTTGCTGGAGAATACGAGTTCTTCTGGTAACTTTGTCACACTCGCTCCTTTCTATTTTTATGCAAATCCCAGGAGCGAACATTAGGTTTTTTGTTTCCATCTGAAAACTGGTCCATCTTGTACTATATTGTTTTTCTTTACAGCCATGCATATATTCTCCTGTAATGTTATTGATTTATTCATTTTTAAGTTATATATGGAAATACTGAATGCTTTTGTACATAATTATGCACCCATGATAAACATGTATAAGAAAATTGGTACAGCATATAATATGTTGCCTTTCGCACAGTACTGTACACTTGGATGATTTGTTGGCTAAAAGACAAAAACAGCAGGAACAGGAAGTTACAGGGTCTTTGTGATGTAAAGCGTGGACGGAGACCACCTTTGTCTATTTTGTCGATTGGACTAGTGGCTGAGGTATAAATGTCCCTCTGATATCTTGTTTCAGGTCAGCAAGATCAGCCTGGTGGACCTGGCAGGCAGTGAGCGCGCTGACTCGACTGGGGCTAAAGGCACACGTCTGAAGGTACACACTCGTTTTGGGACGCTCGTGTCCTTTGCATGTGGCACAGGATTTTGAAGGAACAGATGCTACTTAAAAGAGAGACTGTGAAATGGCATCTGTTGCGACATGTCGAGAAGTAGTTCTTGGAGGGTAACCCTCCCCCCATCCCACCCCCACCCCATCTCCTAACGAACACACACACACCCCATCCCCTTTAGATATAACATGATATAAGATATTTCAGATACTTTAGATATAAAATTTTCCACAAGTTTCATGCCGCTTGTCAAGGAGTATTTCATTTATCAATTAAAATCAATCAGTGCCTCAATTTTTGTGCTTCACAGGAAGGTGCAAACATCAACAAATCTCTGACTACCCTTGGAAAGGTCATCTCTGCCTTGGCTGAGGTGGTGAGTGTTATCGAGCATTATTATGGAGTCTATTAGTCTGGCATGGACTTCCTGTCTCTCTGTCTGTCTGTCTGTCTCTCCTGCCTGTCTGACTGCAGTGCTGTAACACTGTGTGCTGTCTCTCTCTCTCTCTCTCTCTCTCTCTCTCTCTCTCCTGCAAATGCTTCCCTACCCAGGATAACTGTACCAGCAAGGTAAACCGTGCCCCTGTGTTTAACTCCTAATGTCAGACAAGACAAACTGTCCATCCTGTAACCATTAATATTCCACCGTTCATGATTGTTTCGTTTTTTAACTTGCCTGATTCATCAGTTTAACACATGGTTGAGTTGGATTTTGAGTGGATTTTTTTAATTTAATTGCCCTTTTTATGAAACAGAGCAAGAAGAAAAAGAAGACGGATTTCATTCCTTACCGAGACTCTGTTCTCACGTGGCTCCTGAGAGAGAATTTGGGTATGCTATGCTTGTATAAAATAAAGAAATATACAAATGCCATTCATTCAATGCATGTAATGCAATAATAATAATAATGATGATGATGATAATAATAAATTATGAGCATTAATTATATTTCATTTAGTTCATTTACTATTATGCAGGTAATAATGTATGTTCAAATGAACATAAAACCGCACAATATAAAATGTATGTATATAAAAAAGAAAAAGGTCACTAAAGTTCATTTAAACATCTGTAGCAGCTGTTTTATTTAAAGACGTAGGTGCTTCTTTTTTTTAAAGTATCTCTCTAAAGTCTTCTGTCGTCTTCAAACTGTTCTTCCATTTTTTTTTTTTTTTCTCTTAAGATTAGTCTTTAAAAGTTTTTTTCTTTCTTGTTTCGACATCTTTTTATTTATTTATTTATTTTTTTTGTTCCAGGTGGGAACTCGAGGACGGCTATGGTGGCTGCTCTGAGCCCTGCTGACATTAACTATGATGAAACCCTAAGCACCTTGAGGTACACGTCGCTCCGTTACTCTACACTTCACCTGTTACCTTGTCTGCTGAATGTGGTGAAAGAATATTTAAGTCCTGTGTAATTTATAGACATTAAAAAGCAGGATTAATACATATGAGCGGCGTTCAAGTCAAAACAGGACTTGTGGTTAAATTTCTTGTGAATGAAGGCGTAAAAGCGATTGACTTCAAACACGGTATAGTGATGAGACTCTTAGTTGCAGTGAAACGTTCAAAATGCAAACGTGTTGTGGAAGACAAACGTCCATGAATGATGATCCTGGTCGAGGTGGCTCTGAGCCCGCTGCACTCGTTTCCATAAACATTCAGCGAGTAGAACGCCTGATCCTTATCATATACCTGTAGGAACTGTACACACAATCATTCACACACACCACTTACACATTCCAGGGACTCAGCTTATATTTATTGCCACAACTTCCGTATATAGTCCTGACCTCGTTCCAAGCCATTTCCACATGTTTGGGCCATTAGAGGAGTTCCTGGGAGGCCAGTGTTTCAGACGTGAAGCAGGCGGTCCGATCATGGCTCCGGCATACTGAGAAAACTTTCTACCATGATGATGTCTACACACTAGTGAAACGCTGGAATAAAAGCATTAATGTAGCAGAGGTAGTGTTTAGTCCCAGTTTGCCTTGAACGCCCATCTTGCTCTGAAATTGCGAGGTAGCCAATTTGGTTGCTATTATTAGTTACTATGATGAAGTAAATGGTGAATTGTTCCTTTTTAAAACATTTGACTTGTTTTATAACTCACGGAGATAATGACAAAGCAAATGAATTTCGTAGGAATAAAAAAACACACTCGATGATATCTGTGATAAATGAAGTATGGCACTTCACCTCGCCCACTTCCACCCACCCACCCACAGATACGCCGACAGAGCCAAGCAGATCAAGTGCAATGCCGTGATCAACGAAGACCCCAACGCCAAGCTGGTGCGTGAGCTGAAGGACGAAGTCACCCGCTTGAAGGACCTTCTCAGGGCCCAGGGTCTCGGAGACATCCTGGACAGTAAGTCAGGATGCAGCGCCACCAGCAGGCCGACCATCTCGCTTGCCAGACTGGCCAGGCTTTCTTCTATCTCTCTCCCCCTCTCTGCTTTGACCTAATGCTTTTCTTTCTCTACATTAGGGACTTTAGGCATCGACAGCTGCGGGGACGGCTACGGTGAGCTGAAAGAAACGGTGCTAATTTGTCGCATGTGTGAATTTGACTTGCTGCTTTCTGCGCTGTAGCCTGTTTGCTCTGCTATGGCAAAAAAAAAAACACCACCAGTTTGACCTAGTTTGCACCTGCATAGGTTTAGATGACTTTGGTTTGCACTTTTATGAACTATATAAGAAAACTACCCTTCCAGTATAATGAGGGAAGATTTTCCAAGCATGCTGGCTAACCTTTCAATCCTATTGCATCTTCTTCTTAAGTAACATTCCGACAGCAGAAGCTCCTCTTAAGTGGTTTTTTTTTTATCTTTGAACGGTTCTTCTTGGCGTCAATCAGTTGAAATCTGTCGAGTCGTTGGTCAAATTCTTGAATTCTGCACCTACCCAGGTTACCCATACCGTCCCTACCGTCGATGCTTAAAGTCAAAATGACGTCCATACTACTCATCTATCAACACAGCCGTTGGCTTGTGAATTCATGTAATCTAGATATTGGTGTGCAAGTTAACTTTTAAAATAATTAGAATTATTTAGGTCATAAAACCTAACAGTGATGAGATCTTTTGAGCTAAATAAAGTTGTGTTCCTGCATCTTTAGACTGCAGGCAAATCCGATTAGTTCCACAAGTGGTAGACGCCATGTCCATCTGAATCTCCTTTCTTGCATACAGCGTGATATCTCTTCATACATCGTCATTTCTGTACATTCCGTCTAGCTTGGTCTATACTGAGGCGTTCTCCCAAGGTCCTGTCAGACATTTCACTTTGTACTTTGATGTCCATCTCCATTCATTCCATCGTCTTCCCGCTCGTTTTCGATATAGAATTGGACTTCCGTGTCACATTGTGAGTGACGTAATGGACAGTTTTAGATGCGCATTGAGACTGAGGCACTTTTTTTGCGAAGGCGATTTAAATCTTATTTCAGGCCACGTCTGGATGGGATTTTAATCGGATTGGCAACAATCAGAATCCATGATTTGTTTTTTGTTTTTGTTAGTGTTCAGACTGCATGAAAACAATCCGATTCCAATCTGGATTCGATTTGGGCTGGCAGTCTGAATAAGACCTTATTGTCAGGAACATATTTTTCTTGCAGACAATTAATTCCACTGGTTTTTATACCCAGAAATTTAGTATGTAATTCTTGAAATTATTCAGCTTGGTTCTATTAGAGTCATTTAATTTTCTGCATGGCGTTTATAGCATAACATAAGATTGTTGCATCACACCTTCGTCTTTAATGTACATTTTCACCACTTTGAACTGCTCCCTCGATCACTCCTCTACCCATCCTTTCAACTCTGACTTTTCACCCGGTTCCTGTTCTTCCTGCTTTCCTTCAGTCGAGCCAATGGGGAATGATTACTCTGGAAGTGGAAGCAAATGTATGACCTTGCATCATCCTTCATTTCTCTCTCTCTGTTACTTCTTACTGCTGAGCATCGCTTCCAGCTCTCTTTCCCTGGAGTCAGAACTCTGCATGTCTGCATTTTTCATCTTGCCAAAGCTTTAGGCATAAGGAGTCCCAGACAAATTAGCTGTAGTTGTTTTAGGAGCCAGGGGCCGATGTATGGGGATAATTAAGCACCCTGTCTGCAGAAGTAAAACCTGGTGGAAGAGAGAGAGAGTTGTTCTCATGAAGTTTATCCATCAAGAATGAAAGCAAAATTTCCCTCCCACTTCCTCTAAAGTGTTTCAGAAACCGCCGATCTGGAATTTTTACACATGATGTTCCTACATGTAAGAGTATGCACAGAAAGGTATAAAAAATAAAATAAAAATGTATCCATTGTGCGGTAATTATATACGGTAGAAAAAGCCTTGTTGTATGACTGGTAATGACATGAAGGCCATGTTGACTCCAATAACCATCCTTTACAACTGTGGTGAGCGGGAAAGCATCTGCAAAAGCCTTGAACCAGCCTCCCTTGCACCAGGAACTTCTGTAGTCCAACTAATGACCATGGAGGCCAGTGGTGACCATGGTCTCCATATTTCTTCCCATTTTCACGACCGTTGTAGGACCTCTGGTCACACATACTATGGGCCATTTGGGAACGCCAGTTAGCCTAATGTGCATGCATGTCTTTGACTGTGGGAGAAAACCAGGGTGCCCGGATGAAACCCACCAAGGCTCATGCAATTAAATGCACACAGACCCAACATGGGAATTGAACCTGAACCCTGGAGATAGAGGCTGACAGTGTTAACAATTAACCCACTATGCCGCCATTAGCGGTACTGAGATCACATTCTGATGTATGAACATTAACTGAAGTTTTTGATCTTTAGCCTTTTGATCGGCATGAATCAAAAGATGTCCAAGTTGACGCTTGTACACCAGAAACATCAACCTCCCCCCCCCCCCCCGTATTGCATATCTCATTTTTTCCAAGTTTCTACCTGTTGTCATGTAATTATCTATTACAGGTGACAGTATTCACTCTATGCACTACAGGAGAAAAGGTGCATTATTTTATTTCATTAATTTTTTCCATTGTGTGTGGAGAATTAGAGGTGTCCGATTGCTCTAGTTCTTAACCATTTAGACGCATCACTCCCCTGCTGGTTCCGTCTCCTCTTTGTCCTTGTCCTGATCTCAAATCCTGATACACACACACACACACACACACACACACACACACACACACACACACACACACACACACACACACACACACACACACACACACACACACACCTTGTTCTTCTTTGTAAAAGTAAACAAAAATCTACAGTAGCAAAAAAATACCAACAAACATATGCTCTTTTCTCTATCTGTCTGGGAGTTCTTTCACTAAGAAGCGTGTGCATTCAATTCCTCTAGCTTTAAAAATGTTTTTAAAACTCAATAGCATGCGCTGGCCGTTTTCAATTGCATGAGCCCTGCGCATGGAGCGGAAATGTAACTCCTCGCCGCTCTGCAGCTGGAGCACCCTGGAGGTTTCAGGAGGGATCCATTTATCACACAGCCACTGAATGGAGTGAAAAGGCGACTGAAATCTCTCTCCAGCCCCCCAGGGAGAGGTTTCAGCAGTCCATTCTCGGTCACCTCAGATGCTCCCAGGACCATTGTGGAGCTCTGCGGCGCTGCTCTCCAGCGCTGATGACTTTCGGAATGAATGAGTGTGTGTGTGTGTGTGTGTGTGTGTGTACAGTATGTATAAGCCCACTGCACCACAGTTTGGATCTGTAGCATGTATTTTCATGTAACTCCTTCCCCTTCATTTTCTTTGCTCTTTTCACTTCATGTCTCTTTCCTCTTATGAGGGAAAAGTGGTTTTCACGCAGGTCCAAATGATCAGTTTGATTGCAGCGAGAGCTCGATTTAATCCTTCATTCTATATGCTCAGTTGATGTCACTTTCCATATTTATACCTAATGCATGTTTTTTTTTTTATGATCAAACATTAGGATCCATTTAAATCTCATATATTACTCTCCCTTTTAAACATCTTACAGATCTTCAGCACGGTCCAACCACCCCCTTGTGGAAAAATATAGGGGTGGCCGTGGCTTAGTGCGCTAAGGCTCTAAATTACTGATCGTAAGGTCGGCAGTTCGAGCCCCAGGTCCGCCAGGTTGCTGCTGTTGGGCCCTTGAGCCAGGCCCTTTCCCCTGTCTGCATGTCATGGTTGACCCTGCACTCTGATCACAGTCTACTAACAAAAGTGGAATATTCAGAGAATAAAGAATTTCAATGTACAGTAATGTACTGAACTTAAAGACTGAACTTAAAAAAATGCATGTTCCTAGCTAATTATTTTTTTTAAACCAACTCAACGTCAGGTTATTATAAGGCATTTTCCAGTTTACTTGCACTCCCAAACTGGCAACTGTCTAGATTAAAACTAGTCGCAAAATTAAAAACATTATACGTTCATGACCGTCGCCATCTAGAGCCCTGGAGGAACAACTAATAAACCACCACTTTTTCCGGATTTGAAAGAAGTGAAAACCACTGCCTTGTCTACCTCATCTTTGAATCCATGTGCTTGTTTTTATTCTGTACTGTGTACCATGTGTCTTACACTAGTCTTCCCTCCTCTTTGTCTCCTCTCTTTCGCTCTTCTCTTCTCACCTCTCTCTGCCATTCTCCACTCCTCTGTTTTCCCCGTCGTCCTCCGTTTCCTCTCGTGTCTCCTCTGTCGCTCAGACCTGAAAGATATTCACAACAGTCAGCATAGATACTTGCTTGCTTCAGAGAACCAACGGCCTGGCCATCTCTCCACAGCACCTATGGGTTCCCTCATACCCTCGCCGTCGTCCGGGTCTCTGTGCAGCCCCACGGGCCTGCAGTCCGTCTGCAGCATCCAGGAGCGCATCATGTCCACTCCCGGTGGAGAAGAGGCCATCGAGAGGCTGAAGGTAAGTCAACACCAGGTTACTGTAGTCAACTGTACTGTAATTCATGCTTCTGGAAGGCGTCTCCAGTAGGTGTGGATGTTGTGTTACAGTCAGAGGTTAAGCTGTTTTCATGGACCTTCATGAAAGAGAGGAAATTGGAAGGACAGTTCAGGGAATGAGTGTTTATAGATGTAATATTACTTTAAAGAATTATAAATTGAGTGTAGCTTATGGATGCAACATAATGGCGTCTCCTTTTGTATTCTTAAACATGGGCAAATTATTCTTCAAGTGTAATAGAACACTTTGAAGTAACCACCTCACTTGATCTTCCTTTTGTATGTAATATGGTGATAGAATAGTTTTTGCAAACCTAATAATCCTGACATGTGTTGTGTCCGGTGTTGTGATATGGTGTATGGACTAGAGACTGGGGAAAATAATTTGATTATTATAATTCATGCATCGATAATGCTGCTACTTATGCTTTGTAGCGCCTTCATAACGGCTCTAATCTGTTTGTTAATTGACGATTTTTGAGGCTGGTAACTCTAAATGAACTTCTCCTCTAAGTAGGTTTTGGTCTTGCCGTCCTGGCACCGTCTTCATTAGAGCCAGTTTCATCATGGTGCTTGATGGGTTTTGCAAATGCACTTGACATTACTGTTCTTGCAAGAACTGTTTCAGGACAACTTACCTTCATATCTTAAAGTGACAACTGACAAATTCAAACTTGTGTCCATACTTTTGACTGGTTCTGTAAGCGATTGTGATTGTAACACGTTGCAGTTCCTCTTTAATCATGAAGGTGGCGTGCTCTAAACTATTCACACGCTGCCAGGCAGCAGTGCATCCTGTATAGTTGGAGCAAATAGTAATAATAAATAATAATATTAAAATATTAATATTCAAATAATAATATAGAATTTGGATAGCTATTGTGATGCTTATCAAATCGCTATACGGATTGAATCGGCATCTAGGTATCGTGATAACATCATATCGGCAGGTCTCTGGTCATCCCCCACTCTGCTCCCTCTATTCCTTTCTTCTCCTTAAGCTACAAGCAATATTGCTTTTTCAATAGATTTCTTGGGGGGAAAACATGCACAGAGTTCAGCCCTTTTTTTTTTTTTTTTTTGCTCTAATCTTATTTTGAAAGCGCTCTTGACTCTGAGGTTTGTTTTGCTGTGTTGCCATGATGAATGTTTCCACTGGATGAGGTTATGAGCAGTTCACTGGAAGACACGTGGCTGGGTAGTGAGCTCTGCTCCAGGCGTCTCCTGATCACGCAGCCTTTCCGGACCTGACTGCTTCATGAGCTCATCGGCTTGGCCTAATGTTCTCCTGCTGATAAGTGGTAACATGAGAAGAAAGGGCTGCGGGATTTTATCTTTACAGCCGTGCTGCTGAGCTGACAATACTGTTAGAGTTTAAAGTTCTTGTTCAGGGTCCATTTTGTGAATCTCCACATGTGAATCTTATTTTTAACGCAAGGCACGCATAATGTTCACGGCTCGCGTCATGTCTCTCCTATTAACATCGAATGCACATGCGTCATCCTCGTGCCTCCTCTCCGTCTATCTCTTGCTCTCTTTCTCTTATTCGCTTGCTCACGCTCTGTTTCAGAGCTCGGTTGGAGCATCTCGCCTTCCGGAGCTGTAGTTACCATGGTTACAGGCGCGGCCTGCGCTTTTGTGTCATCCAGTGACGTCAGCTGCCAACACGGACCAGAAATCAGACCGAAATAGTCTGTGACTATTAGTGATAAAAAGGAGATGAGAAATAACTAAAGACATAATAATAATATTATGTGTTGTGTCATGTGCTGACCATAAATATGAGTAATTTGCATCAGTGAGGCGTAAAAATAAAACTTGTATGCAGCAATAATTGGGCATTTTGTGTCACTATTATTAGTCATTTCTCTTTCAATTTTTTTATGTTCTAGAATTATATTGTATTTGCTATTAAATCAAACCGTTAGAATTTGACACATACTGTAGCACTTTTGAAAGTCAGAAGGAAAGTAAGCGCGGCTTTTCGGGAACAACAGATGGTATGGGTGTTAACCCTTTAGGAAGGATTTTCGAGGGGGGCTTAGACCGTAAACTTCCTGTGTTTTAAGCCAGATGGTCATCTCTTCCTCTTTAAGTCCAGACAATAAGCAGAGACACAATAAATATCCCAGACAACAAACCCTTTCTTTAGTCTAGCTCTGTTTTTCTCTTTGTATCAGAGTAAGGTTTACATTATAGTACTCTCCCTCAAAAAGTATAGCGGTCATCTTTTGAAGTCTGTCTACTTGTTTACCTTTCATAATGACCAGACAAAACATACTTGTACTGATTTAAAACAAATGATACAACACTGGCTGAATAGATTTGGGTATTAAAGCCCTTTTTGTCCTTGGATTCGACAAGTTTAGTGGATTCTCTATAAATCAATAGTGTTTCATCATTTAACACGGCAGGGTGTCTCCTCAATCCACAGTGTCTGAAGTGTAAGATCACTCGTTACTGTATATATACAGTCACATACAATATCAGTCAAAGGTTTGGACACATCATAGTTTTGAAATCTGCAGTATTGTTCTAGCATTTCGAAATTAAATCACGTTAAATAATATGAAGTAACACATCTAGACAACACCCCATACACACACACACCATGTTTTTCCCCTTCGAAATTTTTTCATATTTTTTTACAACTACACTTTGCAAGTCCTGTAAATTTTGTGTAACTTATATATTTTTATATATTTCTATTTTAGTTCTATTTTATTCTGTAACTTTCCAAGTTTATATATACAAATCTTTATTGGAAATTCTATATTTTTAGTTTAATCGTATTTTCTATTGCATTTTATCGATTTATTTATTTTGTAGTGGAATCCTTCTATTTTATTCTGTTCTATCCTCCCACTTTAGATCATGGCCAGCCGTATCAGCATTTTACCGCATAACATTGTGTATGGTTGAATTTGAATTGATATTTTAAGACACGAGGGTCTGCTGTTAAGAACAGTATTGTCAAGTGCATTTGCAAAACCCAGCAAGCACCATGAAAGATCCCTAACTGGCTCTCATGAAGACCTTCCCAGGAAAACAAGACCAAAACTTAGCTCTGATGCAGAGGAGAAGTTCATTTAGAGTCACCAGCCTCAGAAATCACATCACCAATTAATAGATAGCACTTTCGATTAGTGCCGTTATGAAGGCTTTACAGAGCATAAGTACCAAACGCATCTCAATATCAACTGTTCAAAGGAGAGTATTGCATATTTTTGACATCTTCAGCATTGTTTTACAATGTACAAAGAAAAAAAAAATCAGAAGGCGTGTCCAAACCTTTGACTGGTACAGTACTGTACGTTACAGTCATAGCCGTTTTGTCTGCTCTCGCCTGTAATGGCTGACACTGCAAGAGCATGTCTGTCGCCCCCTACAGGAGTCTGAGAAGATCATAGCAGAGCTGAATGAGACGTGGGAGGAGAAGCTGAGGAAGACCGAGGCTATCCGGATGGAGAGGTCTGTAAACATGCAGCTGAACGGACATACCGCCAGAGTCTGAAATTGTCTATGATCTTCCAGATGTATCAAACCTCTATAAATGATTTGATTGTAGTGCTTTTAAATACATGTATATTTTCCCCATTTTTCGTCCACATTCGTTCAGCTTTTAAAAAATCCTTTTGAAAGTATGCATCTTTTGAGTCCATAAACAAAAAAAATTATTCAGGTATTGATTTTATAACATTAATAACTAATTTTAGCATTGGTTAAGAGGACAATGGGGTTAAGTGTGTTGGTCTCAGGAGTTTAAAGGGTTGAAACATAGGATGTCTTCTTTAATCCCTAATAAAACATTTAATATTTGATTTCTTTATAATTTCATAGTTGTGCCAGCTGAATATCACAATTTATATCCCAAACATTTTTCTCAACTTTAATACTTTATTATTTGTATTGTAATGAATTACAGAGGAAATTAGTTGGCAGATGCACAGCTTTAACATTTAGTACAACGTTTTTATGTAATGAGACGTTTATTTACCATTTCTAGAATTATTCAGCTGTTTATTCGTCAGCTCGGCTGTTTGTGTTTTACGTTTTCTCAGATTAAAAACTGTTTAATCTTTGACTTGTAAAAAGTGTGATGTATTTATCTTTTGGCAACCTGGTATTAAGATGAACAGAGTACTTTGAGTTGGACAATAATCAGGTTCACAGCGGTGATCATTTTAGCGTCACACCAGCCTGTTGTTGATTATTTTCCTTTAAACAACATGCCGTGGTGTTCCTGCCATACTACAGATCTGCTCTATGAATTATATCAATAAGGCATTTAATATGACTGTTGTTACTTGTATTAATCAGTGTATTATAAGAGTTATTACAGTGGTGCTGGAAATCCAAAATTAGTATGAAAATCCAAATGTTCACAATGCTTTTTTTTCTGTGTACCCAGGATGAATTTGTAAAAGATTTTATCTGGCATGAATGTAATGAGTGTCTTCCTGTCTCCTCAGAGAGGCTTTATTGGCAGAGATGGGAGTTGCGATCCGGGAGGACGGGGGAACCCTGGGTGTCTTCTCTCCCAAAAAGGTACATCTTATTATCTAAGATCTGTCTCATGCTGTACTGAAGATGCTGCCTCAAACTATGACTTCATTACTTTTAGATTTTCCTTGTATTAATTGGCGTTCGTATTTTCACTGATGCAATATCGAGTCAATTCACTTTCATTTGATTTCCTTGTCTTTTTTTACATGTTTAATTTGTTTTGCTTTCATTGTGTTGCGGATTTATTAGTTTGGTCATGACCGACCATCTTCCTTGTCAGTTGAAGATTTTAGTGTTTTTTCGTCAACTCAGGTTTGTACTGGTGTATTAAGTAGTTTCCTCCTTATGTAGATAGGATACAGTATGTCTAGCCAACCTTAGTACTGTATGTGGATACAGTATGTCTAGCCAACCTAAATCCTAGTAGTTAGGCTTCAAAACAAAACACAGTAAATGACACTTTTTCAGAAGAAATAATAGCACCTTTGCAGTGGGGAGCTGCTTGTTGGCAGTGGCGGTCGCACAGACTCAGCTGGATGTTGGATTATAGGGGATTCCTTAGTTTAAAAAGTTAAATAAATAAATATAATCCTTTTGGAAATTGGTTGTGCTGTACATGGCTGACATTTTCTCTGTTAATCTGCTTCTCAAAGTGCTTGAATGCACATCCTTGCACTTTCTAATTATATAATAATAATATGCTGATTGGATCTTTTTTTTTTTTTTTGGTTATTATTATTTAATGTTATGATTAAATTATTTTTATACTCCTGTTAATTCCGACTGCGTAATTCAATTAAATTAGCACCATTCCGTGAGTGGTGATAATAGAGCCTAACAGAACTGGAACACTGGGAAAGGGACTATACAGTATGAATGAATTGTTCCAATAATCGTTAATTACACTAACTGTCAGTCGCCAGCATTGGAAAAGTAAGTCGGTACGTTTCACACCCTGAAAAAGACTTTGTCTCCATAGGAATTGCTTCTAAACCGTTTGCATGTGCTCTGGACAATCCAAGTTGTTCTATTTACAACTAACACAAGCTACAAAGCTAACTAGCTTAACAAAAGGTTGAATCCCAAATCCCTCTTTTACCCCTGATCAAGGTCACTACTTGGTTTGTTGAATATGGGATTGTACTGTACACCCTACGACACTAGTTTTTCATTTAACGCTATTTAGGATTCAAACCCCGAACCTGGAAGTTAGCTTATATTCTAAAGTGGAATAAGTGGAAAAATTAAGAAAAATTTGAGATTTACAGGACTATCCACCACCTCCATGGTTTATTCTCCTCACTTTTGGCTAAATAGTACCAGTAAGAATTTAAAACTACTTTCACCACTGTTAGCTCCACCAGTCGCGGATAGTTAATGCTGTGAGTCGTGGAAAGATATGTTAACTGGTTAAAAATAAAGAAACAAATCATTGATAATGAATGCTGTTTGTGGAACTGTTGTATAAAAACTATCGTGCTAAATATCAGTACGACTGTGATGACTTCTAGGACCACGTCCAAGTCGTGCCGATATTCAGTACAACAGCACCCCCCTCTCATGTGATATTGAATCTATTGTATCTATCAATAGTGAAATCCCCATAGATTCCTCTTAAAAACAATATTACAGATGACAATTTTTGTGAGAATAGTTTTAGAGAGAGCTTCAGTAGGTATAGATCTTTTTTCCCCGCTGTGTGCGTCTTAAAGAGTTTTGAATGAAAGAGGGTCTACTAAAGCTAGTTTAGTCATTTGTTAGAAACTGTCCAAATGATCTGCCTGTTAACGCATCCATAATAATTTCCTAGTACAGTTTAGCAAAATATAAGCATGGTCTGGAATGATCCCCAATGAGAAATTTAGAAAAGGAATTTTATTGCGTCTCCCAATGAACTGGAACATCACACTAGCTCGCTCTATTCATGTTTAGTGCCGGTGTATCCGGCGGATCTGCCAGCTCATATTCTTTAACCGGACAGGAAAATCGAGACTGAGAGATTTTGATGGGAAAAAAGAGTGAAAAAAAAATGGTAGGTGTCTAAGGGCAGCTGCCAGCCTTGCCATCTGTAACTCCACTTGCATCATTCAATAACTCAGTTTTCCCAGTTAGTTTAATATCCGTCCTTCTGTATGTGTCGTGTCATCATGGTCCCTTTTATCCCCTCTTCATGTGTGACCTAAAGCAGACTGAGTTTCTCCATTTTGATTTCCTTTCTGGTTTTTCACTGTTATTTTTCCCGCTGCCTCCCTTAACTGGGTTCATCCTGCCAAACAGCTTTACGCTGAAAGGCCTTGCGATCTCTTTGCTGACTTTAATGGGGTGTTTTCCCCGAAAAAGGTTGGTGGTTAAAGTAAAAAGTAGATTTGTGATCATAGATAAATTGCACAATGCACGTTTTATGTATGTAAAAATTAACACTAGTAAAATGTATTTCTCTTGTGCGCATCCTGACAGGTTTGTCTCGGATAGATTAATTAAATCATGTTTCTCTCTCCACAGACCCCTCACCTGGTTAACCTGAACGAGGATCCTCTCATGTCAGAATGCCTGCTGTACTACATCAAAGACGGCGTTACGAGGTAGGAAAGCACTCCCGCTGCCCCTGAGGTGTCGAAGTATTTTTAAGATTATTAAGCTTTTAATAAAATTATTAAGCTTTTCATTTTTCCTCTCAGGTTTTTTGCAATTTTTTTCCCAGCAGTCTATGCTTATAATTCTCATGTAAAAATGCATTGTAAAACTCCAATAATGAGCTATACGCAATTAATTGATTGCTTATAATCATGTTTTACAGGCCATGCTGCTATTCATTGAATATAAAGCTTTTATAATACAATTATAAATATTCCATCGCATTATTGAGTGCCGTTAAAAAAAAATTTCAGACTGGAGCTTGAGCTGTTGTTTCCAGGTCTGTGGTGCAACCATATGTCCCTGCTGTCCAGCTAGCGAGTAATCTGTGTGTCTGTGTGTTGACAGGGTGGGTCAGGCTGATGCAGAGAGAAGGCAAGATATTGTTCTGAGCGGAGCGCATATCAGAGAGGAGCACTGCATCTTCCGCAGCGAGCGGAACGCCAACGGAGACGGTGAGGCTTTGTGAAATCATACCATCTGTTCATTACGCAGGCGGGTTTAGATGAGTACTCAGCATTTTTCAAGCCATGTACAGTACAGTGTGGGTCGTGTATCTTTCCTGTAATTATCACAGTCTACAATGAGAAAAGAAAAAATGAACTCGTATAAAGAAAGTGTAAGGGCAGTTATAAAAGTAAGAGATTAATAACTGTTATAACGAACAAATAATTAATAAATGCATTGAGTATTTGTTTAATATACAGAATTATGAAAAGATCTTGAGCCACTCTTCATTTCTTCATAGTAAATTTAATGTAGATTTAATGATAGAAATGAGAATTTTTTTTACTGTAACAGGCTACAAAGTTTAAAAACTGGTTATGTAACAGCAGCGACCTCATTTCCCCTCTCGTCTGTTCCGACCACTCAGCATTCAGCTTCACCAGTATACTAATCACCACCCTGATCATCTGTCATCATTTGGACCTGTTTCTCGCTGGTTCATGCCTTAAGTTTGATGTTTTTTATGCTTGAATGATTCATAGGTCACTGTGTGGCTTAACAAACAAAACATGCTGATCTGAAACTGGTCAGGAACAGGGGTTTGACTGAAAATGAGCGGCAGAAGTAATTAAGGAAACCTGGAGAACTATTCCTCAAGAATACATAAAATAATACAAGTTCATTGGAAGCAAAATGTGAGAAGCGAAGTGTAGATCAAGACTTTTTCGAAGTACTGTATGATTAGCCTTTTAGTTCTGTCTAACTTTAGAACTGTATTATTCAAATGTATATTGTTTCTCTCACATTTTAAAAAGTTATGTCTCTTCGGTTAGAAGATAATGTAGAGACTTAGTGTCATCTACACCTGATGTAAGCTAATTGAGTGGAGGCTGACTAACGTTTTATCTGACTTTGCAGTCATAGTTTTGCTGGTGCCATGTGAAGGCTCGGAGACGTATGTGAATGGCAAGTGTGTGATCAATGCTGTGCAACTGCGCTCAGGTGAGTCCTAAAGCTTCCCAGATAATACACAGTGCTGTACTTTACAAGCTTGGGTATGGATTATGCAAGTAGTAAAACACAACAGGGCAAATACTGTAGTTCAAGAAAAAATAATTAAAATAGTGATTTTGTACTTAACTTTTTGACATTGATTATATAACCTATAACTCCTTTCCTGACATAAAGGTTACATAAAGGTCTTAGAGAAAGCATCACCAAGTCTAAAAAAAGAAGATTATTTATTGAGTCCACCATGAGAGTTGTTACTATAGAATAAACCTTGATGTTTTAAGAACACTTTGACATAATGGCTTATCATCATGACCAAGTGCTGCTATGGTGGCTTGCAAACCTAACAACTATATTCCCTTACTTGTTTCTCTTCTCAGGTAATCGTATCATCATGGGAAAGAACCATGTGTTCCGCTTTAACCACCCTGAGCAGGCGCGAGCTGAGAGGGAGAAGACGCCAACAGCTGAGACGCCCGTGGAGCCTGTGGACTGGACCTTTGCCCAGAGAGAACTTCTGGAGAAGCAGGGCATCGACATGAAGCAGGAGATGGAGAAGAGGTAACACGGTGCCACCTTGCCATGATGGCTTTAGGACAGAACTCGTAGTACAGACCTGCTAACGTGATTAGCACAGCAGTGTTATGGAATATCTGTGGCTGGTATGAATTGGAGATATAAGATTAAACAGAACCTCTCACTCATGTTTCTGTCCTGCATTATATGATGTCTAGGCTTACAGAGATGGAGATCCTCTATAAAAAAGAGAAAGAGGAGGCTGATCAGCTACTTGAGCAACAGAGACTGGTAAGACTGATTTTTATAAACTTTCAGACTGAGTTGCACCAAGAAAGATCAAGGTTTAACCTGGATTGTATAAACGTTTAATCTGTTAAATTGTTGCACCAATTTTTTTTGCAATTAAAATAATATGGATCTTACTTTTTAATTCATTTTAATCTTGATTTAAATACTAAAACACCATATAAAAAAAACAATTAGTTTTTTCAATAGAAAATTGCTAATTTTCAATGCAGATAACTACTTTTCAGTGAAGTCATTTATGCTTACTTTTTACTTTTTTGAATAAAAATAAGTTTTCGACTGTGGAGCCCCCAGTGGTCAGACTGAGAAATTAATAAATTTTAAGGGGAAGATTAAGCGCGTTTTTTTTTCTTTTTCTTTTCTTTTTTCTTTTTTTTTCCCAGGCAGTGAAGGCTTTATGGCACAAAGTGTAATGCACTCTTTGTATCGCAGTTTACAGAAGCCATCAATTTGATAGCGTATTTCAACAAGGCAGCACAAGTTGTAAACACAGGGTTTGAGAATAGACGCGAAGAGAGAATGTGGGCGGAGCTGAGTCAAGACATGGAGGGAGAATGGGACGGAGCTGTGTGGAAGCGGTTGGGGAGAATGGGGGCGGAGCTATGTGGAGATGTAGAGTCAGTATGGGGCGGGGCTTTGAGAAGAGTGTGGGGGAGGAGAGGTACACATCAAACATCAAATATATCGATATAAACTGTAGTCTCCTCTCCTCCTCTATCTCATTTAAGGTATATTTACCTTTATATGTACCTTAAATAATCTATATACTGTTAAGCCCTATTTGTGACTCCATTATGGTAGACAGTTAGAAGAAATCCAGTGTCACGGTTTTAATAGATAAGAGAGGATTTAACCCCTGATGCAGGGGCATGGGTCATGCCCTGATTAAAACTTTGGACTACTGATCAGAAGGACACTGGTTCAATTCCCAGCACCAGCAAGCTGCTACTGTTGGGCAATGGAGCAGGACTTTTAAGCCTCAACTGCTCTGAATAATGTATAATGAGATAAATGTACAGTAAGTCGCTCTGGATAAGGATATCTGCCAAATGCCATAAAATGTAAATATCAATTATTGATTAAAGTAAGTGGTGCAAAAAAATTTGATCAATTTAATGACCAGCCCAATTTGCTTATTTTCATCTTTGTTGGTGCAAACAATTTTCACTTTTTTTATATATCGGTTGTAGTATTAATTTTAGATCCACTTTAGTTTTTTTTTTTTTTTTGGGAAATATTGCATGTTTTGTCCTATTTTGAGGGAAGTTTCAGAAATAAGTGTGCTTTATTTGAGGGGAGAGATGTGCTTGTTCTGTCTTAGTCACCTTGGTTTTTTTTTTTTTTTCTTTTTCATTTTATGTTGTTAATATTAGTAAAGTAATAAAAGCCCCAGGTGTCCCTAGTTCCCTGATGAAGTCCAACCAGTACTAATTCTGCACTCTTGAGCTCTGACACCTCGAGACTTGTGTGCGCGTGTGTGTGCGTGTGTGTGTGAAAAAGACACCCTTTTCCCAGTGCATGGCTGAACCTCTTTGCATGGAAATGAAATCCATTCTGACTGAGATAAAGAGGTGGAAATGACATTTAGCCACTTTATTTCTGACAATTAATATAGCAAGATAATAGATTTTTCTTAGTTAAATTTCTTAAGTAGAATAGTTTTTTTAATAGATCTGAAGAACTGAATCTTGCAAAACAGCATCAGCAGAAGAAAAAAGGATTTACATTTTAATGTACTCAATATAGAAAACATGTTTTTTTTTTTTTTTTTTGCCCCTATATTGACCACAGTAGCTTTGTAAACAAATTACAAAACGCTGCCCTTTGGTTTATTTAACTTTTGTCTAAATGATGTATATCTTGTGCTTTTAATTCTGTTGCTGCCTTTGCATGGTCTGTTTTTTTTTTTTTAGTAGCATGATCTCTTAACAGTACAGTTTCATTTCCAAGGTGTGCATAGAGCCTGACGTTAGTGGTCGATGTTTAGCAGCGTTGTTAAGCTAGTCAACTTTCTGTTGGCTTTTGATTTCGCTGAATTAGTTTTCTGTTTTTTTTTATTTGAGTTCGCTGGTTCTTCAATGCAGTTGCTGATTTTGCCAATGCATTGTGATAATAACCCAAGATTTCTGCTGTAGTTGATGAAGGCTAGTGACAATGTGGTTTCTCATTGAGTTGTACACAAGTCTGATGGAACACGAAGGGCATGCTTGAACACACTTACTTGTGCTGGGGTCTTAATCAATGATGACAAGCTTTCCAATGCTCTGGTGATCTCATCAGAAAGAATCACAACACTGCACTTTGACACGACAACACTGCACTCATATCCCAATTGCCGTTCCACAGTCACCATCTGCCTCCTGTTAACGCCTTCGCTATCTCGTTATGATTTGTCCTGCACTCTGCATACTTGGAAAAAAAAATGAGAAACTGCATTTTCTCTCGACTAACTTCTTAACTGTAGTGGATGAAATCGATGCTTTTAACTTCCTTCCAGCCTCTCTTTCCTGTCTTTTTCTCTCTTTACTGACCCCGTAATAAACACACAAGAGTCTTCTAACCCACTACTAGAGCTGTATCATCTTCAAAATCTCCATCAAGGACTTCAAATGAGGGAAATGCTCCAAAAAAAAAAAAAAAAAAAAAAAAAAAAAAATATATATATATATATATATATATATATATATATATATATATATATATATATATATATATATATATATATATATATATATATATATATATATATATAGATATCATAAAATCCACTGGCTTTTCTTTCTGCATGTCTCTGAAGCATGTTTCTGGTGCAGTTTTCAAGTGCACCAAATGAAGAGGAGATGAGCAGTCTGATTAAATAAAAAAGGAATAAAGCAGTCAACCAGAGCAACATCTGTCCCCTTTTTGTTGCCATTTTGATCATATCATGATTGCGTTTAATTCTGATATGCAACTTGGGAACCCTGTTTATAGCCCAATATAAAAAAAAAAGAAAATGAAAAAATACTTTACTGGAGCATAATCTTTCAGTATGGCAAGTCTCCATATAATAATTAAATACATGTGTGCATCACGTTTAGGTAAAACTATGTTTAAGAAATTCTCATTTTTACACGCATCAGATAATTCACTTGTTACCGCAAGTGTCTCATATAACCGGTAAAGCAACAACTAGATTAAATATTTATCCATGTTGCCACTTTCATTTACACAACCTCATCTAGCTGATCCCCAACCTAAATTTAGCCTTTCATAAAATTTCACCAAACGTTCCCATTTTGCATATCATCACTCGTATCCATTCCTTACAGAAAACATTCCTTTTATTTGAATTCCTCATTTTAATTTTTCCATTTTGTTCCGCACTTTTTTTTTTTTTTTTGGTTTTGTTTCCTGTTTTGTTCTTTAAAGGACGGAGATTCTGATAGTGGCGATGACTCTGATAAAAGATCATGTGAGGAGAGCTGGAGACTCATCACCTCTCTGCGGGAGAAGCTGCCTCCCAGCAAACTCCAAACCATAGTCAAAAAGTGCGGTTTACCCAGCAGTGGCAAAATAAGGGAACCAATCAAAATGTACCAGATCCCGCAACGCCGTCGTCTCAGCAAGGATTCCAAGTGGGTGACCATCTCGGATTTGAAAATCCAAGCTGTCAAGGAAATCTGCTATGAGGTTGCGCTGAACGATTTTCGCCACTCCCGTCAGGAAATCGAGGCTTTAGCCATTGTAAAAATGAAAGAGCTGTGTGCAACATACAATAAGAAAGACCCGAATGAACGAGACTCCTGGCGAGCAGTGGCTCGAGATGTCTGGGACACGGTGGGAGTCGGTGATGAGCGAATCGAAGATGTCATCACAAACGGGCGGGGTGTGAACGATATGGATGAACTGAAGGTGCATATAGATAAGCTGGAAGATATCTTGCACGAAGTGAAGAAGCAGAACAATATGAAAGATGAAGAGATCAAAACCCTCAGGAACAAGATGTTAAAGATGGAGAAGGTGCTCCCTTTGATCTCAGGTGAGGGCCAAGAGAAGACTGAACCCAATGGAGCCATGAGGCCCCGCAGTTCTAGCGATAGCAAGCCTCTGCCTGAAAACAATGGTGAAAATGAGCAAAGTGAGGAACAAATGGACAAACTAATGGGTGACGATTCGTCGTTCCGGCGTGGCCGCATGCGCTGGATGCGACAGGAGCAAACACGGCTTAAGAACCTCCAGCAGCAAGAGATCTCGAAGCAGCTTCGCAGGCAGAGTGGCCCACATCGTTTCATCCCACCTGAAGATCGCAAGCTGCGTTTTCCTTTCAAAAGCAATCCCAAGCATCGTAACTCTTGGAGCCCTGGTACGCACATTATCATCACAGACGAGCAGGTGATTGAGCTAAAGGTTCCCAAAGAGGCAGTGGAGGAAGAGGACGTGCCCGAAGAGGAAGTGGAACCCAGTAGGCCGGCAGCCCCCATCCATGCATACCCACCTCTGCCTAACCCAATAGGGCAGCACAGAGGTAAAGACTTGGAGCAAGGCATAAGCCAAAGACATAACCAAGGCCACTGGAACCAGCAGTCCCTTGAAAGAGGTCGTAGCAACTCCTTTAACAATAACCAGCGGTCCTCTGGCTCGATGGAGTCCCTGCACTCCGGGGACAGAAAACAGCAAATGGCACCACAGCAGGCATTTTACCAGCCGCGCTACAGCCAAAGCCAGCCTCATGCTTACTTTCATCCACACCTTCAGCAGTTCCATCAGCCCTGGCACTACAACATGGATGGCAGCTACAATTACCACCAGCAATACACTCACAACCATCAGCAGCACCACAACAGCTTTCAGACACCACCGCGCATGCGCAGACAACTGTCAGCCCCTAATTTGAAGGCAGGGCGGGAAACAACAGTGTGAATAGGAGCAAGCCTTCCTTTTATGTACTGAAACAAATAGCACTATCTTTGCCAGAGACAACACACAGCATTAGACAGCTTGTCCTCATTGAATCAAATTGCCAGGAAACTTGTTTTGTCGTGGTTGTTGTCGTTTTTAAGGATTCTAGCAGTATTTTATCCAGTGGTTGTTCTAAATTACATCTCTTTGTCTAACCAAACCATTTAGTGGTGGTGTTTTAGGTCATTATTATTTTTTTATCCCCTCAAAATTGTATTTCTAGAGGTGTTACACTAGTTTTAACAGTAAGTCTTCGGAGTCACTATAGTGTATGTAGTAGTTCCCCAAGTATAGAGTTATACTAACTAGAGTTAGTCAAACAGTCAAAGTGTTCATTATTATGATAATATCATCATAATCATTGATTAAAGGATAAGGTGTTTTCTCCAAAAAAAAAATTAATCAGGCAAAAGTTCACCAGGAAATTTATATTTGCCCCAGTTTAAATAAAAAAAAAAAAAAGTTTCTCGGTTACCTCTAGTGAATTTTAGCTGAATAGTTCTTAAACGTTCTCCTTCTGCTTTTTAGAACATCCTGAATAACCACTACCCTGCTATCGTAACAGACCTATGGGGTCATTACTTGAATTTCCCATTTAAGTAGCACTTCATTTGTTCTTCATCCATCATATTTCTGTTTTAAATATGCAACTGATATGTTTAAATAATGCTGGAATAACTGTTTGAATGTGTATGAACTAGAGCTCCAGAATTGCAGCTAATTGCATTTCCAGGAAATTTACAGTTGAAATGTACAATGTCACCATGCATTTAAAAAAACAAACAAAAAAAAAAAAAACTTTCTTTTATCAAAAGAAATGAATTTATATGTATTGTTAGTTTAAAAAGCCCTGATGTTTTCAAGAAAGGGTTGAAGTTGGGCTTAGAGAGTGATAGAAAATGGAAAAAGAAGTGCCTCAGCAATATTGTCATTATGCTTGTTTCTGTTCTTGCCTATTATCTATTACGAACAACCCATTTTTAGGATGTGCTGGTGGCTGGGTTGATTTTTGATTGCACGCAAAATGTGCATGTGTTGGAGCCTATTTTGTTTACCAAGACTTTGATTTCTAGTTGCATATGTTAGCAATCAATACACGTTTTTGGGGAAAGTTTTCTGCGAGTCTTTTCAGGAAAAAAAAGAAAAAGAAATCGTTGCTTTACTTTGCCTCTATTGTTCCTTTTGACTGCCTGCTTTGTACTCTGAACTTCAGTGTAAGGCGGGTATGTGGGCTGGGGCACAACAGGGGTGGTGGGTTTTGTTAGGGGAACCATTATGTTCCCAGAGGGACGGAAATCTTGTTCTAGAGCGTTTTTTTGCACCGACACAAAATCCTGCTTCAAGAGCTCAGTCCAACTCAAGCCTTAAACTCTGCAAGAATTGCGCTTGCTTTCTTGTGGGCCCGAATGTGTGCTCTGAACCATGAAAGTGCAGGCAGGGGTTGTCTGACGGAGCTGTTGCCATGGTTTCTTGGGGCTCAGTTTAAACTTCCAAAGGAAAAAAAGAGCAATAGTTAAGTAAAGTCTATGCATATCTTTCAAAGACAAAATCGGAGCTGACAAAGTTTGAACCTTCTCTGTCAGATAGGGTTGTAATCTAGCTCTTGTAACAAAATCCGTCAGAAACATATTGAGGTGATGTCGTTGGGAACACTGCTCAAACATAAACCTCTCTCTTTAGACGCAAGGCTTTTGTTCAGTGCTTGAACAGGAATAGTTTTATTTTGGAAAATGCCATTATTTTCTTTAACTGCCGAGCCACTGTGTTTTCTTGCCTTAATGTAATGGCGTATTTGCTTCAGTCACAAAGCACACATCACCTAATTTCACTATACAGCTCGAATGTTTCCACATGTCAGGAGAAATGCCTTATTTTTATGTCCGTTTGAGCAATATAAAGGTTTATTGTTGACCTTGTCAAGCCAACTGAACCGTAAGTGAAGATACAAAAAGAGCAAAAGCAATTAATGTATTCTTTCTTAACTGCCTTCCAGTGTAGCAACAGGGATTGCTTGAAATTCACTGAAGTGTGTGCGTCACTTGTCAGCAAGACATCATTATTGTGGTTATCAATGACTATATCTTCAATAAGGAATGTTAGAGAACATAATCGGTGCTGACAGCAACTTTAGCTATCACAAATAGCACTGAGGACAATGTATGAATAGAAATAGACAATGTATGTTATTCTTTTTAAAAATTACCTGTCAGTTTGTCTGACCTGTTCCTTTATATGCAACGGTTATATAAAAGTGCCTCCAAACGGCTATGTAACATGACATGTTGCTTTTCTGTTTTGAATCAGCATTTTGTGCAATTTTGGTGTTTACATGATTTTGCTGGTTTATTTACAACAGCCATGTCACTTTCTAGTCGATATTGAATGTCAAATAAAAAAAAAAAAAAAGTTCTGACTGCAGGGTCTATGGAAAAATCTTTAACCTACTTTCTGATGTTTTTCTTTATTGATTTTATTGTTTTTACTCTGTAAAGGTATTGATTTATTGTTTAAAAATTACATATAAACACACTTTTTACTGCGCAAACAATATTGAAACAGTAGGAGAATTATATAGGTTCTCTATTAACAAATAGTAGCACGATCAGTAGCATTACTTGTAACAGTATATCTTAACTTAATTGGATACCTTAAGTTATGTATACTTAGAACTGATTAAACCTGCTCCAATATGTAGCTGGCCCATAATGTACGAGAGGGTGCTCAAGTCAATCCAGGACTTATGAAAGCGCAGAAAAACAGAAAACAGTTGTGAGAGTGAAATCTATCTTTATTTCTTTAAATACACTAATCCACTATTACACTGATGCACTTATCCCAGCGTTTCACCAGTGTTTAGATACAGTGAAGACATCATCAGACTTCACATCAGAAACCCTGGCCTCCAAAGAACTCCTTTAATGCCCCAAACATGTAGAATTGCTTGGAGTGAGGTCAAGACTGTACAGAGATGTGGCAAGAACTCCCAGCCAAGGCCCTGTAATATGCAAGTGGTGTTGGTGAATGATTGTGGGTAGAGTTTTCACAGACAGATGTGTCTCTTCCGCAACTTGATAAGTTATGCCAATTTTCAAGAATCAGGCATTCCACACGCTGAATGTTTCCGGAAACAACTGCAGTGGCCTCTGAGCCACCTTGGCCGGTATCACCGACATGTGGCCTTCTCCAAACCAATGACACTACTCCATGTATTCACCTTACTGTGCATCAAGTCTTCTCCAAATGTCAGTCGGTTTTATGCCCTCATTCACAAATGTTCCGTTTGACTTGAACACCCCTATTGAAAATCAAGCTGCTGAACAGATTTCAGTTGCATTTTTTTCATATACTGTATGGAAAAAATACTGTCCGTAGATGGTTTATTACCCTGCAATTTGCACATGATTTGCATCAAGTTCTCTTTAGTTGGTAATGATCTAAACACAGGGTGTTTTGTTTTCAGGCTATCTCGTTGCCATAGATAGGCTTTTGGAATCTCCTCTATTACACAACTTAGATCTTCATGCTTCAAAAGTGTGCAAGTGAAGAAAGTGTTTTTATGCACCTCATGCACTTTTCTCTACCTAGAGTGTCCATTTACACTTTGAAGATGTAAAATTTTGGAACATGTCCATCTGGGTTTCTTGTATGAAGAATTACATTAGTAATAAGAGGAAGTGCTAGAAGAAAGAAGGATTGTGTGTATGCGAGAGAATCTGTGTGTGATTAAAGCTCTGCTCTGTTCTCTGAGCAGTGTAACAAATGCAATGAGCTCATTGGCGATAGCCTCATGTTCAATGAATCATAGGCAGCAGGCAGTCTGTAGCCCAGCTCATAGCCATGGCCTTCCTTCCTAATCCACTGTTTTCTAATGGTGAACATACTGTTGTTAGAGTTATGTGCGTGACTACATAAGACATGATTTTCCCTGTTTAAAATGCTAATTTTCAAGAAAAATTGCATTCATATTCTCTTGAGTTTATAATAAGAACTTCATATACGACATTCAACTTTATTCTATCAGTACACCTACTCCATCTACCCAAATCGACAAAATCTCTGCATGTGTGAAGGACATTAGAGACTGGCTTAGCTTAAACTTTCTGAAACTTAACATGGACAAAACTGAGATAATTTTCATTGGAACCCCAGCACTCACCAGCAACATTTCCACCAACTACACCTGCAAGATTGCTGGCTCTCACATCTTCTTCTGTCAAAAATTTAGGAGTAATCTTTGATTCCACACTCTCCTTCCAGCCTCACATTAAATCTGTCACTAAATCTGCTTTCTTTCATTTGCGCCGTATTGCCCAACTGCGGCCCTTCATCAGCACCAAAGATGCTGAAACTGTCATCCATGCATTCGTTTCATCACGCATTGATTACTGTAATGCCCTTTTCATTGGTCTACCTGCCAGCTCCATCTCCAGATTACAATATATTCAAAACTCTGCGGCTAGAATAATCACTCATACCAAACGCTCTGCTCATATAACCCCAATCTTGTCCGATCTACATTGGCTCCCAGTTGCCTACCGTATTAAATTCAAAATTCTTTTCCTTGTCTTAAAATCAATAAATGGCTTAGCTCACAATTATCTTCTCAAACTGCTCTCCCCCTACATTCCGACTCGTTCACTACGTTCCTCCGATTCTGGTTTTTTTACTGTCCCTCGGCACCGCCTCTCTTCAATGGGCGGCAGATCATTCAGTGTCATTGCACCTAAACTCTGGAACACTCTACCACACTCTCTCCGTTCAACGTCTCAGCATTTAAATCTTTACTCAAAACTCACTTGTTTTCCGAATGTTACACCTGAATCCATCTGTCCTCTGCATTTTTCGTTGTTTCTTCTACTTTATTACTTAAATATCTGTTTGTTTTATTCTTTTTTTTGTTTGTTTTTGTTTTCACTCATTGTAAAAGTGCCCTTGAGCTCTGGAAAGGCGCTATATAAATAAAAATTATTATTATTATTATTATTATTATTATATATCCACTCATTATATTTTCATTAGAATTTTTCATTTGAGGTAAGTATTCTTAGGGGTCTGACTGAGTGAGCCAAAGCCACTGACTGCAGATGAGTTCAATGTTTGAGTAGTTAACTTGCTTTATTGATAATAATTTGAATATTGAATATAATTCTTTGAATAACGTTTACCATAAGCCTAGCATTAAAAGTGAACATTTATGACTATATTCTGGTTACTGTCTTTAGTTTGTGGTCCAATCAATATTGTGGATATGACCTTAAATCCTCCAAGCAATCTTGTCTGGTTAACATTTTAGACATATGGGTAGCATTTGATGTAAATATGAATAATTATTATAATTTGAAAAATATTGTAGAAGTGCTGTAAAAATAGCACATTAATTAGTTGGCTCCCATGTATTATGAACATGTATTAGTATTGGAAAATAATCTCTCTGAAATTCTGTCTGGTTAGCATTTGTAGTGAGTATACATTTATACATGTATAATTTTACACTTATTTTGACTTTAAAAACTAGTCAGTTTTAATGTATGTCATGTTATGTCAGATATGTCATGTTAGTCAGCTAGCATTAAAAATGAAAATCAAGAACATTTATTAATACAGTATGACATGGGTAATCTGTCAGGTTAGCTCTTTTTGACCATGTAGCTAGCGCTAAAAGTGAGCATTTTTAAACATTTATGACATACAAATGATTTGTTTAATTCATTTAGACGGGGGGGGGGAGGTAATGTTAGCAGTGAATATTGTTAATATGAATTTTACTGTAGATGTTATTATTTTGTCAATTTACTGTACCCCATGTTAGCTTGCTAGCAGTGATGACTTCCTTCAAAAATTCTATAGAATGTGTGCAAGTGGTTAATGCTAATTAATTGCTAGTTAAGTAATATTAGGAGCTAAAATTATAAACAAGTAAAAATTTTATATAAATCCTCTCAGAAATGCTGCAGTTTTAGCATGTGAGCTAACTGACTTGTACCTTTATATTTATATTAATATTTTGAGTTTAATATCCCCTCAGAAATTCTTCATAATTAGCACATTATCTATTTACTAGCATAATGTTCTCTCAGACTCTCTTGTGTGGTTAATATATTATCTTTTTGCTAGCATTTGAAGCAGTTATAAATACTTTGGAGTTTGAATGTTTGTCTGTGTGGTGATTAGCACGTAGTGACTGTTCTCATAACCCCTGTCAGGTTAGTACATTTGTCTACCTTAGTACATGCTAACTAAGCATTAGGAAGCTAGCATTAGGAAAGAACATAAATATTTATTATGAATGACAATTTCCTAAAGAAATCTACAAAACATTTACGTATGTGAGCATATCCTATACAATCTCAGTGACGAATTTAAATATAAAGACCTTCCCTAATCTTATCTTATTACATACTAGCGAAAGTACCCGTTGTTGACAGGTAAAGAGTTTGTAGAAATAGTTAAAGGTTAAAGATAAAAATAAGCTGATCATCTTTAGAACTCTCTGTCTAACTTATTAAGACAAAGAAATAAAACGCTAAGTTGTATTTCTTTAATCGTCAGCTAAATACACTCCCCATTCTGTAACCAGAGAATGAATTATAGATGAGAAATCGAAAAAGTAGATCGTAGAAAGACATGAAATGACTCCAGTGCGTTAAAATTCAATTATACCAATTCAATGCTGTTATTTCTGCAAATATTAAATAATCCCAGAAAAAAAATTTCAGTTTAGCTTTTCTAATTATCTAAATATCTATTGGTACAGGTGTTTGTTTACATTGAGCAAGTAGCTTATTAGTAGCTTATTTTAAAATTGATTATTAAATTTGGCACATAACTGTTCATAACATCGCTTTTATTTAACTTTTTGATTTCACTTATGTTGTAGGTTAACTTTAGGCAGATCTAAGTGCTGAAAAAGTTTCATTAAATTCTGTCCAGCCAGTTTTGCGTGATGCTATGATAAAATCCGGCTGGACAGACAGACAGACATACAGGCAGAAATATTTCTGAGACTGGTTTCGGGTCTTCCAACATATGAAACATAAAGATGTCATTAAAAGAGTGAATTCTGACCAATGTACAGATGACTGTTGCATACTGTAGATGACCGTGTGTTTTGAAGAACAGGAAAGGAGGCACCTTTCTAATCAGGAATAATGGTGTAAGCTACTGTAGTCTGCAATAAGAGACTTTTGTTATTTGATAACACAAAATAATAATTTTATTTATCCTGTTGGCTACTTTTGATGTCAGAGCTGAAGGTCAATCACAGCGCACCATTACATGTGAGAGTGAGTAAAAGTGGGCTCAGGGATTTTCATAAGTCTGAACTTTTTTTTTTTATTGTGACATTTTCACATATTCCCAGGGGAAGAAAAAACCAACATCATCTGACCCATTAGAACAATGTAATGTCTCTACTTGCTTGTCAATCATTTTGTCTATTAATACAGAAAGTGCCACCTTTTGCCCTGTTTGTTCTGGTCTATAGAGGGTGTGTGTGTTCTGGTGTCATGACTTTGCAGGAAATGGTCAAAGGAGAAGTCATAGGCTCCATTCGCATTACCAGCTTGTATTTTTTTATTTTTTACCATAATGTGACAATTTTTTTTAAAGGGCTGTCGGACTGCACAAATCTCATGTTTGTCAGATCAGCCCTGAATCAGTTTCCTATGTGGTCTTTGATCAGATGTATCCAATATGTGGTCATGTGACTTAAATAAGAACAGGTCAGATTTCATGCAAATTTTTGCCTCTGTGTCGTCAGTCAGCAGTAGCAGTACAGGAATTTCATAACAGTGCTAGCAAAAGCGGTTAAAACAGCAAAAGTGAGGCGTCTTACTTTCTTCCTTCTTCTGGACCTCGACAAATACAGCCGAATTATTGCTTGCCGTCCTCCAGAGCGAAATCCCATAAAGCATTTTTTTTTTAACACGAACTATCATGAAATGCAAATCTAATCGGATTTATATTTTTCTTTTACTGTGGCTACAGTAGTTTCAAATAAGATTCAACAAAATCTCAGAAAACAACTATTGAAACCTAACTGATGAATGCAGCAATAACACTTTCCTTTTCCCCTCATTCTAGCATTTATTATAGTTAATGAAAGAGTTCGAACCCAAGTACTGTACATATTAAAGCTGAAATTTAAAGTGCAGAATTAGTGCTGGAACCCAAACGGCAATGCAGTCTGTAATTGTCTTTATTACTTTAAAAATATTGTTTTGCTAAATTGTGTAGTTAAATTGCACAGTAGTATAATTAGTACTGGATTTTTCTGAATCACAGTTTTATTTGCGGAGGGAGGGAGGTAAAGAGATTATGAAGATCTTGCTGAGACGGTGTCGTGTTGGAACATCTGCTCACACCAGCAGCATTCTATTCATGTCCTTGTCTGCTACTCCAAACACAATTTCTCCTGCAGGTCTATGAGAGCAAGCTTCAAGAACTACAAAAGCAGGTGGAGCAAATAGCAGAAACTCCAGATGAAGAGGAGGAGGAAGAGGAAGAGGAGGAAGGTAAGTATGGTACTATGGAAATGTCACTAGGCTTACTAATGGCAGTAAACCATTCACAGATGTTATACTGTTATACACACACACACACACACACACACACACACACACACACACACACACACACACATCATTACATAGTTACATTATTTGTTCTCGTTGTTTCCTCTGTAGTGCCGTGGACACAGCATGAGTTTGAACTTGCTCAGTGGGCCTTCAGAAAGTGGAGGTACCACCAGTTTACCTCACTGAGAGATCAGCTCTGGGGCAATGCAGTATACCTAAAGGAATCCAATGCAATCAGTGTGGAGCTCAAAAAGAAGGTACAAATCAAAAGTGTCTTTAACACAGGTCTACATAATTCTATGTCATAATGTATCGCTTCTCTTATGATGCTCTTGTTTACATATTCATTTTAGATTACTAAAATAATATTAGATCATTTTTCAGCTTATCATCTACCCGACTGTAGCTATGTATTGTGAAAAAATAAAACTAATTTATAATGGAATTCAAAGCTACTACAATGCAACAACAAACAGCTTAGGATGAGACGACAGATATACTGTAAGAGAAAATCTTGCCAAAGCTGTTCTTATGTGGTTTTATCCAGCATTCCAACCACTGGAGGAATGCAGTTAATTCTGATTATACTAAAAGGAGGTTTTGTTCAGATCAGTGTCACCAGTCCTACAAAATGTCTCCGCTGAGTGAGTAGTACTGTACTATCTCTGAAGTTACAATGCAGGAAGATTTAGGTTATTTCATTAAACATTATGTACAAAAAATATATATTTTTTTTTTGCCTAAGATTTAATAATGCCTTAACAACTGCTCTTAGACTTGTGTTGGAGGTGAGCACAGAATGAACAGAGTTATTATTATTATTATTATTATTATTATTATATATATAGAGTATAGATTAGTTAGATAGGAATATTTCTTTCATTCCTAATTAAACAAGTAGCATAAAGTCTTAAATAAACAGTATATTTATACTCTTACCGAGATAAATGCTTGAACTAAAGCCAGAACTTCATTTTCAGTATTTACTGATACTTTCATTTTAAACACACTAAATAGCTGAGCAGAGTGCAAGGTCTAAGCTTAGCCAATTTCTGCTGGGCTTTGATTTAAAGGCCGATGTAGGGAAGCATATGGACTAGGTGATAAATCTGAGTGTTTAGTTGTGAGCTGTAAGAGAGCAGTCTACAGGGTTTGTGTTTGACCCTTCCGCTGTCAGGTCTGTAACGATTTACTCTCTGATTACTCATCGTGTCGGGTTGCTGCAGGCGGTTTTTAAATGCGGAGGGAAAAAGGACAGACTCCTCCATTTTCTCCCAGCTTTCTTTTTGTATTTTTTTCACCCTTCCTTTAATTTATGTATTTTTTTTTTCCCTCACTTGTTGTTTAACCTTAAAAGCCTTCTGCGGCAGTGACTAAGGGCTGAAATGACAGGATCACAGTGTCTGCCGTCTCTAACAGTAACTAGCTAACTTTTCTTTTTTTGTGTGTGCGTGCTCCTGAAGGTCCAGTTCCAGTTTGTTCTTCTAACAGACACGCTGTACTCCCCACTTCCCCCTGAGCTTTTGCCTTCCGAGCCAGAGAAGGTGCGTGACTCCAGGCCTTTCCCTCGTACCGTGGTTGCTGTGGAGGTCCAGGACCTGAAGAATGGAGCTACTCACTACTGGTCTCTGGAGAAGCTCAAGTAAGCCCTAGGCCATCAGCCAGCCTTTTGTTTTATGAAGCAGACTGCTGATGGAGGACTTTTCCTCATGGAGTCTTGCCTTTAAAAATAACCACACAGGAATCTATGAAATCTATGAAAATCATGGAAGCTTTGTTTCAGCAGAAATGTTCCTCTGAATTAAATACAGATAACATGCAGTTTGTTTGTATAATTGAATGCAACATAATCTAAACCCTGGGAGATCATTCCTGTCCTGATCGACTTGTGTTTCCTGGCTGTTTCAGGCAGAGACTCGATCAGATGCGAGAAATGTACGACCGCGCAGGAGAAATGGCGTCCTCCAATCCGGAGGATGGAGAGGGACCCCTGACCGGAAGTGACCCTTTCTACGATCGCTTCCACTGGTTCAAGCTAGTGGGAAGGTATGGTATTAATGCCGTAATTTAACACTAAGAACTGTGAGATAACATTGTATTCTTAGTTTTTGTTTCAGTGTGTGTACAATAATTAGTCATTATGAATGATAAAAGCTCCATTTTAGGATTTTTTTCCCTCATGAATCATTCATGATTCGTTTGTTTAGTTCACAACCCTGAGGCTCTGCACACCCAAGTGCCATGGCCAATTTAATGACATTCATTTAATAAAACCCATGGTATTTTATTAGAAAATAATTTCATTGTTTTCCATCCATTTGTCATCTTGGTTTGTGTATTTTTATTTCACTGTTATAACCTAAGGGTATAACATTTTACCTTTATTACACATTGTTTCTTGTTTTTTTTTTCATTGTATTTTCATCTATTTTTCTTCACATATTTTTTGTCAATCATTTTTGTTCTTTTTTTTTTATCTTTGTTTTGAATCGTCAATCATTTTCCTTCTGTTGTTGCATTTTTTTCTTTTTTCTTTTAGTTGTTCCTTTATTTTTCTTCTGTATTCATTTTGTTGAAATAACCAGTGACCATTGACCAGTGGAATTCCATTTCATTATCATTTTCCTTGCTTAGAGAAACGGTCTGATCTTAAATGTATGTTTTACCAATAATGTCATTCCAGTCCTCCTGTGTAATTCAGTTATCACTCTGTTGTAAAAAAAAAAAAACACTTGCACTGTATTTAGTTCACCAATCTTCCATGGCTGCGTGAACGAGCACCTGGCTGACCGCACGCCCTCGCCCACCTTCTCCACGGCCGACTCGGATATCACGGAGCTAGCAGACGAACGGCAGAGCGAGATGGATGATTTCATGGACGATGAAGCCTTCGTGGACGACACCAGCTCTGACGCGGGCACTGAGGAAGGATCAGACATATTCAGCGATGGCCACGACCCGTTCTATGACCGCTCGCCCTGGTTCACTCTCGTGGGCAGGTTGGTGAGAGGAGAGAGAGAGCACGAGAGAGGGAGAGAGCATGCGGCTCTGCGTCTGCAGATTAAACACGCATCACGGCAGTTTAAAGGAGTGTGTTATATTAGCGAAGAAGGACAAATTAAAAATCTACTTTGTTGGTTAGCTTTAAAAACAGCCTAATAATTGTGAAGGAAAAACATTGAAGCTTCCATAAGAAAAGGCCCAAAAAATCTGAATCCACAACCATTTTTCCTTATATAAAATGTGATTTTATTTACTTAATTTCAGACTCAAAAGACTGCTTGAAATTTGCAACAGATGATCAAATTGAATCAGATGCAACATCACTTTACTTTAGTCTCTGTTCAACGTTTTTGTGTGCAAAAAATACACCCGCGCTTTGTAGTTAGAGGCAGTCGATTTGAGCATTTGATATCATTTACACTTTGAATAAAATTTTACCTACAGTATGAAACCAGACTTTTGGGCTACTCTATATATTTAGCTATAGACACTAACGTATTAATAATAATAATTAGTGGGAGACAATGTGGATTGTAAAGTTCAGGAAAAACATTATATCTTATAATCGACCACCAATATTCACTTACATGAAACAATTGTAAAGCTCAAGATAAAAAGAAAGGGGGAAAAAAAAGAGTACTTTAGCACAATATTGCTTTAAAGGTGCGGGTGTAGTTGTTGGCACCAATGCCTCGCACCTTCTGGGTCAAGGTTTTAAGTCTGGCCTTCTGGTCTGTGTGTGGTGTTTGCACATTCTCCCCATGCTTGGTGGATTCATTAGCACAGTCCAAAGATATGCAGATTAGGCTAATTGGTGTTTCCAAATTGCCTGCTGTGCGTGTGTGCATTCTTGTTTCCTACGATGGACTGGCACTCCATCAGGGTGTACTCCACCTTGTTCGCTGAGTCCCCCTTGGATAACATCCAGTCCTCTGCTGCCTTTGAGGTACAGTAAAGAGCAAATCCAGTGAAAACAGCAATGAATGATCGCTGGTTCGAACCCCGGTTTTTCCTCTCACAGCAGGCATAGAGAGAGCTGATTAGCCGAGCTCTCTCAGTGGGGAGGGATTATAATGTGCTCCCACATTAATCACGGCTCTACAGCCAATCAGGGGCATCTGTGAGCTCGCGCACACGGAAGGAGTGGCTAGCGCTTTCCTCGGAGTGTGTTACTCCGCCCCCGAATGGTGCGTGAGCAAGCAGTTCGAAATGATGCGGTTGGCTGTCATCACGCGGTTCGGAGGAAACACGTGATGGTCTTCGCCCTCCCGACTGAGTGGTAGTAGTAGCCTTAATGTGGGAGCCCCCCTAGTGACGGGGAGGAATTGGCCACGACTAAATTGGGGAGAAAATTGGAAAAACCCAAATAATTATTTAAGAAAACAGCAATGAATTCAATAATTGTTCCCAAAAAATCTAATTCCACCCTTTTACCTAAAATTGTTGAGTTAACTTGGTTTACAGGTCGGGGAAAAAAAGACATTAGTTAAATTAATAGCTTGAATTATTGCAAAAATTCTATAATAAAATTATATTATAGGTTTAGAAGTTAAAATATATGCATTTGCACCTTTTAATGTTTTTTGCAGTTTTGCAAACTGCTTTACAGGCGTGTCATGTAGATCCTTGACACTTGTTTTGATTAGAGAACATAGACTCGAGCAAAGCTTGAGTAGAGTGTAGAGACTGCTGTCTGCTCTCCCTCGCTCCGTGCTCAAAGCCCGTGTCTCCTCATATCATCGGAGCGCTGACTGCATTAACACCTGCCACTAAACACTCATTCAGTCGCCTTTTGTCTTTTTAGTTTTGTGTGATATTTGCTTTTTGTCTGTATTAAACACATTTTATGTTGCTTATATTCATTTCCTTATGGTGTATTATTGTTGTTTTAATGGCTGTCTGATTCAGTCTGCTGTGTGAGGGAGACAAACAGGAGGGGTGTCTGGGTCACCACAGGGCAGAAGCACTATGCAGGTCCATTTACTGTCCATTGTCACAGCTGCTCTGCAGTGATAACTTCTCTACCATTTCAGCCTCAAGGCTCTAGTGCTGCAAATCATACAAAACATACACCGCTTTATGGGAGCCATTTTTTTTTTTTTGTACAGCAGACTGAAACTTGTGTATTTTTTTTTTTTTTGGTAAGCATGCATTTATGTTCTTTTTTTTTTTTGTCATTGTAATGTTACACATGATTCTGATTGTTTTTGTGAAGAAATTTTTAGCTTTGTTCTTTGTACATTAAAGTGTTCTGTTACAACTGTCTCAGTAACTTCAGATGCATAGTGTCTAGTGCTCTGCTGGAGTCCATCAAGTAGGTCCTGCAGTTTCTGCAGGGAGTGAGTCACCTCCAGTAATACTAATCATTTGGCTCCTGAGTTATGAGCTTGTGTATATAGCTTCCTAATACATCAGAACCTTTCAGTTTTGTATGTGTCAGTGCATTAATCATGATTGCTACTCCCTCCTTAGAGCATTTGTGTACTTGAGTAACCTGCTGTATTCCGTGCCCCTGGTGCACCGTGTGGCCGTAGTGACCGAGAAAGGAGAGGTGCGCGGGTTTCTGCGTGTTGGGGTCCAGGCCATCGCAGGTAAGACCTGCTGAGAATCTTCCTTCAAAAAAAAAAAAAAAAAATGTTGTAGCAGTTATTCATTCATTAAGTGCAGTGTTTCCGAATCCTGGAATTGGTGACCTCCTGCCATTTATTTTATTTTTTTGGTGACCTCCTGCCACCAATGAACAAATTGATACCAAATTTCCTCAACACTTCACAAATATCAGAGTTTAGCTACTGTATACGTTCTTGAAGCAGTTTGACAGTTGGATATTTTTATTGAATTTATCATGTTAATATCCAAGAGAAATAATTGTTTTCTTAATATTTAAATAATGTTTATACTGTAAATCATCTTGGTAGCAGCTTTCCCTGGTATTTTTATTAATTCTAACACATGTTTAGTTCTACTATGGGGCAGACACTGTCATGCTCTCGCGTTCAGTATGATAAAGTATTGTTTTAAGTGCAGTTGGCTAGCATTGTCTTGGCAGTGTAGCAAAGTCATTTCATGAGTAATATTACACTAACGCTTGCTTGGATGATCTAAAGCTATTGTGGTGTTGTTTTTTTTCCATAAAAGTCTGATTATAACTTCATGTAACCTACAGTAGTTTTAGCCTAATGCATCCAATGTGATAATGCACTGTTTTTTTTTTTTTTTTTTTTTTTAAGAGTCTAAAAGCAGCTAATATGCTGAAATAATGCCATTAAGGCAAGACATTTAATCAACAATTGTTTTATTTATGATTTCGTATATTTAAAGCATACAGGTGTACATACATACAAGTTTCATTCATGAGCTCCTGCTCCTGGTCAGTTTCTCATCCGTGACTATGATTCATTTGTAATCAGTTTAATCTAGTTCTTAATAATAAAATAGCCCGCATTATTAAAAGAATAGTTCAGTTTCAAAAAAAGCTGATCACAAATAACTAAATGTACTCGCCTCGCCATTCATTAGCATTGTGCTCAGAATAATGGTGGCTTTTGGCATTACTTTTTATTTTTTTTGGTTCAGGTCATCACATAATGAAATGTAGTTACTTTTATATTCCTTTTGAATTTTATATGAGATATTTGACGTATTCCACTGCTTTTTCTTCATTGGTTATTTCTATTCAGCTGACGAGGAGGCTCCTGATTACGGCTCTGGCGTTCGTCAGTCTGGCACAGCCAAGATCTCATTTGATGACGAGTATTTCAAAAAGGTAAATCAGTCTGATGATGAGCTAGACTGTAAGTTTACTCCTAGTACAGTACTCTGGCTTATGTTCTGCCTGTGCTTCTGGAAACGTTTTCGGCCGATGGATTTCTGAGTCTGTGCTTGTGTAATATGCATGAATCCTATTCTGGGCCTTGGCCTTTTCTCAGAAACCTGATGAATTCAGTTATCAAAATGCTTTATATTAGCTGTGAAGAATCAGGCATTTGTCAGTATGTGAGACATTTTCAGGATTTATTTTTCATTTGGATGTTGTTTTTGTAGAACCTGTTGAAGTAGTTTCTCTTCTGTTCTTGCTTCTTCTCTCCGTTCGTCCAGACTGAATTTTCATCCGTAGCTTTAACCCATTCTGGCCTTTCTATGGAGGAGTTACGTATTGTTGAAGGCCAAGGACAAAGTTCGGAGGTCATCACACCCTCTGAGGAGATGAACAGAATAAATGACATGGGTAAGAAAAGGGTATAGGGACAGCAGATGACCTGACTTCTGCATCCTTTTTATAAATGTCCTGAGCTGCAAGAAGTTCTTATTGTGTATTTATAGCTCTTAAGCTTTTATGAGTTGCATAGTATACTTGTGTCTAGATACTCATGTGCGTGTTGTATGTTTCAGATCTGAAAATGGGCAATGTAGACGGTAAGCTGGGCCAATCAGATGGCGTGATTGGTGAGCTGGAGGTGGGCAGTGTCTTCACCTTCCGCGTCACTGTTCTGCAGGCCAGTGGCGTCCCACCAGAATATGCAGACATCTTCTGCCAGTTCAAGTGAGTCAGCCTGTCTCCATGGAAACCTCTCTCTGACACAGTGTTCCAATGTTAAATAAACCACACACGCACACATCGTGTTTCACTCTGTAATCTTATAATCTTGTAATCAACAGCTTCCTCCATCGTCATGATGAGGCTTTCAGTACCGAACCACTAAAGAACTCGGGCAAAGGCTCCCCGCTGGGCTTTTACCACGTCCAGAATGTGAGTGAATGTTAAGTTGAGGAATGAAGCGGAGAGCTCTTTGAATAAATTCACTTCAAGTGCAAATTACGTAGATATGATGCATAGATTTAAATATGAAGAGTGTTCTAATCTCTTGCACATGTGATTTATATGAAGTCGCCTCTGGGGGGAAAAAGCTTTTAACACATTTTATAGTATTAGGCGGAAGACACTAAACACAGAAATGTACTCTGCTTACTCACTACAGAAGTACCGCGGAACCTCGGATTACGAGTAATGCGGTTTACGAGTGTTCCGCAAGACGAGCAAAGATTTTTAATACATTTTGACTTGAAAAACGAGCATTGTCTTGGTTTACAAGCACCGAGTATCATGTATCACGCATGCGCTTCTTGTTTTGAAACACGAGCGTCGAGTCAACACAACTGAGCCAACGGTTTTTCTCTCTCTTGTGCTGCGGAATTGTAGGTAATCGTCTCCTCTGCTGGGTGAATACAGACACACACACACACACACACTCACACAAACACACACAAAAACTCTGCAAGCACTAGGACCCAGCATGGGAGATGATGGGTAGTGTGTGTGTGTGTGTGTGTGCGCGCGTTTGTTTGGCAACCTGAGAGGAGGGGGCTATAAAGCCGAGAGAGAGAGTGTGTGTGTGTGTGTGTGTTGGTGTAAGTGAATAAGCGTTTAAAAATGAGCAAGGAACATCGCTAGTCACACTCGCGTGAGCGCATACATCTACATCTACTTGTAGGCATTTGGCAGATGCTCTTATCCAGAGTGACTTACATTTTTTTTTATCTCATTACACATCCGAGCAGTTGAGGGATAAGGGCCGTGCTTAAGGGCCCAACTGTTGGCAATAGTGGCATACGAACGGAATCACTGTTGTAAAGTAAAACAACAACAAATTAAACAGAGCCTTACTTTTGAATCGCGAGAGAGCGGAGTTTCTGTGTGTGTTTGTGTCACACACACACACACACACACACACACACACACACACACACACACACACACACACACGGTAAAAGTGTTATAGTAAACAGTACACGTGAGCACGGATGTTGATGTACCAGTAAGTGACGCGCACTAAGACCCAGCAGGGGAGACGATTACCCACAATTCTGCAGCGCAAGAGAGAGAAAAACCGTTGGCTCAGTTGTGATCACGTGACGCTCGGCGTCAAAACAAGAAGCGCAAACGTGATACATAATACTCAGTACTTGTAAACCAAGACTTATTCGTTTTCCAAGTCAAAATTTCTTTGCTCGTCTTGCGGAGCACTCGCAAAACGCGTTACTCGCGGTTCTTACCCAGCTATTGCCGTATAATTAATTGTTCCACTGTATTCCTGAATCATTAAGCAGAAACTAAGAAACAAGGCACTGCTAAATCACCTTTCACTCAGACCAAAAATATCCCCGTAAACCCCGTAAATCTTTTATTAAATCATTTATTTTCATCCCATTAACTGCATTATGAGTAACTCTCAAGTACTGATTATGTTTCTGTAAATAGAGAATATTTAAAAAAATATATTTATTGCTTAAACAAATGGTTCTATTTTAGTTCAAAACACTGGAGTCTTTATTTAACCAATAGTGAATCTGCTGGATTGTAACCCTGTGTGACTTTTTGGTGCAGATTTCCGTCGAGGTCACAGAGTCCTTTATCGAGTACATTAAGAGCAAGCCGATCGTGTTTGAAGTGTTCGGACATTACCAGCAGCACCCGCTGCACCGCCACGGCCAGGATGCAATCAGGTACGACATCATTATTCACCGTTCATTCCCTACAGATTATAATTACAGCACTAAGGATTATTAAGATGATTGTAATTACTACACTAGTAATGAATTATTATCTTTTTCATAATTGATTTCTTTTACTAGTGTTAGTAGTTAAGATTATTTTTACATTATCAGGGCAGGGATCTGATTACTTCTTTTCTCTGTTCTTTAGCCCTGCACAGCCTTCCAGGAAGTACTACCCTCCACCCATGCCTCTGTCTAAACCAGGTATGGTTTTAATGAAATCAAACCTATCACACGGATATGTTACATACCGTTAATAGGATTAACATTTGCATAATTAACAGCTCGATAATTATCTCGAGGGCTTTTTTTTTTTTTTTTACTCCGCTATTGCTGTATAATTAATTATGGATCATTCATTAACAAGGCACTGCGAAATCACCTTTCACTCAGACCAAAAATATACCCGTAAACCCCGTAAATCTTGTGTAATCTGGATACAAAGACCTTTTTTTTTCTGGCATTTGTCAGAAACGTATCTCTTTTGTGATCAAAAATAAAATAAGAGGCTGCAGCCTTGTCATGTCGTCTTTCCGTGCAGTGATAAAGTCTATAGCCACGATCCATCATCCAAGTGTAGAGCTGATGTATTACTGCACAGACTAGCCAGTAGACATGGATGATATGAAAAGTTGTACAGTTCTATGTGTTTATGAAATGTATGGTCCCATTTTGTACATGCAATACTCTGTGAATACAGTTATTTATTCTGCCATACAATACATACAGTATCTATCAGGGTTGGACTTAAAAACAGTTTTGATGCTTTAGACAGATTTTAAGTTGAGACTGAATAACACCTATTTATTATTTGAAACATGTAAGAAAAGCATTATTCGACCTGGGGAAATAGGATACCGTTATTACCAGAGTGTCTCAGGGATTTTAAGCTGGTCAAAATAAACTCCAGTTAAATATCAAATTTAATAAAAGAATTTCATTATGTTCTACAGGGACATTTTTTGGGGGGGGACTTTTCTTCAATAAAAAAGATGCTTAAGGAAGTCCTCGGTCAAAACTACAATGAAACCAAGTATTGGCTAAGTTCAACATTCCGAATAGTGGAATATGGAAAACTAGAGGCTACTCATGGATCTGCCCGCGTGCAGTGGGCACCTACTGTAGTTGTTGATAACACTGCCTACTGTTACAGTGGGTGAGGAACGCCTGTAACACGCTCATGCTAGAACACTAAAGTTGATGATGCGGGTTACTGCCTTCCTGTACAATCATCGCCCGCCATATCTCCACAACACCACCCGCCCAGACAAACAAGCAAACAAACATAATGTCAGTTTTATATACTGTATATAGATTTTAACATAGAAAAAAAAACTACCTGTGTTACAAATAATCTTCTTATGTGACCTACCAGTGATTAAGTGACCATAACCTCTACATCAAGCACTTTTAATAAAGCAATCAGTTTGTATTAAATTTATTGTATATTCGGAAAGCAGTGTGACAAACGTACTGTACGTACTTATAGGGTAGGCCAAACTTGAATCTTATAAGAATTGATCACAGTTATAGATTGATATATCATGCATAGATAAATGTTATAGATGTCATGAAATCGGTGCATTTGGTCAAAATATCTGTTTGAAAAGAATGCCTTGTAGGTAGATTTTTTTTCCTTCAATGTAAAAAAAAATCAGATATTTATTAATTTTTCTATATTTAAGGTTAATGTGTTTTGTTTCTTTTTCTGCCTTTTATTCTTGCCTGCTTCCTCATTATATTTTGTCTCTGTCTCTCTTATTTCTAATCCATTCAAAATCTGTGCTTCCCTGACCTTGCCTCTGAGGTAGATCACGCACGTAAGATCGAACTGATCAGGTATTTAGTGAGTGGCTATGTACACGGCCAGGTGCTGGACACACTGTCGGAGCATGCTAACGCTCTGGCGTCTACGGCCGTGGCCGGTCTGGAGAACGGGGCGGATCAGCTCTCCCATTTCCCATTCCTGCCTGTGCCTAATGAGCCCATCCTCACTGTGCCCAAACACCACGGTCGGTACATGGTTCGCATAGTTTATGGAGTTTTGTGGCTCTGTACTGTGCATTGAGTTGCATTGTAAATAGCCCCAAGTGTCGTCTACCGAGTTTAGTTACTGTACTTCTGTAGGCTTGATCCTCTAGCTCCTCCTAATGACATCTCCTTTATCCTCAGTCTCACTTGGATGGCTAGCAGATTAGGAACAGTATCTATGGAGTGAGAAATCCAGTGCATATAATCCTGAATATCTGGATATGAGCTCCTCTTTAAGCTCTAGTGGATTTTCTTTGTTATTCCTACATAGCCGTGAGTCCTAGTACTTCTAGCTGTTTCTGCAGTGCAAATCAATTTAGTGCTTTACCCCATCTGCCTTTTGTTGGCGTCTGCGGCCACTAAAATAGTTTCCCCATCTTTTTCCTTTTCCCTACCCTGACCCAACTAGTATTTTTTTCTGTCAGGTCTGTGCTCTACCTTTTAGCTCTACACTCATTACTGCTTCCACTATCAGTGTACTATGCCCGTGAAGAGAGTAGCACAGGAAGTTTTAAGTGCCCTATCTCGTCCGGCAGGGTTTGATTAGACCACATTAAAGCACTGTATTGATCTTGTTAAGTGGCCAGATCCGATCTGAGCTCATATTTAGTTTGTGCATGCATGCAACAGCACTTAGTCACTTATGTATATAACATTCCCACACATCCATGTTTGTTCCAGATTACGTTGAAACTTTAAGCTCACCCACTTTTAATTGTTCAAAATCTGTTCAAGATGTTCTGCTTCAAAGATTTCTCCTACATCAGGCTGTGAGATGACCGATACTGTGACACTCGTTTGCTTTTTCTGCACATGGACAGTGCATCATTTGGGCTTTATCGATAAATAAATTTTTAAAGCACTGTAAATATATCACATCACAGTGTACTGTATCATAATCTTGTGTAATTTTAGTTTGCAGCATATATTTTGTGTAGTCCACCCATAGGCAGATGAGCCAAAACAACAGTATATTATCACCTTGTTAATATGCTATTGGTTCTCCAAGTGCTGCCAAAACGGCTCCATACCATTGTGTCATGGACTCTAAAACACGGAAGTGGAGGCTCATCCAGGATTAAAGCTGTGCTGTGGTATCTAGTACCAAGACATTACCAGCAGTTGCTTTAAACACTGAAAGATTTCAGGTCATGCATCTAATCAGCTCAGATCCGTTTAAGATCTGAATGGAATTTGGAGACCTTGAACTCCTTATGTTCCTCAAACAATTCCTGAACAATGTGAACAATCCTGAACAATTATCCCATCAGGGAATTTTATTTCCATATTAGGCTTTACCATGAGACCCAGTATTTTGCTTACAGTTTAATGTATTCCATACCATGACACGTGCTGTTATGAGATAATCAAAGTTTTTCCCTTCTTCTTTGCATGGTGAAATGTTTTGGTTCATCAATGTGTACGGCTGGAGTAAAAAAATAACCTCCCTTTTCCCCATTGGCAAAATAATAATCACAGAATGTTTCAGCTGTTTTTAAGTTATCCTGTTTACAGTCACAACTTTGATATAGATCATCCCTATGTTATTACGAGAATAACTGGAAATGCAAGCAAGCAGAAAAGCATTAACTGGATAAATCTACATCACCTCACTTCTTATGCTCTCTTGAGTCCATTCAGTAAGATACTCTTGACTAAGAGCAATGAGTGCCTCTTGCATTGGATTATATTTTAGACGACTTTAGTTAAATGCGAACTTTTTCTGTCTAGTTCCAGCGACCAAGCTGAACACCATTAGCAAGTCGAACCTGGGCCAGTGTGTAAGCAAGTACGACCTGCTGGCCTGGTTTGAGATCAGTGAACTGGAACCAACTGGAGAGTGAGTATCTCTGATCCTAATGCATCTTCATTCTACGTTTCCACTATCCTTTGTTTACAAAGGTGAAAATTTTTTTTTCTTGTTTCATCAGGTATATCCCGGCTGTAGTGGACCACACCGGAGGTCTACCGTGTCATGGCACTTACTTACTGCACCAGGTAACAGACTGGGTGTCAATTCTTTGTCCTTCCAGGAGACTTCCAGTAACTCTTTAGACTTCTAGTAATATTATTATTATTGAGGAACTCATAGTAGTTACAAAATAATGTTAAGCTGAATAGCTGATCTAATTTCTTTTACGTTTTATTCCCCTGACATATATTTCAAGTTCAAAAATATCATATCTTGGTACTCAAAGATTTATTTTATTTGAAAGTTTTAACGTAAAAAAAAAATTTATAAAAAGTGATTCTTCCAAAATTTGTCATTTTAGTTCTAGAATAACATTTTAAGATTTTAACCTTGGACTGAGTGACAGTAGATTTTTGCTTGAATAGCATTTAACATCTGCTGCATTTACACTGATGAAACCAGCAAAACTTTCATCAAGGCATATACATGCAAAATCGTATTTTTAAGGTCACTCATCTCCTTAAAGCTAGTTACACTAGGTGTACACTGCCTTCCGCCCTACTTTACGTCACCTGGTACAGGCTCTAGGTCCCCCTGACCCCGTATACAGGATAGGCGGTGCAGAAGATGAATAAAAAGTAAATTATTAACTGAAAAGAAAATCTACACTATATAAAATGAATAGAAGTTATTAAAGAATACTTATAGTATGTTAAAATGTTTACTATGTTAAGAATAGGTTCAGTGTAGCCTAACACAGTGTCTTATGGTTGTAAAATCTTTAATATCTTTATCAACCTCGTTTTGTTCCAAGTGTTATATATGAATGTAAAATATTGTGCACTTACTACAGTATAACTACATATAGTGTTGTGTGCCGCAGTGTATATAGTGATGATATTGCATTCTTGCCCCACAGGGTATCCAGCGTAGAATCACAGTGACACTAATCCACGAGAAGGGCAGTGAACTCCACTGGAAGGATGTCCGGGAGCTGGTGGTCGGTGAGTTTATTTATATATTGGAGCGTGGCATGATGGGTAAATTTGATGTTTTTTTTTCTTTTTTTTTGTAAAACACTATGGTGATTATTGTGATGCTTTTAGGTCGGATCAGGAACAATCCTGAGGTAGACGATACAGCGGCAGATGCAGTGCTCTCTCTTAACATCATCTCCGCCAAAAACATGAAGTCCTCCCATAACTCCAACAGGTATGATTCACAACCCAGTATCTTCGTGCCACTTCATGCACATAATAAATCTCATTTATTTATTCTGTTTCCATGTTACCATTAAAATGTCAGGCCTTGAGCATCGTCAGTGAGCGACTGAGTATTTATTTGTTCTGGAAAATAGATTTCAGGGAACATGATGTACAAGTCTCCCTCTTTTCTTTTTCTTTTCTGTCTAAAATGAGTCATGACGAATAGACTTGGCTTGGAATAAAACAGAGCCACCTGGTGGATGAAGATGAAAATGGAAAATGAAATAATAAACATATATTTTGTACATCTGATTAGACTAAAGCTTCGCATGACATTTTATTTGCCTGATCGCCACTGTCGTTTCTTATCGTCTTGTCTCTCTTTCTGTTCTTTTCTTGCTGCTGCCCGTGCCGGACTCATGCTTGCTTGTGTACAGGCTTTGTATTGATAACGATGTTCCTAGGTATCAATAACACTTGAGCATAAAGCCCTTTTCCTGAAAAGGCCTTTATGAATTATATATCACTAGTGCCATTAGATAATAAGTGTGATCATGTAGATATCAGTAGTGTGTGCAGTAGTTTGTATCACTGTCATCTCAATGTTTTATCATGTTAAATATGAGAGAGTTAAAAGAAAAAGAGGGCGGAAAAGTTCCTGCTTTATATTAGATACACTAAAAAGTCCTAAAGTATGTGGACACTTGCCCAACACACCCGTATGTGCTTATTGAACATCTCAAATCAAGATGTAGTCCAGTCAGTGTACATTAGAGCGTCTGGTTCCTCTCAAGGTTTCTTCATATTACAGCTTCAGTTAGCCACTGCCTCAGACTTGCTCATTAAGGATCAATTTAAAATATCATCTCAATGCTGTTCAGTGTGGTTCTGGTCAGGAAACACAAGTTCTCATACTCCAACCTAGACAAACCCTGTCATGATGTCTACTTGCATAAAGTAGCTTTGCGCATTAATCTAACGGCTTAATATGGGTGTGATGGGCAGGTGTCCACATATTATAGTGTAACTGTTGAGTATGTGTGCAGTGTCACAAAGAGTATATGATAATACATATATTAACTAATACAACCTGTGGCGAGGATCTTTGTTAATAATTTGTAACCTGTTTAAGCTTAATGTGATTATGATTTATAAATATGTTTTATGACTTTGAGTTGACTTGCTACTGTAGTTGATATAGGAAACATTAACATGTATAGTAATTATGTTTAATAACTGCTACTCTTTTTGATTAATTGCATTAGGATTTATTTAGCATTTCACAATGTTATGCTTTCATTTAACACTTTGTTAGCTCTATGCTTTAGGTAACTCAATCAAAAGGCCAGATGTTTTAAAGTTGACTTTAATTGCAGAGCACAATTCTCAGAATTTTCTGCTTATTTTAAAGCATCTGGGTGAATCGGGGGGTGATTGGTGTGTCGGGGCTTTGGGCCCAACCATCGCAAGGCCCTTAACACTATGACCATACCGTGTGTATATATAATACCCAGCCACTGAGGTGCAGGGCATCCACAGTGCTAATACCAAGCTTAGAGAAATGGGTGTGTTTTGGGAGGAAACTTGTGCCAATGATTTGTGGTTTGAATGATTTGATGTTACAACCTCGAGAAAAGAAAAAAGCTGGGAAAAAGAGTGTGTGTATGTATGTATGTGTGTATGTATGTATGTATGTGTGTGTATATATGTATATGTATGTATGTATATATATGTATATATATATATATATATATGTGTGTATAATGTAAGGTATCATCTTTCATGCATGAATACATTAAGAAAGTGAAGTTCCATTATAGTTGTATGTACAGTATAGTTAATATAGGTATAACTACTCTACATGTGAACTATGGACACCTAATGTAAATTGTGGCTTAAATATATTTTAATAATACATATTTCAGACAACAATGACAATAATTTGTTGCTGAAAGTCACTTTAACAAAACTCTGATCTGCTCATCATCAGTCTGCCTGTTTTTTTAAATCTTAGCTGACCTTCGCACAGTAGATGAAGCACAGTTATGCAACAGAAATAAGTGAGATTTATCAAACTGGACCCACATTCTTTTATAATACTTCATGATATTTTTCATCATACTTTCATGTTACTAAAAGTATGGAGCCTTCCCTAATTTCTTCATACTATATAAAATTAAATTATGTAGATAAAATGAAAAAATTTTGAAATGGAAACAACAGTTTTACTGCGACAAGCTGTAAATTAAAAAAGTGATTGTTCATGCAACAACCTCATTTCCCCTCTTGTCTGTTCCAACCACTCATTGGACGCCTTGAGCATCACGAGTATATTAATCACACTATGACTTTATATATATATATATATATATATATATATATATATATATATATATATATATATATATAATAACTTTTACATTTTAAATGTAAGGAGTAAATATAAAATCATATTACCTGATACATATGTTAAAATATATATTTAAACACAAACATACTAAAAGCACCGAAAACAAAAGTAGCATGGTCCGTTCTAATGTATTTATCTCAAGATGTCTAGGATGAGTTTTGTGTAGGATAAAAACTTTTATGGTACACTGTCGAATTTTCACTGCTGATTGCTACAAAAGCAGCTCTGAGTAGTTTCATCTGCAAACTTGTATACTAATGTGCATGTTCTAATTTGTTTTCATTTCTATAGTGACAGTTCTTACAGGCACTTGTACTATATAGCTGACACCCCATGTAAACAGATTTAAAAATTAATTAACATCGTAAGCAATCAGATTTGTGTCAGGCCGTATCACACCACCCTGTCACGGACTGATTATTTTCTTATAATAGCAAACCCAGTTTGGTTTTATTCCATATTGTATTTATTGCTTAAATTTTGCTGATTGTCAGTAAAATTATTAACACATACTATAAATTCTCCTGCTACATGAGACGGTAAAATTTTAATTAACTAATTTGTTAAAACGCATTCTGGTCAGATTCCCCCAGACAGCCATAAGCATGAGTGTGCTGCAGGTCATGTCCGTACTCAGTCAGAGTCTGTCTGTTCCTGCTGTCAATCCCAACCATATATGAATTCATGACAGTTATTACATGAATTCATTCATACACCACATCTCACACCATTAGACAGGGGTAAAAATCCCTGCCTGTCAGAGTGTAACACTAACACTCTCCAGACTGTTGTGGCAGTCAGACTGCACCTTGTCAGCATCTTGTTTAAGCACAGAGAGCCCTTCTCACACTCTGGTGCAGAGTAATAGAGGAGGTGTCGGGTATAAACACCATATTGGCTTGTTGAGGACTAACAGGAGCAACTCAGTTTTAACAGATGTTTTATTGTTGTATTAGAAGACCTCTGTCTAAGCCGGCTAGCGTTGTCTGGAAATATTCTGCAAATAGCGGCAGATCCAGAGATCAATTATGGATCAACAGTTATTTATCCTTGGCTAAATATTAGTATTAATTATTCAGGTATTAAAATATGACACGAAGTTTGTCACTGCCATTCCTGCTCTCACACGCCTGATACACCTTAATACCAGTACATCAGATGTTGCCAGCTAAGACAAGCTGTTCAGGGCAGTAGGTGTTTACCAACGGAAGCCTTAAATATTATAAATTATTTTTTTATGAACAGTTCTTCAAAAACATAGTCAATGGTTCTTTATTAAAAAGTTGCTATAGTGATGGGAAACCCCCTCTGTTTTAAATGCATGGGAACATTGAAAGATTCTAGATTTACGAGTATAATGCAATAGTGGTTGTTAATTGGCTCTGAACCTCCCTAATATTTTGAGGACATTATGTTCTTTAACAGTGTAGCATCGAGCATTAATTATTGTTTAAGGTGTTCTTTGAATTATATTATTATAATTATATATAATTATATTTCTAGTCCTGTAAATAAGTTATATTAAAAATGTTTCAAAGAAGAATATTAAAAAAATTTCTACTGAGGAAGAAACTAGTTGGAACCGTGTTGTTCTTAGGAATGTACAGTAGATTACTTTTGCAGTTGCCTATTACAGACACAAGGCACAGTTTTGGTTCAATCATCATTTACACAAATAGCCATTAGATTAACGCCATTAACATTACAACCACCTAGTTTTTGGATTTCCCCTTGTGCTACCCGGGTGGTTCTGGCCCCTTGGGGCGTGGCTCTGCAGGGTCTCTGGAAGTGTGCTGTGGTGTCTTGCATTAAGACTTTGGCAGCAGATCCTTTGGGTGCTGTGAATTGTGGGATGTGGCCTCCATGGATGTGTGGCTCTGGGATCATAAGTGACTGTGTATACTGTGTATACTGCTAACAACCATAAACAATGCTATTCACATGCACTTAACTTGTAAAGAAGCCTTTGTATAGCATTTACTTTTTAACCATGTATGCTTTTGTTTACATTGAATAAAGACATTTTCTCATTGGAATATTTAGAAAAAGTAAAAAAAAAAAAAAAAAAAAAAAGAGATGTCTACTTTCTACAGTATATAGATACTGTATGGATTGATCCATGTTTTATGTATGTAAGTAGAGACTGCAAAATAAAATATCCTCTCTTGTTGAAGAGGTTGCAGAACACTATGAGCAACAGTATCATTGCAATACGGTAACCACAAGTTAAGACATATTGTCACTGACATTGTTCCCTTTTTCTACTCATGTGTCCCTCTCTAAATGTACACTGCAAATTGAAGCCAGAGTAGTAATATTTAATTCATGCACTTTAGAGCAGAAATCCTGATCCCTTTCCTCTCTCCTGTGCAGGACATTTTACCGATTCGAGGCTGTGTGGGACAGCTCGCTGCACAACTCTCTGCTGCTCAACCGTGTCACTCCCTATGGAGAAAAGATTTATATGACCCTGTCTGCATATCTGGAGGTCAGTGTAATCCATTCACTATAGCTATGCTGTTCACTACCGCTCACCATAGCTGTGCTGTAGCGTTATAGTCCTCTGGCACGCTGCATAAATGTTAGATTTCAGGTTAATGATTAAATATGGATAAAGCACCATAAACCTAGATCATTATGTCTCAAGAAGAATTGAGTGAATCTGTAATAGTTACAAAGCCTGGCCTAAACATGCTTGTGCTTTCTTCTTCTTCCAGCTTGACCATTGCATCCAGCCTGCTATCATCACCAAAGACATTTGCATGGTGTTCTACTCCAGAGATGCTAAGATCTCACCTCCACGCTCTCTGAGGAACCTGTTTGGCAGCGGCTATTCTAAAACCCCTGACTGGTGAGCTTCTTTTTTTTTTTTTTTTTTTTTTTTGTAGATCCCATTATCTAGAGTTCTGATAACTGGTTAAATACACACACACACACACACACACACACGTTTCATACATATTATGGAAAGTTATAAAACATTTTCCACTGTGCATTTGCAGTTCAAACATAACTTGTCCAAACAAGAGCAATAGATCTTGAAGTCTTGGCCGATAACGAGATATTGTGATGCGGACATCAAAAGTTTTGGCACTGTGAACAGTGGAGGGAAAGCCTCCATTGATATTTACTATTTCTATTGTTTTATACAAGCACGCTTAATTCAGGTGCTGAATTTTCCCAAACTTCCTGTTTTTCCAATTCAGGACTAGGCGGCCCTATTGCCCTGAATTTTGCACCTTTGTAACCTTGTATCAAAATACTCGGCCGAGCATGATGGAAGCTCTTGACCGTTTTTTTTGGTCCATTTACTTTAAGGGTGTTGGTAGAGTGGACACACATTGAAAAAGCACTTTTGGACCATGAAACATGTAACATTGACATCCCACAAATTTAAAGCCTAAAAAAGCTCTAGCACCTACATTTCATTTGATATAAATAAAAGAATCATGGAGAATAAAAGCCACTGGCTTTGAAGTTTGTACCGGATTCATTTTCTATGCCTGTGAGTTTTGCATGTAGGGGGGAGGAGCAGCTGTAATGAGTGGCACAAGCCACCTCAAATCACATACATAATACTCCTTGATGCTACAGTCAATATACAGAGTCATATCTTTGTAATGGTATGGGCTAGAGATGAGAATTTCTTTGTGTTTTGTCCAAGAAAAGTGGTGCAATTTCTCCAGGAATTGTCTTTGTCTTTTTTTTTTTTTTTTTTTTCAATAGTTGTTCAAATCTGTTCCATATTCATTTGATATTATAATCAAACTAGACTAACAAACTAAAAGTAAGTGCTCTTAAAGTGGTTTTCTTAAGAGATTCGTGAGGAGGTAGTATTATGTATAAAGGTGCTCCTTGAGTTAAGATTGAGCTGGGATCTGATCAACCTGTGGTAAGTTAAAAAATCTCGATTGAAAGAAATCATGAGTCATCTGAGACAGTCTGTTTGTGTTTTGTGAGTGTTCAGTGATTAAAAAGAGATCTATATGTTACACAAAACTAAACATCTGTCCTCCACTATTCTGTATACAGCAATAGAGTGACCGGGATTTATGAGCTCAGCCTGTGCAAGATGGCTGACACAGGAAGCCCAGGTAAGTCGATTCGTTCTGTTCTTCTTATCATTTGTCCATTTTGTTATGAATGGAAATTATACATTCGGGAATACAAGTATAATGTGTGTGTGTGTGTGTAGGAATGCAGAGGCGAAGAAGGAAAGTTCTGGACACATCAGTGGCGTATGTTCGTGGGGAGGAGAACCTGGCTGGGTGGAGGCCCAGAGGAGACAGTCTGATCCTCGAGCACCAGTGTGAGCTTGAGAAACTTGAACAGCTGCACGAGGTGAGACACATCTGTGTGTTTAAATTGGGGAAAATCATAAAAAGCTACTGGGAATGCAAAAAGACTGTTAGAAAGAGAGAGGACTTGAGGTCATGTCTGCACCCTGTGTCACTGTAAGGTTGGTATGTTAGGTTAGGGCGAAATTGCATTGTTTTCAAAATTGAATGCAGTCCAGGAAAGAATCTATTGTAAATGATTACCTAAATGGTGGTCTGAGGTTCTACTGTATGTAAATATACATGACTAAGAAGCGTGTGGACAAAACTTCCTGTTTCACAATGGCTGAAAAAGGGATCTTGTGTCATAGTGCACAAATCAAGAACACAAATCATAACATGAAGAAATTTTGACTGAAAGCCTTGATTAGAAGAAAACTATTTATTAAAAAAAAAAAACGTGTGTTTTAGGGATATTAATCACTTAGTGGTCACCCGATACAATATTATCATGATAGCGAGGTGCTGATTCAATTTATATTGCGATTTTATAAATATCCTGATTCTGTACTTTTCTTCACAATTTGTTACAATTTTAAGACCTTGGATCAACAATAAACAAGAGTTTAACATTTTAGTTAAAATGAAATTAAACAGAAAAAAGCTACACGTAACTCCATTATGTCATCTCTGCCATAATTGTTATTTCTAAACAAACTTTGCAAATAATTCAGTCCTACCACATGGGATGCCAATGTGTGAATATTTTAGAGTGCACCACCTGTAGGATTTTTTTTTTTACTGCCTCACATGCCTCCAAAGTCTCAAAACTCGACTCTGCTTGCCATGTTTTGAGATTTATGTGGTTTTGAGTGTGTGTAAAGAGTAGGATTTAAGACTAATTCACACGCAGAGTTTGAAGAACAAGGCCGATTGGCGGCTTTTTGGCGCACCCGATTTTTGATAATTTGGAGTCAGTGTGGATTACCTATGGATGACCATACACAAAAAATTGTGATACATAATTGGATTGAATTGATTTTCCCCCCGTCTCTAGTGTATAGAGCAATCCACATTTTAGAAGTGAAAACCAACAAACAATGAAAGACTCCACCGAAAAGTCTCCCTGTGTCCTAACTGGACTGTAACAATTTTGCTATAGTTATAAATGCAGTAAACAAAATCAGCTATGTTATAGTGGAAAGCCTAATGAAAATCCTCCACGATGGGTATATTCTAAGCACCATGTCTCCTTTACACGTGTTCAGGTGGAGAAAACGCGTCACCTCTTGCTGCTGCGGGAGAAACTCGGAGAGTCAGTTCCTCAGAAGTGTCTGAGCGAGTCTCTTTCCCCAAGCAACAGCAGCGGCACCCTGAGTACTTCGACCAGCATCTCCTCGCAGATCTCCTCCACCACCTTCGAGAGCGCCATCACACCCAGCGAGAGCAGTGGATATGACTCAACCGACATCGAGAGTCTGGTGGACCGTGAGAAGGAATTGGCCACTAAGGTAGATAACACGACCCCAAGCAGCGACAGGACATTTATCTCAATGTATCTCCTGATATTTAATAAGATCGCAAATTGAATTATCCCGGCGTTTTATACGGGTACTCTCTTCCTTTTCAGTGCCTGCGCCTTTTGACTCACACGTTTAACAGTGACTATAACCAGATGTGCAACAGCATCAGCGCCTGCCAGGTACAACTAATTAATCAGCGAACGCTTTTGAACCAGGTGACTCAGAGAGGTCCATCCTGATGCTTATTTTCTGTCTTTCTCTTTATAAGCTGTCTGATATCTCACCCATGGGCCGCGATCCATCAGTCACCAGTCTCAGCAGTGCCACCCTTACACCGTCCTCCACCTGCCCCTCTCTGGCAGACTCTCGCTGTGGTTTGGATCAGAAGTAAGTCAATGAATTTCTGAAGTGCACAACAATATTAAGTCGTGTTATTTTTCTGATGAGTGTTGATAAAAACATTGAGATTACACATAAGGTCCTGAACTGTGGATTTTCTTTCAGGACTCCTGAGCCCAACTCCCGTGCCACCAGCCCGTCATACTCAGACTATGAGAACTTTCCCATGGTGCCAACCGTGGAAACGTCATACCTGGCTCGTGCTGGCAAACATGAGTTCCTCAACCTGGTACCCGATATTGAGGAGATGAGGCCTGGGTAAGTCCTGTGGCACACTTAGACAGACGAGGCAACCTGGTCTAAATTTCCGCAAATCAATCCTGCTGAACCCGGCTGTTGGTAAAGAGTCTAACGGGATGTTGTAGTTTTGCATCAAATATGTTGAAAAAGAAATTCATCCATGCTTCTTTTACAAAAATTTAATTGGAAAGCTTAAAAGGTATTATTGTCGCTGGAACCAGGATTCTAATGGCAACCATTGTCCAAAATATCCACTGATAAGCCATATCATTAAAACCCAAAACATTAAGCCTAATATTGTGTATATTTCTCTTGTGCTGCCGGGGAAGCTCTGGTTCCTCGAGGCATGACTCCACAAGACGTTTGGGGGTGTCTTGTGGTGTCTGGCACCAGGACATTAGCAGATCCTTTGGGAGCTATGGGTTGCGGAGTGGTGCCTTCATGGATCAGACCTGTTCGTCCAGCACATCCCATGGATTGGATTAAGATCTGAGGAAATTGAAGGCCAGAACTCTTGAACAACCTTGAACTCTTTGCCCCATGCACAACAACCTGTGATGCACTGGGTGTTCTGATACCTTTCTATCTTATTCAGCAGTTTGTGGTACACTGGGTTTTCTGTGGAATTGAATCAGACGGGGTAGCGACTGGTCCCCGTAGGCATAATTTAGCTTTGAGCATGCTCAAATTTAGATTTGAGCATGATCCTGTCACGAGTTTACTGGTATACAATTGATATTCAGTGTTGGTCAAGTCACATGATGGTGATGTTAGTGTTATGGCTAATCAGTGTATTTGCACAGTGGTATTATGAATTCCAAGGTCAGAGCACTTTGTAAAGGAATAGTCTTTGATAATCCCACCCTACCACCCCAAAGGAATATTATAATAATTTAATATAATATAATAATGGTTTCTGTGAGCTTCTGATCGGTCATGGTTTTCCCCTTTGCAGCTCTGTGGTGTCTAAGAAGGGATACCTGAGCTTCATGGAGCCACGCTCGAACTCCTGGGTCAAACACTTTGTGGTAGTACGTCGCCCATATGTGTTCATCTACAACAGTGACAAGGACCCAGTGGAGCGAGGAGTGCTGAACCTGTCCACTGCTCAAGTGGAATACAGTGAGGATCAGCAAGCCATGCTCAAGGTAAACACTACTCAGTGCCAGATCATTAAAAAAGGGTCCAAACAGGAAGCTGTGAGTTGATTAACCACGTGTTATGATGTTACATTTTTAGACTCCCAACACATTTGGTGTGTGCACTAAGCACAGAGGGATTCTGCTCCAGGCCAACAATGATAAAGACATGAACGACTGGCTGTATGCTTTTAACCCGCTGCTAGCAGGAACAATAAGGTACAGTACCTCATTACACCATGTAAAGTATTGTGAGCTAAAGGCTGCCAGTTTAATGTATGTTACTGTGAAGGCAATTTTCCCCTGGATTAAAATCAGAGTACCTTCTTGATACCTTTCTGTAAATGACGCACACACATCTGCGTAATAGAATTGAAGTTCAGCTCATTCAACCCCTGCACCTATCTTCTGTTTTTTGCAGGTCCAAACTGGCGAGAAGACGCTCTGCTTTACTGAAGGACTAAACAAGCTTCTCTGTTTGAAGAGATCATGCTCTGTTTCTTCTCCCTAGCCTTCGAGTGTTAACACTTATTAAAACTTTGTGATTCTTGATGGTTTTCTCTTGTATGTAGACCTGTGGCTTAAGTCTCCTCTCCAGCAAATGAACTCTTGAGTTTCTGAACTTTCCCTTTTCCTCCCTTTTTTCACTCTCTTCCTCTCTTGCCTTCCTAAGCCCTTCCCTATTACGTTCGTTTGGATCCTTTCCGTCTTTAAGTTTTTCGTTCTCTGCCATAAGCGGAACCTTCTTCTAGTAGCATGTCGTAATAGTCTGTTTGTGTGTGTGCACGATTTTTCCGAGCAGTTTCTCTTCTCTATTTGAGTTATTGTTCGTCTGTAACGATCGTCTTTTATCAGTGTTATCTGTTGAGTCAGGTACGTTTAGTTTTTTCTTTCTCCCGCATGGCCACAGCAGCAGTCCTCAGGATATGAGCAGTTTGCTTCACAAAGCCTCACAGAGTACCACTGAACATAGATCAAATACACTTATATGACTATCTGAAAAGAAATATTTCTCTCATAGAAAATAATAGCTCAATAGTTTTTACACTAGTGAGTAGATGTTCCAACACTGGAAGGGAAGGAGACGCGTAAGGGGCCGAGGCATGAATTTGATCGGGTTTATGACTAAACCTGGAACCAGTCAGCGTTTATTATGAGTATTACAGGTAAGCTGGATGAAGAATGTGGACAGATTTCGTTTCTGCGCTCCATCAGGCAGTGCTCCAGCACAGTGCGTTTACTTTTAATTAATTAATTAATTAATTAATTAAATTTGTGTGTAGTAAAGGGATAACACATTCCCATTTGTAAAGGTGCATTACAATGTAGCTCTACAGAAGGATGAACAGCTCGGCATTTACTTCAGAAAATCTAATATTCCAAATAACAGCCACAAGTGAGAAGAAATGTTTATTTGTAAATAATTTTCAGGTTTCCCACACTTTCACACTAGTCATTCTGAAACAAGAGACATTCCTTCCTGTCTTTCTTCCTGTTTTCCGCACGATCGTTTATTTATTGCCAGATCGCAGCAGTTGTTTCCGCCAGGCGGATTTGATATCCACAGGCCTGTGGTACTGATACTGGAGCTTCGCTGAATACCGATACAGTGGTGGTGAACCTGCCTCATCACTCTGCATCAGGACAAAAAGTTCCATGACCATGTTGAACCTACCTGATGCTATGAATTTAAAATGCTAATTATTGTACTCCGTATCTTAACTTATTATTTCTAATGCTGCTTGTTTTATATCACATTAACCTGGAAATGAAGCAGGATGTTGTAAGAAGGGTTTTTTTTTGTTGTTGTTGTTTCTTTTGATAGATTTGCACATTGACACAAACACAACTGGATCACTGAAGCAGATTTCGGTCCAACACTGTTTGAAGAATTAATTATTTTGCAGCGTAACATGTAGAAAGTGGATAGAATATACTGTATGCTCATGCCTTTTCATTTATGAAGGAGGTTTCCTCTGTTAATGTTTGATGCAATTAGAGTTTGGGAGTCTTTCAGTCTTTGCCTCGCATTAATGGAAGGTTTTGGCAAGTAGAAGATATATGTGTCTTGGTGCACGGAAAAGCCACTGGCCAGCCAACCAGCAGGCTGTGTGCTTCACATAATCTCTAAAGCTAGTGCAAATTTCCAGCTTAGTATAAGATCTGGCGTTCTAATGAAGTAAAGATGATCAAATGAAGACTGGTTTAGCCTTGAAAGCGTTTAGATAACAAAGCAAAATGATGCTATGGTGATCCAGTTCCGAGGTCAACCAACCTCAGAAACAGGAATTACAAAGGCAAAGACTTTGGTTTCAAATGTTATCTTTGCACATATATTTATTCCATATGACATTTTTAAGGGAAATGGCTGTTGTCATGCCTATGTTTCATCATACTTTCAGTACTGAAGAAGAAGAAATGTGATGTAATGAATTGCACAAGTCTTGACAGAGCAAAGAGTTTCTTTAGTTTGAGAGACGTTCTAACTGTATAGACCTAAATAGACAGGCATCATGTAGGATTCTTCTCTTTCGTTCGCAGTGTATATATTAATTTGCAGTTCTTTGCACATTTAGGAGGTGATAACTGACTAACAGATCAAATAAAGCCTGAAGTGGATTTCTGGTGTTCACTCAAATGAGAACAAGATCAGATTATTATTATTACTGTATATGATGGTGTGTTACAGTTGGGAGTGGATTTATGAATGTACCTCTGGGATGTCACTAACAAATGATCACTAATCGCGTTGGTGTTAGAATTAAAAAAAGGGAAAAGTTTTTTTTTTTTTTTTTTTTTTTTTTTTTCAAACTGCCAGCTTGATTCACTGTAGTGCTTCCTGTTGCTTTCGTTCGGTTGCGCCACTCCTTTACAAACCCAGTTTGAGTTCAGGTGTGTACTTCAGAGTTGTGATGATGCGGGGAGGGATACTGTTTAGATTTATTTTCTAATATCAGGGACTATATTTTTTAGAGATATTCCAGAATTAATCATTACTCACGCGTATACCATTTTAGTCTTCGTGTCTCAGTCATTGTATTGCATTTTTCCCATGCTGCCTTCACAACCACTCTGGTATACACTTCTCCTCAGAGGCCTCCGTTTATTAAACTCCCTCTCGTTTCGTTGAAAGACGACGAGCTAAACCAAGGCGTTAACACTGTACATTATTTGTCAGATTGGCTTCATTTTCATACTTATTTTGTAAATATTACATGTTGTATGGAGCTTGAATTAATATGTAAATATGTCTCCTGTATTTGTAATACTTATAATCCATTCGCTGTATAGCTTAGATGTGTAATGCAGATATCTTAATTCTGTGTATGGTAATCTTGCACCATTGATCTGTTTAGTGAATGAGGTAACAATAAAGTCCATCCAGTGCATTAGCAGAAGAACATCACGTCTTTGTCTCTGTCTCTCTCTACTTTTTTTTTTTTTTCCAAAGTATCTGATCATTGAGAATAATAGAATTTACTCTCGTAGTAATCTGAGAGTAAACATTTTTCTATATGATCCCCTGTTACACAAATGCACTTGTCTCAGAATTTCACCATTTCTCAGGACCCCGAACGTCTGACTTCACAACTGAAACACTTCTCTCCCAAACATGTGGAACTGCTTTGGAGCGAGGTCCGGACTGTACAGGGGATACTCTACTGGGATACAATAACTCCTTGCCAAGTTCCTGTGGTGTTCATGAATGATTATGTGTACAGTTTCCACAGAAAGATGCGTCTCTGGCATAAGTTTGCTTGTTTTTACTTAGTGTAGTAATTGAATCTTCAGCTTATCTGTAGAAAAAAAACAGTTTGTTTCAGGACTATAGGTTTTGTATTTATGCAGGAAAATGACATTGCACATACAGTATATATGTATACACACATATATCTTCTTTGTCTTTTGGCTGTATATACTGTATATAGATACCCCCACAGTCCAAAGACATGCAGATTTAGGCCAATTGGCTTTCACAAATTGCCCATAGTGTGTGAATGAGTCTCCTGGGATAGGCTCCAGGCCCCCCCGCAACTTGAATGCAGGATAAAGCGGTATAGATGATGGGTTGAGTGAGTGAGAAACAACTGAGGAAAAAAAACACACATAATCGTGTATTTGTACTTTTTTTTTTTTTTGCCTGTCACCCAGATTTTTTTTTTCATGTTTGGGTAATTGGTATAAAATACAATTTTAGTTCATCATATTGACTATTTCGTGCAGCAAAACAAATAATGGCTAAATGCTCTCAGCTTTAAGGGCTACCAGCCATACACAGATTCGAGATTTAAAGAATTTTATTAATCCTGGAGAGAAATTTCTTCAACTCGGTTACAGTTGCTTACAAAAAAAAATGTAAAAAAAAATTGAAAAGGGGAAGGGAAAAAAAGACAAACTTAAAAGGCATTGCATGAATTATACAGTTAGCAATAATGCACTTGAAGAGTGGTAATGCCCAATAGTACTGGTAACTGACTGAGAACAAGTATTAATGTAATATTGTATCTTTACACACAGTTAGTGTAACCCTTACAGAGAACAGTTGTATAATTTTATGGCCACTGGTAGAAGAGATCTCTTGTGGCGGTCTGTAAAACACTTAGTAGTTTTTTTATTTGTTAGTTTTAAAGTTATCTTGGGACTGTAATAAAAAGAAAGCTAAATTTCATATATTGAAAACAACTATTGATCCAGATGTTTGGGCCCCCTGTATTAATATGTGTCATTTTACACTACGACTTTTTGCTTTTTAAAGTGGTCCTACAGGGAACCAAATGGGACAGGAAAATGCTCTGTTCCATCCATAGCAGACAAAAATGAAGAACCACACAGCATGGTAGATGGACCCTTGTTTTACAAATACATAATCCTTCATTTTTTTACCTATTTGCAAAAAAATAAATAAATAAAAATCTGCAGTAATTATCTTATGAATTAATGCACATCATGTATGTTTTAGGCTTTTGTGGTTAAAAAAATTAGGTTACCTGTAAAAACATAAGCCATGTACAATTATTATGTACATAACAGATGTGATCCTTAATGAACTGTAAATAAATAATTAAATACAACGGACATAAAGAGGAGACGTACTGTACAAGGCAACTAGAAATGTGAAAATGTGAAATCGGGTTCACATGAGTGGAAAGAAAAAATATTACACAACACTTTCAAAACTGCATGTGGGATGAATAGTGCAAATTGCAAAATAAAGCATACAGTGCAGTGCAAACAATGCTACAGTGCTGTGAGGATGTCCTCTCTACTCTTAACAATTTTTTTTACCTTAGGAGCAGTTTTTAGGGCTAAGATGTTTTGTGAATATTTTTTATCTTTACTGGAATTTAATCCTAAATTTAATTATTCTATTATAATCTAATAATTCTAATCACTTTCTTAGCAACTTTTAGGAAGCTTTGTGAATATGGGTTTAGCAGATCATAAAAATAAAGATTAAGAATATTGCCATTGTTTTGGTTGTTTTCTTAATCATGCATTATAATGAAATTATATATATATATATATATATATATATATATATATATATAATCACCACGGTCTACTTCAAGGGTTTGAGTCCTGCCTCAGGTCTCTGTGTTAGGAGTTTTGCGTGCTTGGTGGATTTCCTCCAGGTACTCTGGTTTCCTCCTACACTTCAAAGATATGCCGATTAGGTTAATTGGTGCTTACAAATTGTCCGGCGTGTGTGTGTGTGTGTGTGTGTGTGTGCACTGCGATGGATTGGCACCCTGTTCGGGGTGTCCCCACCTCGTGCCCTAAGTCTCCTGGCATAGAATAAGCAGTATAGAAGATAAGAATAGTTAAGAATAGTTCAAACACTTCGTAGCACACAGTAAAATTTAAGAGGAAAAAATTAAGTTTCTTCCCTCAGTTTTATTTCATGGCTATGTGAAGATCTTAGTGGGTCAAAACATAAATAGATAAGCTAGATACATCTTTTAAAATGTTTAGGATATTGGTGCTATTTTTTTAATTTACGTTTTAAATTGTTTACATTTTTAAATTTCGTTTTAAGTCGATACAGTATTCTATTTTTTTTTTTTACACTCACGAGGGGCGTGGCTGCGGCTTTCATCCAATCAACGGTCTCTGTTTCTCAGGTCAGAATCTCTCCACCAATCCCTGCGAGCGAGGAAGTTATTACCTCTGCGTCGGATGACGTCATCGACCGAGTGATCCCATTGGTTAAGAGGTCTCAAGGAGGCATTGAAGAGCAGGGAATAAGGAAGTGTGGCTAAGTGGAGCCGAGATCCGTCTAACACAGATAACACACTGCAGTTTTACAAAACAACATCCTCCTCAACCATGGCGCAGTAAGTCTTCTCTTTCTGTATGCAGCTGCACGTTTGTTAAATAAAAGCGTTCGGGTGTTTAATTCGGTGATCGCCGAGATCATGAGATCAGTTCAATCCTACCTGTCATTGTGTAAGTTATGAGATAATCTGGTCTCCACTCTGGGTCAGATAAAAACTTGACTAGTTTTGTTCATTTCTACTGAATGACAGTGATTAAAGCATATCTTAATATTTTAGTATTTCCCCATTAAGGTATGGCCACTGGTATAGGTATAATAATTTAATATTTATATATTAAAATATTTATTTATATATTTATATATATATATATATTAATTTATAGGTATAATAATTTAATATTAGCTCCTGATTATTGACTTGGTTGCATCCAGGATATAATTATTTATATTAATTATAATAAAATTGTCATTCAGTTATAATTAAATTCTTACAGCACAGTGATTTTATTTTATGTATTAATTTTTTTGCATATCCTGGTTAGAAAGTTGCGATCATGTTCAGGCCACAGGGTCAGACTGGATACAGCGCCCACTGAAGCAGACAGGGTTAAGGGCCAAACAGGGGCAGCTTGTCGATGAGGAGGCTCAAACCCCCAGACATTCCGAGCAAGGCATTTAACCCTGTCTACTCCTGGGGTGACGTATCTTGTTACTAGGCTGACCCCAGCCTAGTAACGAGAAGCTGGGATATACGAAGAATAAAGAATTTCACTGTGCAGTAATCGATGTGTGACGAATTAAACCTGAACTTAACTTGACCTGACTTGATTTGAATATTAATCAATGAATTATAGATCACCATTAAAACACAGTCTATTACCACTAGAACCCCGTAAGACCTTTAATCCCATTATATCATCAGAAGAGTGTAGAATAAGTTACAGGTCATTTGTTGAATCATTAGGAGCGTTATGCTGTTTCTGTACATAATTTATGCAATTATGTATATTTCCCGATTGTACAGAGCGGATATTGCTCTGATTGGTTTGGCCGTGATGGGACAGAACCTGATCCTGAACATGAACGATCACGGCTTTGTTGTAAGTGATGCTTCTTCCTATTGTAGCACTCTTTCTATTGACATCTATTATTGTCTCGGTTTCTTACTGATTTGAGGAAATCCACTTCCTTTCCACCTTCAGGTATGCGCTTACAACAGGACGGTGTCTAAGGTGCAGGACTTCTTGAAGAACGAAGCCAAAGGCACTAAAGTGATCGGTGCAGAGTCTCTGCAGGAAATGGTCTCTAAACTGAAGACCCCTCGACGCATCATTCTCCTCGTCAAGGCCGGGCAAGCTGTCGACGATTTCATAGACAAACTGGTAATGGCATCCTTTATTTTAGTACTGACACGTCTTTATGTATGTTGTATAAAATAGCCACAGCTTACACATGCTAATCAACAGGTGCCTCTTCTGGAGTCTGGAGACATCATTATCGATGGGGGCAATTCTGAATACAGAGATACAACAGTAAGTCCAGTACAGTTACACAGACATTTTGAGGTTTGTACACATCTCAGAACGTCAGTGAGATATGGTATGCTTGCCCCTGTGTGCAGCGTCGGTGTAAAAGCCTAAAGGAGAAAGGTCTGTTGTTTGTGGGAAGTGGAGTGAGTGGAGGAGAGGAGGGGGCACGCTACGGACCATCGCTGATGCCTGGTGGACACAAGGAAGCATGGTGAGGGCGTTGTTCTTTCAGTTATACACTACATCCTCAAATGATTTTGTGTGCACTAATCAGTTTGTCAATTGAACAGGCCACACATAAAAGACATCTTTCAGAGCATTGCTGCTAAGGTGGGCACAGGGGAGCCATGTTGTGACTGGGTGAGTGACAAGATCATGAGTATTCATCATCTTACTTTGAGGATCAAATTAAGGATTGGACTGTATAAAGTGCCAGATTATATGTACGTAATTAGATATTGTATTATTTATACAGCAAGTCCCTGACTTACGAACATTCAAGTTACAAACATTACGGTTCTATGAACTTTTGTAGCTCATGTGCTTTGTACAATAAGACACTGCAGTGAACCAGATATCAATATTTACAATTATATACAATATTTTCAGTGTGTAAGAGTATGTATAAAATTTCGAAAGTCCGGTATATTGTATGTGTGTGTCCGTCGGGGTGCGGGAGAAATACGTCAGCCTCACCAGTTTCAATGAATCAGTTCGAGATCACTATCATAGAAAATTCATGACCTGAGTTCACAGTCTAATACAATGGAAAACAGTTCTGAGACAAAATGGTGTCCGGGATTCCCCTCACTATTTACAGGCACAGAGACAACACTGTTGCATTTGACCCGTGAGAGATTCATTACCTCCGGCACAGTTACGGTTTTTGGCCACGTGATGTCAGTGTGTGGAAAGGGGACACATTTAGTCAAGTGAATTGGTATGCTTTACATTGTATATTCGTATCAAAGACTTGGTCGGACTTAAGAACAAATCTGACTTGCGAACGTGCTTCTGGAATGAATCTCGTTTGTAAGTCGAGGACCACCTGTATAATACCAACCTACAAGCGTATGGTACATACATGCATAGAGACATTCGAGATGAAAACTGATATAGAGGAGTCTGTATACTCATTATAATTTGATGCTCAGGTTGGCGATGAGGGAGCGGGACACTTTGTGAAGATGGTCCATAATGGCATCGAATACGGTGACATGCAGCTGATCTGTGAAGCCTACCACCTGATGAAGGATGTGTTGGCTATGGATCATGATGACATGGCAAAGGTGAGTCCCAACCCTTTTTCTCTTGTATCTGTTGAAAATATGATCCTACATTTCCTTCTTCTGTCTTGATTTACTGGAAGGCTCCTCTAAGCACTACTTTCTCCTCAGGCTTTTGACCAGTGGAATAAAACGGAGCTGGATTCCTTCCTTATTGAGATCACTGCAAACATTCTGAAGTATAAGGACTCTGATGGCTCTCACCTGTTGCCCAAAATCAGAGACAGCGCTGGGCAGAAAGGCACAGGGAAATGGACGGCTATCTCTGCTTTGGAGTATGGTGTACCTGTTACACTCATCGGTAGGTGCTGGCGTTCGGTGTAGATTTTGTCACGAGATATGGCTGTAATGTGGATTTTTTTTTTTTTTTTTTTTTTTTTTTTTTTTTGGTGCCTGTGCAAGAACAAGAATTCCAACATGTTTCTTTGTAATAAGAGGCGAAATTTGCTGTACAGCCCCCATCAACTGCATCACGACTTTTATTATGAGTGAACACATTCTATGGTATGGTAAATACACCTAGACTATGTAAGATAAACTCTAGATAATTCCTGGGTTGAATAACCTGTTTCTGTTTTTCTTTTAATTGGCTTGGAATTTTTTTGCTTTTTAATGTGCTCCGATATAGGAGTACCTGGATCTGGGATTATGGGAAGGAATTAAAATATTTTAAAAAAGCCGGTTTTGGCCATTCCGGGAATGTAGGAAAATGTGAATGCAGAAGCTATTGCGCAACACAGTTTTTATTTTTTTTTTTAGCAGGCCAAGTGTTTAGCTCATGATGACTTGCGGATTTTGCTTTCCCTTCCACCTGCTTTAAACGTGTCATCAGTGTAACCTTGCTAATCCTACAGAGTCATGCTTGCTTAGCCGTATGCTTGCTTAGCCGTGTGCTGCTGTGCCTGGGAATGTTTATTTATGTGGCAAACCATGTATTGACCCACCGATTGCAGTTTTAGGAGTGGCACTCGATTGTTAAGCAGTTGTGTTGTAATATTTGCTAGGTGTGATTATTTTATTTTTTTTATTTTTATTTATTTTTTGGCCTTGAATAGAGACCTGATGTGCAATAAGATTGGATTTTTTAAAATATCTATAACCTATATTATAATCAGATTAGAGTTTTTTTCCATGTCCACAATGGGCCGCACAATTACATTGCTACACATGTCATCCCTGAGCTGCCAGTGACCCAGACTCCCTCTGTCCTCCGGACCTGTCTGATCCATCCTGGTGCCCCGCTTCTGGTTGGAGATCTCGTCACATGGATGCCCCATGTGTCTCTTTGGGATGCATCTGGTGTCTGGGGATGATTCTCTCTACTTAGAAGATGGTTCTGGCCTCGACTGGTGTTAGCAGCTGTTTCTCTGAGGACTTGACAATTCGATCGTTCAGGACTAGTACTTTCTACAAGTCTATCTGAGTCTCCAATAACTACCTGGACTCCATTTTAACATCAACTATTATAGCTGAACTGCCTGCCACCTAACACACTGTATAAATGCAGATCATTTCCTGCTACCTGTTTCACCCAGATGAGGATGAGTTCCCTGTTGAGTCTGGTTCCTCTCAAGGTTTCTTCCTATTACCATCTCAGGGAGTTTTTCCTTGCCACTGTCGCCCTCGGCTTGCTCACCAGGGACTATCTGACCATTTTGATTCATACACATTCACATTCCATACAAACTTAAATAATTCTTTTGATTGTGTAAAGCTGTTTTGAGACAATGTCAATTGTTAAAAGCGCTATACAAATAAAATTGAATTAATAACATAAAAAACGAAATGACCATATAGATAATATATGTGCAAGTATTTAATCGCAAAAGCCTGCAATTTATTATAGGTAATATACACCCAGAGGGTATTTATAGAGTTTGTCAATTTATGCATTTGTTTATTTTTATTAAATTAATATTGGCAAACATCATCTTAATGTGATCGTTAGTGATTTGGTGATAGCCTAGAGAAAAACAGTGGTGTGAAAAAGTATTTGCCCTCAATAAATGAAATCATTGTCTTAAAAAATGCATTTTGTATTTACTCGGGTTATCTTTGATTTAATAAAAATTTGTTTCACAAACAAATGTGCAAAAAAAATAACAACCCATAAAAACAAGAAGGGGCAAATACTTTTTCACATTGAATACAAATGGTACATTAAAAAATTACATTTTGCAGTTTAAATCATGAAATCAAAATAAACGTCAAATAGATTTTTATATACAGTGAAACCTCGGATTGCGAGTAATGCGGTTTGCGAGTGTTTCACAAGATGAGCAAAGATTTTTTTTTTAAATAAATTTTTACTTGTCTTGGTTAACGAGTACACCAAGTATCATGCATGTGCTTCTTGTTTTTTACGCCGAGCGTCATGTGATCACAACTGAGCCAACGTTTTTTTTTTTCTTTTTTTTTTTTTTCTTTCTCTCTCTTCTCTCTTGTGCTACGGAATTGTGGGTAATCGTCTCCCCTGCTTGGTCTTAGTGCGCGTCTCTCACTGATATAATCAACATCCATGCAACGTATACTGCTTACTATAACACTATGACCATGTGTGCACGTAAAAAAAAAAAAGTATTTAATTTTGTGTCCGTATACGTGTGTGTACAGCGCGCATGTAAAGCAAAAGCAAGTCTCATTAGAGAGGTTAAAGATCCATTTTTTCCCCCCCTCTGTATCAGCCAGCTCTTTGGTCTGTGTGCATGCATCATTGGACACCATGCCACACACACAGACCCCTCCTACTTTTGCCTTCACACTCTCTCTCACTCACACACACACACACGCACACACTCTCTGCTCTACACACACTGCTCTGTCGTGATTTTTTTTCAAAGGTAAAGTGCAGGTTAATTTGTTTTATTTTTACTTTACAGCAGTGATTCCGTTAGTGTGTCACTGAATCGAGTGTCATTGGAGAGATTTCTTGTTTATTTTTCCTATAAAACAGTGATTCCATTGTGTGTGTGCGTGTTTGTGAAAAGAGTGAGGGAAGGGTAACTGTGTAAAACGAGATGGGAGAGAGGGGAGCTTACTTTAGACTCTCCCTCTCTCTCACACACACACTCACACACACACACACACACACACACACACGGCGCCTGCGACACAAACGGAAACACTCATCTGTCGGGATTGCAATTGTTTTTTTAAGGTAAAGTGCAGGTTAATTTGTTGTATTTTTACTTTATTATATTTTGTTAATTTTTTGTGTTAGTTTCTGTGAAACGAATAATTTGAGTTTCCATTATTTCTTATAGGGAAATTATTTTGGTTTACGAGTGTTTTGAAATACAAGCCCGCTTCTGGAATGAATTATGCTCGTAATCCAAGGTTTTAAATACATTTTTTTATTATATACTCGAATCGTGCAGCCCCAGTCTCATCCAGGTGGTACTCCCTTGTTGCAAACACATGTACCTTATTTTGTAGAATAGGCTTATCAAAATTTGGTTGTAACATTTGTGTTCTGTAAGGCAGACTCTTTTCTATACATCAATTTATTGATGAATCCATGCATCCTTCCATGTTCCATACTGCTTACCCTGTCTAAGGCCATTTGAGGCAGGAATCGGATGGAGGGGGTAAACCCTCCTAGGTGCCAAGCCATTGCAGGGAACATGATAGATTTCCCCCCTTTCCCTGGAGGTGCGAAGCATCTGTACTAACCATTAAGCCAAACCACAATTTCTATTGATGTATTTATTCATTTGTACAAATCAATGGTGTGGATTACAGTTTTCTCAGGAGCAGAGACATTAATTTGAAATGCATTAGTCTGTAAGGGGGCAGTGTTGGTTCAGATGGCTAAGGCTTTAGGTTGTTGATCAGAGGATCCGGGTTTGAGCCCCGCTAGTGGGGCTCGAACCTTGATCCGGTTGGGTGCTGCTCTTTGGGTCCTTGGGGACCTGACTCTAACCCCATACTACCCAGCCGCTGCATGCAGTGCCGGTCCCAAGCCTGGTTCGAAAAGTAGAAGGGTTGTGTCAAGAAGGGCATCTGGTGTAAAACATGCGCCAAGTTGTGTACGGACCAGATGGTAGGCCGTGGTGACGCCAAGATGGGAACAGCTGAAAGAAAAAAACAGTAATATTCAGTAAAACGAGGAAAAATATCTAATGCTCTATTTCCTGTGTAGAACTGAGAGCTGTAGCCATAGCAGTCTGAGCTCGAAAAGGTGCTTGTCTTTTTGTTTCTGTCTCACAGGAGAGGCTGTCTTTGCCAGATGTCTTTCTGCTCTAAAAGATGAGAGAGTTGTGGCCAGTAAGAGCCTCGCAGGGCCCCAGGGGGCAAAATTTACTGGCGACAAGAAACAGTTTCTTGAAGACATTCGAAAGGTCAGTAAGGAACAAAGGTCTTTGGCTTCATCTAGGTAATTCATCATATGGTTTCTGAGCAACAAAAAGGTTTCGATGAATTACCTAGGCTTTTATTTATAATTGTTGTATAATGTCGTTGTATTATAGCTTAATGATTTCAGATGCTCTAGAGATTCATCATTATAATATACACTAATCATCTCCTTTTCAGGCTCTGTATGCCTCCAAGATCATTTCCTACGCTCAGGGGTTCATGCTCCTGCGCCAGGCGGCAAACGAGTTCGGCTGGTCTCTCAATTATGGAGGGATCGCACTGATGTGGCGAGGTGGCTGCATCATCCGGAGGTGAGCTCGGCTTTTCTCAGACGCAGAGTGAGTAAATAAAGAGGGTGTAATCTTAGACTCAAGAGCACACTGAGCGAGACACTGTGCAGAGAAATGATACTGGAGCTCGCGGTCACCAGCCAGTGTTGCAAAGAACGCATGAGGAAGCGGCGGTAATGTTTCAGCTCACTGAAATGCATTGTGTGTTGTCTGGTGATGTAACTGTAGAGATAACAGACAGGTTTGTGCCAGGAACAGAATGAAACGGTTACAGGAAAGACATCATGCTGGACGTATGTCTTTAACAGTATGAAAAGTTACCTAGAAATGGGGGGGGGGGGACATCGTAATGAAGACTTAAGCTCATCTGAGGTCTATGTGGAAACACATTTTAGAAGTGCTGTGAAAAAGTATTTGCCCCTTCCTGAAATTTCATTTTATTTATTTTATAATGCTAATTTCATTTATTAAGGAAAAAAGCTGTCCAAAACAATCTTCCCCTAGGTGAAAAAGTATTTGCCCCCCTGGTTGTGCCTGAAACAACTGCAGTCAAGCATTTATGATAACTGGCAATGCGTCTTCTGCAAGACACAGCACTACTGTGTACATACAGTAACAATCAATATATAAAAACTAAACCATTCCTTTTTTCCCCTCCATATTATTATACATTATTTTTAAAATGCTTGGTCTCAAGAGGATCATTTTCTTGTGTAATTTTTTTATTTATTTATTTTTTTTACTTTTTTTCATGGTTTAATAGCCTTTCAATGAAACCTAAAACTGGTCATTAATATTCCTACATAAGAATACTCCCTGACCGTGTATACAGGATCAAGCGGTATAGTCAATGAATGAATGAAAACATGCTTGTGCAAAATCATCTAGACTGTGAACAAAACTTTAACATCAATAAGCTGCTTGTATTTAAAAAAGATAAAATGCAGATATCTTGACCTCCACAATGTCTCAGAAAATCATACTTTGACAAATATAATAATCATAATATAAGAACCATGAATGATAAATAGTTTCAAACGATGAAGTCTTTGATTGTTTTGCTATTACAGTACAACTTAATGTGTTCTATTCCTTTTGAACTAAATAGTATATGAAAGTAGTGAGATAAAATGAAGTGTTTTATAGACTATAAGGACTGAGAAAATGTAACGCCTGCAGTTCAATCAGTTCAGGAATTTGATCAGTATGGAGTCTCCTACACCTTAAATATCATTAAGCCTACAGAATTTGTGAGCCAAGACTAACTGGCATGGATGATATGGTGACTGATCTGCATTTACATCTACATTACGGCATTTGGCAGACGCGCTTATCCAGAGCAACTTGCATTTGTATTTCATTATACATGTGAGCAGTTGAGGGGATTTGAACCTGGGACCTTCCGAACCCTAGTCCAATTCCTTAACCACTGAGCTAGGGTGACTTTATATTATATGATTATATATGCTATAATCATCGATAATTTTTCCATGTCCTACAGTGTGTTCCTGGGAAAAATAAAGGAAGCTTTCGACCGAGATACAAAACTGCAGAATCTGCTATTGGACAACTTTTTCAGCAAAGCTGTCCAGGACTGTCAGGTACAGAATGTCTGGCTAGTTTGAACAGGGAGGGCTTGGAATCCATTAAGAATTTAAATTAATTAAAGATTATATAATGAGTTGGACAGTAATACTCGCACTACTACAGCTACAGCCTCAGTATGTGGGTGTTACCAGGACAAGTCTTTCTCTTCTGTGCTGTAGGAGTCATGGAGGCGGGTTGTAAGTACAGGAGTTCAGCTGGGGATCCCAATGCCTTCCTTTACCACCGCACTGTCCTTCTACGATGGCTACAGACACGCCATGCTCCCTGCTAACCTGCTGCAGGTAAAGGTTTTGCTCCAGATAGATGTATAGATCATGGTTCCCAAACATTGGGTCATGACCCACAGGTGAAATCCAGCTTGTCCAGTCTTATACCAATACGGTCCTCCTCAGCTGTAACTGTTACTGTTTAACTGTTTCAGGCTCAGAGGGATTACTTTGGGGCTCACACATATGAGCTGCTCTCAAATCCTGGCCAGTTCGTCCATACCAATTGGACAGGCCATGGTGGGAATGTATCCTCAACATCTTACAACGCCTAGACTCGGAAGTCCTGTACAGCAGAGAAAACCATCACCTGAGATCAAGACCAGGGACCATGGCACTTGAACCAAGACACTTTCTTCCTGCACTTCTCACCTGAACTACGACCCAGTCGTTTAGATTACTATAGGTTTTTACGAAACATTGAATTAACATAGAGCTCTATTTGTAATGGAAATATATTCTAGTGTTTTAACCATCTATCTTTCAGTAAGGTAGCAGTAGGAGACACTTAAAGAGCGAGAGTGGTGTTGATGAGTCCTCACTTTACTGTAGGTAGAGCTCAGAATTCAACCTAAACCTGTACTGTATAAGGCGAAATAAAGTCTCACTTCCCTTTTTAATCAGTCTGTTCTCTTTATTGACTCATTGTCCACCATAAAACAGATTAATTTCTGTTATTTTAGTATTTTAGAAGTTTTCTGTTTACAATAATAATCTATAAGCTTTGAGTCATTAAAACAGGAGTTCAATGGAAATGTTTTATTTTTTTTGTTAACTTTTATTGGAATTTTTATTTTTATTTTTTTATTCAATTGTGAAAAACATGCAATGCTTCCAGGGTGGGGGGGGGCTGTTAAAGAGCAAGGAACACACAAAATGAATAAGAAGTGAATCACAGAAGAAGGAAATGTAAATGCATACACACAAAAAAGGAGCGGGGTGGTTGGTGTTACACACATGACTTCAATATACATAAAACGAATCACGTTGTCGATTCTTTAACCAAGTCTATAGCAGCATTAATTGTCCGAAGTGTAGCTTTATGAAATCTGGCTATGGCACGTTCCAAAATTAAAATGTCTTAAAAAAAAAATAGGAATGCCATACAGCAGGCGAGTGAGTGTCCGCTTCAAACCAACTTTTCAAAATAGTCTTTTTCGCTGCGGTCAAATCTGCCATTAATATTCTTTTTTTTTTCAGCATTCCTTTACAATGTAGAAAGATAAAAATCAGGAACCATCATGGAGTTAGAAAGTGACCCCAAACTTTTGAACGGTAGTGTATTTGTGTACATACACTCACCTAAAGGATTATTAGAAACACCTGTTCAATTTCTCATTAATGAGATAAGATAATTATCTAATCAACCAATCACATGGCAGTTGCTTCAATGCATTTAGGGGTGTGGTCCTGGGCAAGACAATCTCCTGAACTCCAAACTGAATGTCAGAATGGGAAAGAGAGGTGATTTAAGCAATTTTGAGTGTGGCATGGTTGTTGGTGCAATTCCTTAAAACAATTAGTTCTAATTGAAGTTCTAATAGTTCTGATCTAGTCGAATGGCTGCTGAGTCACAGCTGTATCACAGTGGATGGCGGATGGCTACTTCTATATTAAGTGATGACTTTCAGCTTCTTCACTCTGCACAGAGTGCCAAGGTGCAGAACAAAGCGGTATGTAAATTCCAACTGTCTTGAATAAGGTGTAGGGGTATTACTATTACTGTATATTAGTTATTTAGGGGACTGTATTGAATCATTTTTATTTTATAATTGTGTTTTATGTGTTTTGAAATGTCAAGAATAACCTAACAGGCTTGTACAGTAGGCATGATGGGTGCATCGCTTCATGTATGCCCCTTCTTACTGTAACACACCCACTGCTCTGGAATAGGGTCAATCGAAACTCCTCAGACAACATCTCCACTTCTCCAAAGTCAAATCTTCATCCTCCCTAAAAAAATTTAAGGCTTTATTTTGTCTCACTAATTACTGGCTGGTTTTCTTATAGCCACACAGCTGTTTAATCCCAGTCCTGTGAGTTCTTACTCACATCACTTACATTGATGTGATTTCTATTAGTGATATTTTTATATGATGAACATCAAATACTGATCAAATACTGATCATTTGACTTTTCTGAAATGGTGACTATTTCTTTGCCCTACAGTGTACAGTACAGTACATCCCAATTCTGCCCACCCAAAAGGCTTTACATGCAATATGAATTTGTTGCCAACAGAGGGCACTAATGTCTTACTGGCAAGCAATTCAGTAATTATACCACAAAAAATATAAAATATTAAAAAGTAATATAATTAAGTATCCTTTATTATATAGGAGAGCCTTCGAGAAACAAGAGTTCAATTCAATTCAATTTTATTTATATAGCGCTTTTAACAATGGTCATTGTCTCAAAGCAGCTTCACAAAAATTTAAGAAATTTAACAAAAAAAAAATATAATAATAATAATAAAAAATAAATAAATTAATAAATTAAAAATATATATAATAATAATTATAGAAAAGAAAATAATTGGAAGTGTGGATGTGAGAAAAATGTGCAGATAATAATAATGAGACGAATGAATGAAATTTCTCTGATGAGCAAGCCAAGGGTGACGGCGACGGTGGCAAGGAAAAACTCCCTGAGATGGCATTAGGAAGAAACCTTGAGAGGAACCAGACTCAACAGGGAACCCATCCTCATTTGGGCGATAACAGATAGAAATGATATAACATCTTGTGTGTTGTGCAGGTGAAAATTCAATATGACAGAAATTATTTAAATTGACATGAAGACCAGTTCAGCATAGGGACGAGTCAGTAGGTGCAGAGGGCAGATGAGGTCTGGATCACTGGAAGCACAGGAGCAGCATGTGTAGCTCCAACCATCATAAGCCTGAATCCAGCTGGAGCTGGTCCTTCTCTGGATGCCTCAGGAACTTCGTAGGGTCGGCCTTTGTCTACTGAAGCTGGCAAAATCTCCCGATGCCTCGGGATGGGTAGAGAAATACAGAACAGATGGGGAGAATTAGCGTAGTTGCCATTCGGTATAGGTGTACTGGAGTATGAGATTATGGGATGAGTTATGTGTATGCCAGATTAAAAAGATGCTTTTGAACTGAGAAACCGTGTCTGCTCCCCGAACACTGTCTGGAAGGCTATTCCAAAGCTTTGGAGCTAAATATGAAAAAGCCCTACCCCCTTTTGTAGATTTTGAAATTCTGGGAACTACCAGAAGTCCGGAGCTTTGTGAGGCGCGTGGTGGATTGTAGCGCATCAGAAGACTGGTTAGGTATGTGGGAGCTAAACCATTTAAGGCCTTGTATATAAGTAATACTATTTTGTAATTTATTCTAAACTGAACAGGTAGCCAATGCAGGGATGATAATATTGGGGTTATATGATCATATTTTCTGGATCTAGTGAGAACCCTGGCAGCTGCATTTTGGATTAACTGAAGCTTGTTTATTGAGGATGCAGGACAACCACCTAGTAATGCATTACAATAGTCCAGTCTGGAGGTCATGAATGCATGAACTAGTTTTTCTGCATCAGATATGGATAAGATGTTCCTAAGTTTAGCAATATTCCGAAGATGGAAAAAGGCTGTTACTGTCTAATATTACGCCCAGGTCTTTTACTGCTGAGCTGGTAGTAACAGTACATCCTTCTAAGCGCAGGCTGAATTGTGAAAGCTGTTGTGTGCTGGTTTTTGGGCCAATAAGTAATATCTCTGTCTTATCTGAATTTAATAAAAGAAAGTTATTGGTCATCCAATCTTTTATGTCCTGGACACACTCAGTTAATCTAGACAACTTAGGTATTTCGTCTGGTTTAGTTGAGATATATAATTGGGTATCATCAGCATAACAATGGAAACTAATCCCATGTCTTCTAATGATGTTACCCAAGGGAAGTATGTATATTGAGAACAACAGAGGTCCTAAAACTGACCCTTGTGGGACCCCATATTTCACTGGCATTACACCAGACGGTTCTCCAGTTAGATCTACAAAATGGTAGCGATCAGACAGGTAAGATTGAAACCATTTTAATGCCTGTCCCTGAATACCTATATAATTTTGTAAGCGATCTATGAGAATATTATGATCTATAGTGTCGAATGCAGCACTAAGATCGAGCAGGACTAGCAATGAGATGCAGCCTTGGTCTGAAGCTAAAAACAAGTCGTTTGTAATCTTAACTAGTGCAGTTTCTGTGCTATGATGGGGCCTGAAACCTGACTGAAATTCTTCAATGATGTTGTTATCCTGCAAGAATGTGCATATTTGAGCTGATACTACTTTTTCTAGTATTTTTGATATGAACGGAAGGTTTGAAATTGGTCTGTAATTTATTTCATTCGCGTCCAAATTAGATTTTTTAAGAAGCGGCTTAATAACTGCTAACTTGAAAGGTTTAGGGACGTGACCTAGATGTAATGAAGAATTAATAATGTTTAGAAGTGGCCTAAAGTCCTAGCAGTTTTTAGAGCCTGTCTATAGCTGCACATGCTGTCTTTATACGCAATTCGAAAAACTTCTAATTTAGTTTTCCTCCATTTTCGCTCGAGGTTACGGGTTGCTCTCTTTAGGGCGCGAGTATGACTGTTGTACCACGGTGCAAGTGTTTTATCTCTGACTTTTTTTAATCTGATGGGAGCAACAGTGTCTAATGTACTGGTAAAAATAGTGCCCATGCTGCTAGTCACTTCATCTAGATCATCTGCATTTAGGGGTCTAATAAGAAATTGGGACAGATCGGGCAGATTACTTGTGAATCTGTCTTTAGTGGTGGGATTCATATTTCTAACAGATTGATAACGTGTGGAGACACAGCTAAGCTGTTCTACGGGTAGAGTATATGTCAGGAGGTGATGATCTGTGATATCATCACTTTGAGGTATGATCTCTATATTAGAGACATCTATACCATGGGATATAATTAAATCTAGCATATGATTAAAGCGGTGAGTTGCTCCAATTATATTTTGTTTAACCCCAAAGGAATTTAGTAAATCCATAAATGTGAGTGCTAAAGCGTCGTTAGCATCATCTACATGAATGTTAAAGTCTCCTACTACAGTATCAACACTTTGTCAGAGTTAACCAATAGGTCTGATAGCAGATGTCCAAATTCTTTAAGAAAATCGCCATATGGCCCCGGGGGTCTGTACACGGGTTTATTACGTATTTCATTTAGTGCAACATTAATGATAAGCACTTTAAATGAATTAAACCTGGGCCTTATTTTCTGGGTAACAGTGAGTACATCATTGTAGATAGTGGCGACACCACCACCGCGACCAATTAGACGGGGCTCGTGCTTATAGAAATATCCTGACGGAGTAGACTCATTCAGACAAATATTCATTTGGTTTAAGCCAGGTTTCGGTGAGACAGAGTGCGTCAAGGCAATAATCTGAGATAATTTCATTAACAATAAGTGCTTTAGGCGCAAGGGATCTAATGTTGAGTAGTCCAAACTTTAGAGGTGGATTTTGACTACTTATTTTGCCTTTTTCTGGTTTTATGGTTATCAGATTGTTTCGGGCAAATTTAACAAATTTATTATTTTTTCTCAGTATTCGGGGAACAGACACAGTTTCTATAAGACAAGCTAAGTGTGTGCGTCTATCACTACGGTGAGTTGTGATGTGGCTAATATGTTTGGAATCTACAGTATGACTTACTGCCCTTTACACACAATGCCATCAGCACTTGCAGAAACCAGAACTATATGACATCAGCACTTTCAGAGCAATGGCAATGACGTAATAGCTACGATGTTTTCGTGCTGATGCCATAATGCCTGGGCCCTTATAATACTTTAGCCCTCACACACTGACGACATTGGGCTTGGGCCCTAATAATAATAACCTTTAGAATAACAATAGGGCCTTCGCACACTATGAGACATCAACACTATCATAGTGATCACTATCGCTATGATGTCATAGTGCTGATGTCATGGAGCTTGGGCCCTAATAAAGCATTTACTAAAATCATGTAAATACACAACATGTAGGGTAAGGGCACTGGTGGCTCAGTGGTAGGTGTTTCGCCTGCCATGCGGAAGGCCCGGGTTCGATTCCCAGCCAGTGCCAAAACCCCAGCCACTGGATGCAGTGCCGGTCCCAAGCCTGGATAAAATGGGAGGGTTGCGTCAGGAAGGGCATCCGGCGTAAAACCTGTGCCAAGTTGTAGTGCGGACTGGATATTCCGCTGTGGCGACCCCTTGTCGAGAGCATCCGAAAGACCAACAACAACAACATGTAAATACACAACATGTGTGTAAATGACCACTATGCTCCCACAATCAAGAGCATCATCCTGTATTTTGTGTCTTCATATTTAACCACTCAGACCGGGATGGGTAAAAGTAAAACCCCCTGTTTATATGTTTTTTTGTTGCTGTTTGTTTTTCTTGCACAGGTACTACACAGGCATACCTCAAAAAGCATTAATCATGACTTTTATTTCATGAACTGGAAAAAAGCTGACTGTACACTGTCTCACAGTGTCTAATTTCACTAATGCACTTACGCCTGAATGAGGACAAATTCCCAGATCCAGGCTCCAAAATCTAATTGAAGGCCTTCCTAGAAGAGACTTTAATGATGGAATGTTCATCACACACATACGCATGCAAGTGTCCACAGAGCTTTGACTACAATATGAGTAATCCATGTTCTAATTCAGATTATTTCTTGGTCTGGTTAATAAAGATGTTGCATCTCGTTCTAAATTCTTTGGTTTTTAAAACACATACCTGTTAGAGTTAGGTAACAGGTAACTTTTTATGGTTGTCTGTCTTATGTATTGTAGAACAGGTGTGAGGTTGTGAATAAAAGCCTTTGTGTAATTTTAAAATGCCCTTTGTTCTAGGTTTTAAAACGTAATCTTCCACTTTACTTGGTGGTAACACATTTGAAGATTTAATCAGTGGTCCGTATGAGGATATGCAGAGGAATAAGATAAATAGAATAACCCAAATGACTCATTATGATTGTTCAGGGCACTGGTGGCGCAGTGGTAAGCATTTCGCATCCCATGTGGAAGGCCTGGGCTCGATTCCCAGCTATGTGCTGGTCCCATGTCTGGATAAAATGTATCAGGAAGGGCATCTGGTGTATAACCTGTGCTAAACTTGTATGTGTGGATCAGTGGACCCCAAAGGCCAACAGCAACTCGTTGATAGTGACATTTTTACCCCATGACAACGGCAAAAACATCAACATATACCAAGCAGAAATAATATTAAAAATATTGACATTATTGTAAAACCCCCTAGATTTTCGGTTCCCCTTGCAGTGCCAGGGTGGCTCTGGTCTCTTGGCTCCACAGGACTCTGAGATCTCTGGGGCTGTGCTGTGGTGTCTGGCATCGGGACATTCTTCAGGGTGCTGTTTGGTGGGGCATTTGTGGCTCTGGCTTGTTTTTCACATCCCGTGGATGCTTGATCGGACTGGAATTTAGGGGAACAACTTTTGAACTCCTTGAAGCTTTGTGTGCAGCAGGCTGTGATGCAGTGGGTGTCCTGATACCTTTCTTTGGTGGCACGCATTGTTTTTTTTTTTCAGCAGGTTGTGCTGCATTGGCTTTCCTGTTGGATCGAGTCAGGCGGACTGGACTTTGGTCCCTGTGGACATGGACTGGGGGCCTTTGGGCACACAATCTTGCCACCAGTTTACTGGTATATAATTGATAGTGTTATTCAGATCACCTAGCAGTGGTATTAGTGTTATGACTGATCGGTGCATTTAGCATTACACCTTGTCTGATCATGGGTTGACAAGACACTATGATATAATTATGTAAACAAACAGTACTTGATCACTAGTACTTGAATCTCAAGCCCTCTCCAGGACCAAAACATCTTTCTAAAGAATGCTTATGCTACAGATAAGACGCAGTATAACTTAGCATTCGGATGAAAATGTTGTTAGAGCTGCTGAATCATCACAGCATGCTCCAGCCCATGCCAGCGCAGTAAGTGGACACCGTCTCCTCTACCCTGCTGATCAATTATGCAGAGCCTGCACTGAAGGAGAGGCACACTCGCGAACAAAGTAGTCTGATGTGTGTTGTGTTGGAGCAGATTTTCATCACTTTTAAGACCTGATCTGTGTATGTATGCTATCTTGAAAGCATGCTTTCTAATGCGGTGCATGTCTCATTGAATTCTATTGGAATAATTGACAATACACTTGAATATATTTATGATTAGTCTTATTAGAATGGAGCTGCTTTATAATGAGTATATTTAATGTGGTTTAGTGATTTAGTTTAACAGAAATTCTTCATTTATACTGTATGAGTACATGGAAAAGTGTTTCTTTTTGTCTTTGAGGTTATTGAAAGCCTCTTAATTTAATCTTCTTTAATGAACTGTCAGTCGCTCCGAATGCTTTATAACCCACGGCTCTGGGCAGCAGAATGAATCTTTCCCAGGCAGTAAACAGTCCCACGTTCATGATGCGAGTGCTGCTGAGTCTGATTTCTCTGCTGATCCTCGCATGGAGCGCAAACCACACTGAAGCACTGCCTGTTCAGGACAAACTGCCAAACAGCAATGAGGTGAGTCCATATGACCATGTGCCTTTTTCCCACCGCAGGATGTGACCAATGTATTTACTAATTGTAATTACTAATGTTATTGTAATTAAATTAGTGTGTGTATCTATTTAGGGTTTTTTTTGTTGGTGATTGGTGTGTAATTAAGGATTCATACACTGTCTGGGACCCGCATAAAGTCAAACTCCAATATTTAATTCGACCCCCTTTAGCTTCGGGTGCACGTGTTAAAATGATTCCTCGTGTTCCCAGTTTGATTCCTGGAAAATGCCCATACCAGCGTTTGTATGAAGCAATTTCACTAAGCAAGTCAGCAATGTGGCTTAGTGCTTAGCACTATTACATTGCACCTCCAGGGTTCGAGTTTGATTTCCGCCTCAAAGCTTTGCACAGATTTTGCATGTCCTCCCTGTGCTTGGTGGGTTTCCTCCACGTACTCCAGTTTCCTCCCACAGTAGAAAAGACACGCAGATTAGACTAACTGGCGTGCCCAAACTGCCCGTAGTGTTTGAAGTCTCCTGGGATAAAAATCCAGCCCCTCCCCCCCCCCCCCCAAGACCCTGTATACAGGATAAAGCAGTAGACAACAATGAGACAATTTCAACAAGCGTTTAAGTGATCTCCATTTGTCTTTTTCTGACCATGACTTGTTACAATCCTTTCAGGTTTTAATAATGTGTCAGGCAGATCTTATATTGTGAGATTTTTAGGGGCAGGCAGTGTAGTTTCTTTAAGTGTCACTATTTTAATGAAATCCCATTCATGAACTGAAATTAAAGTCTTTTCTACGGCACAGCTGGTTGTCATGTCAAGGCTACTCTCTGTATGATTTTTTATTTATTTTTTCTGTGCATGAGATTCCCGTATGGGTGTAGTTTTTTTTTTCCTCCCCACAATCCTACTGGCTACATTAAATTTACCCTAGGTATATTTGTGTGTGGTTGGTGCAGGTGAAGGCCTTGTGTCCCATCCAGGGATTATTCCTGGTCTGCTTGTGGATTAAGATCCATTCCAACCATAAACCATATTGTTTTTGAACATGCATGAACACAAGTGAAGCTACACTTACATATTACTAATAAACATCGAAAATGGCCTGAATTACAAAAATCCCTTCACTTCAGTAAATTACTTAAATTTAACTCGTCTCTCCACTAGGTGCTGACAAAAGAGCAGACAGAATTCCTGACCAAGTTTTTGGCCAACCTTGCTGAATTGAACATGACCATGAAAGACCTGGAAATCATGGACGCTGAACAACTGAGTAAACTGAGCGAGAGAGCTGCTTTCGGCCTGCCACCGCCTCGAGAGAAATCCCAGTGCAAGAACTTCTTCTGGAAGACTTTCTCATCATGTTAAACTTGCATGTATATAAAGGGGCCAAAGTTTACCCAGTGCCATGTACATTAAATAAACTGATCAACAACTAAATACTAAAAAAAAAAAAAAACCCTACGTACTAATAAACTCCAGTGAATGTGGTGAATGTGTCAGACGTTGTGAGGTTTTTGATGACCTTGAAGAAATACAGTTTAAATATGGAAGATAAAGTTGAGGCAACTACAGTAAACAGGTTGGGTTCATTTTTATGAAGAAATTCAACTTTTGGAGGAATACTAACAAAGATAAATACTTTTACTTCAAAAGTTCTCTTTTTTTTTTTTTTTTTTTTTTTAGGTGTGCAACAGCTTAATTGTAATTAGGACAGGATTTAAAATCACATGCATCATAAAATAAAAACTTCATAGAAACTAAATCAGAATGCACTAGAATTATGTAGTCAATTTTATCAAGTCTTTGAACTTACTGTACGAAACAGCATAAACTGGTGTGAAAAAAAAAAAATAAATCTACAGATTGAGAGATAGATAGGTGTCTGTTAGGCCTTTAAATTGTTTCTCAAATACTAAACAAAATTCCAATCGATCCTAAATAAAGACATTTATTTAATCAATTAACACAACCATAAACATATGTCTTAATTTCTCTAGTGTCACTTCATAAACTTTCCTAACCTAAAAAAAACAAAACTCTATATAGGTAAAACATGTTTGCAAAATGTGATTTATTTTACACATTAAATAACTAAAATCCAACATATAGAAAACTTGATAGAATCTTAAAATACAGTATTAAAGATTTGTATGAGTCTGTTTATTGAAAATTACCAGAAATTCACACCATTCACTGCTAAACCCCCATAACAAGCCAAACATTTCACAAACACCCCAAGTTCTTTATAACTCCCTCATCAGTGAAACAAGAAAACTTGCAGGATGCTGATCTGAGAGAAGGGCTGGAGAGCATGCCTCCCACTTTTAGAAATATTAGACCACTTAAAAATTACAACTGATGAACCTGCCATTGGTGACAGCTTTAAAAAAAAAAAAAAAAAAAAAAAAACTAATAGCACAATTAAACAATAAATCACTTACAAAATAAAAAGGTATGAGTGTCACTTGTACCGGGACTGAGGGGCTCAGACATTGTTTCATGACAATATTCTTTGCCCTTTATTTTCAATTGGGTTTCTTTTCCAATGGGCTCCAGCCAATTTGAAATAGTCCGTTTAAATTTCAATAGAGATTCCAGGGATCCTGTTACAGTGAAGTGAAGAAGTCCCTTTTCAGGTCTAAGGCAATCAGCAGCATCTCCACAGTTGGATCGTGTTGGAGCCGCCAACACTACACCAACTCCGGTCTTCAGCTTCCCCAAAACTGACTTCACTCTGGGATCTGATGTAAACCTGGGCCAGCGGAGTCCAAGGTCCCTATACATGCGAATTAAATAAGTTTTTGCAATTCAATTAATTTTTGTAGCAATCAAAAATAAGCCACTGTCAAATACCTAGTCAAATTAGTTTTATTTGAGCGTTCCCTTTGATTCACATAACATAAGATGGCATTCAAAGCACTTAAACAAAATGTAATCTTTCTTTAGGGATTCTTCAACTTTCACCGGCACATCACCCCTCGAGACACTCAGCTCACTGGCACACACCCGCACACACCAGTGCTTTCTCACAGAAAACACCATTTCACAAACTCACTCCTGAAGGTCAGTAACAGAGAAGAGATAGAACACAAACACGCACACATACATACGATACAAGCATTCACAACGGATAATATACAAATACTTAGATTGCTAGACATTCCAATACATACATTTATATTTCCTATAACTATATAAGCTTGATTATATGAGAAAAGGAAGGAAAGGAGATAGATCAAAAGGAGAATAGAAATAATGAATGTCCATCTGATGATGTGACAGAAAACATGCTGCTGCTGTTCACACTCGCTCACACAGGTTCTTCTCACATCTTGCAGTCAATTTTGTTGTTTTGTTTTTTTTAAATCAAATTTTCTTTTCACACTTGCGTTCACGTTCGCTCTCTCAGTCTGTTCGCTCATTCAGTCTTTCACTCTTGGCCCACCAACAATCCATCACCATCTCACGCGCTCTCAAAGCGATACATATTGGACAGATTAATCCATGAAAAGGGGAGAAAAAGACAACACCCACCGTCTAACACAGTAAATGAAGAGTGAAGCTGTGTTCTTTGATGGCAAAGCATTTACACATGGGAAGAAGGGTACTGATACTGAGATCGCTCGAACATTGCGGCCAACGTAGCGCTTCTTCCAGGGAAATGGGAAAAGAGGTGGTGAACTGTAGAAGAGATTTATGAAGGCTTGACCATAAACTCCAAACAAAAAAATGCAAACAACTCCATACATTAAATCTCAAATGAGATTCACAACAAAGCATCTCTAAGTACAGGTCATAAATCACTAGAACGCAATTAAATATATCAGGGTATTAACCATAATAAGCAATGCAAACAAATTAGATTTTCTACATAATGTTCATACCACTCTTACAACTTAACCCAATTCATTTTTATAAAGAATTTTCTCCATTTATAACATCTAAACAAACCTCAGAAGCAAATATCAAACGTAAAAATAGAAGAAAATTAAGATCTGTCTGCATACTCTCATCTTAAAGTACTTACCTAATTTAGAAATAAGCACACTGTAAAAACAATGCATCTCGCTACATTCCCCAACTAGACTTGGTCTCCATACTGGAGCCAAAACCAGAGCTAAAGCCACCGCTGGAGGCCGCGTTATTGGCACCCCATCCAAGACCAGCCGAGTTGGTGGCATTGTAATTGCTGCTGGCCACGCTATAGCCCTGGCCCTGATCTCTGGTCCCTGCTGTCTGGCCGGCTGCAGTGGTGCCAGAGGCAGCCGTCTGACCCTGCTGATTGGCCAGCATACCCATCATTCCCCAGCTGCTCTGCAGGGCTGCCTGGGCTGCTGCCATCATAGCTGGGTTTAAACTAAGAGCCCCAAAATTCACATTGCTGCTATGACTGCGACTACCACCATAGCCCTGCCCAAACCCCCCAAAACGAGCACGATCCAACATGTGCCTACTATTATTGTGCTTAGGCTCTGCGTTAGAGATGTGCACGCTGGTGCCCTTGATGATCAGGTCCTCACCACACAGAGACTGGGCAACCTGGAGAAAAAAAGAAAAGGGGGGGGGGGTTTACAAAAAGCATCAGCGTCTGTTATTTTCTAAGTTACAAAAAGCGTCAGCCGAGCAGATACAATTCTACTCACACTGTAGAAAAAACCAACCTGGTCATCGGCGAAAGTGACAAAGGCGAATGCTCGGAAAGGCTTGGGTATGAAGACATCGGTAACTTCACCGTACTGCATAAAGAACTGCCTGAGGTCATCAGCAGTCATGTCCTCAGTACAACGCCCCACAAAAACTTTCCTACTCCTCATAGGCTCATCTAGTCCAGCCTGTTCCATGAAATACTAGAACAGTAAAGAAGAAAAAGACAAAAAAGTCACAGTCATGACCATGATAATATAATACATTAGAATAACTTCATGTTCAGGACAATGCATGCATCTAGGTAGAAAGATTACTTGCACATCTAGGGTTACGTTATAGTACACGGGTCACTGAGTTGTTTCCTGTTTAGTATAAATATTTCATCAATATTGTATCATAGATAGGGGTAATACCTTTGAGTTGGGGAGTTTGCAGTCACACCATCTCCCATCAATCATATGCCGTTGGGACATCACTTTAATCTGTGTCTCATACTCTGTAAACCTTACAAAGCCAAATCCTTTCGAATTTCCTGTTTTAGCATCTCTCTTAACCTGTCAAAGCAAGACAACACATACTCAAGTCCTGAAAAGCCAAATAACCCCCACCGTTGGTCGTTTTCTAAACTTTTAGGGCTTACAGTTCAGATGATGAATTGAACTACACATTTAAAACCAGAGAAAATGTGTACAAGTCCACACTGAAGCATGACATTTGCTCAAGATGATGGAAGATACTCCTAAGATTACTAACCTGGACCATTATCACCTCTCCAAATGTGCTGAAATAGTCTTTCAGGTCTTGCTCAGATGTTTTCCAAGGTAGCCCAAGAACAATCAAGTCTGAAGTCTTCTGAATACCCCTTTTAATTTTCACAGCAGAAGCAGCATCCATTTCATCCATTTTTCTTTTATTGTCTAAAAAGGAAATATTCAAGCCAGGTTAGTTTGACACTGCTGATGACAAACAGTAAGTCCTTCAATATCAGGACAATTCACGTCCTGATATTTTTACATAGATATATTTTAAAGATACAAAACACCACTAGTTTGTCTTCAGCTTACTACCTTGTTCATAACTGGTAGGGATCACAACAGAACTGATGAAGACCAAATGATATTTGAACAACGGCCCATTAGCAGCACATAACAGTGACCTGATGTATATGGTGCCACAACTAAAAGCAGTCGGTCAGGCTGCTTCATGATTACTCACGATGTACAATCAGCCTACAAAATACCTATTAAAATACATTTTATACGTTATATCACTGCATACTTATTTTTTTAAACATCCTTTTCAGGACCTTTGGTGTATGGCAGTGACCAAAATCCAAAATACAGATTGGATTTGCACAACCACCTCCTTGGACCTATTAAAGTACTTCTTTTGTCACCACTCCTAGTACATTTGTAACTTGATCATAAACTACAACTATAAAAAGCACACACAGAACATGGCACAGCAAACCAGAACCTTTAATGTTTGGGCTAAGCGGTGGGTGCAAACTGCCAGGAGGCTTTGACATTTTATGTCAAAATCATTACAAACAGCAGAGTAATCATTGATTTATTTATTTTTTTTGCACCAATGGTGATTTTATGGTTAGCACTTCCAGACACTAGGTTCGACTCTCGCCTTGTGCCCAGTCTCCTGGGATAGGCTCCAGGCCCTGTATACAAGATAAAGCCGATGATGACACAGCTGATGAGTGAATGAAAGTGAGCGGTGGTCTTATGGCTGGGATAACACTGTGAATCTGTGATATTTTTAGACTAGGATATCACACTATAAAAATCGTAAACACCTCTAGTGGTTAGTAATACACACAAAACTGCACAACAAGGTTGCAATGCAATCACTTCATTTCAATTAACTTGTGATTTATATGCTTTATTTATGTTTCTTATACATTGTTTTTGTTTGTTCCCATCTTTGCACTAGTAACTTCAGGTGAGTTCTTACACCTTACTCTGTGCCTACTGACTAAAGATGTAGAGTACAGTGTGCTACAAACATGTCTGTGTTGCTGCTGGATGTCTGGAATTTCCTTCGGGATCAATAAAGTATCTATGGATCTCTCTTACATAATCCAGTAGTTTTCCTGTGCCCTGCAAAAACTCAGTTTAGGTGGTCCTGAAGTGGTGCCTTTCCAATTTTGGATGGAATGTAAAGGATATGATGCAACTGTGCATTTATCGCACATAAATCCCTGCCCGGTTTTTTTAACCCTGCTAATTAGCGACCTCATAAATTTAAGTTAATATGTTTGAGCAGAAAAAAACAAAACGTGCAGGACATAGGCGACTCCAGGAGCATGACTGGGAACCTGTGCTGTGAAGAACAATGAGTAGACCACAAGTGCAAACCGCGTGCACATATAGTACATATATACACTAGCTATACATGCACATGCTAAACTCTCTGGTGCGTTGCACAGATTACCTTTTGGGTAGTTCACTACGTACACCAGATTTCCCCAGTCGGCCTCCGGTGCATGCAGCACGCCCTCCACTATACGCACTCCCCGCATGCACTGAGACACGGGGCTCCGGTATCGCAGGCCGCAAGCGCCTGGAAACTGCGCCGCCACGCTGGACAGCAGTACCGTCCCGTCCTCTTCTGAGGGAATTTCCATCGGCTCCTCGTTTTCATCCTCAGCCACACGAATATAACACGTCTCCATGATTTTAATACGAAATCGCTGTGGTTGCTATAGCTAGGACTGGACGTTCAAATAGATGTGCGCTTTGTGCTTGCTAGCTAGCTAATGCCTTAGCAACCACGGTTAATTATGATTTTTTTTTAGCTAGCCTAGCTAGCTTCAAGACGGGACGCTGCAAACGACGCGCCTATTCAAACCCAAATTCAAATAAGGAACTACGCGTTATATATACACTCACACAATTATAATCACATATATAAATCAGATAAACAGATTAACGCGTATACGCTTCACAAAAAACGTCGCTGCTAAGCTAACGTCCATGAAGGATGACAGAAAGAGGGCCTCGAGCTCGCGCAATGAATGGCAGCAAGGTTTTATCGTCTAGTTTCTCTAAGTTCAAAGCACTCCCGACTAAAAACTGAAATTCGCTAAATACACAATCTGCAGTTTATAGTTTGTTTGTTTTTTTACGCAGTAAACGAATTCTACATGAAAACTAAATCACCCCCCTGATCTTTTTTTCTAACCTAACCTCAAACTTCGATCAAAATGGCCGCTCGAACAGAGTCGTCGAAGAAACTGCGTCATCGCCTGGAAGACTCCATTACAGCACAGAGGACGGGGGGGAGACTGTAGAATTTGCAGACATTTTTCAATACAAATATTATTTCATTCCTTAAATAGAAAATTTTCAGTGTATAATTGTTTACTTTAATGAAATAAATGTATGTTAAATATTATGGTGTAAGAATGACTTGTAAATGTCCAACGAGTTATGTAAGACATACCCGTTGGAAGGCGGGGAGAAATTTCTTCAGTCCTATCACATTAAAGCGCGGATAAACCAACTCATACAGTCTGGGAAAAGAGCTGGTAATTAACAGTGCAGTTGTTTATGCTGCCTCTCTTTACCTTACATAACAGAAAACAAACAAACAAACACGTTTTTATTTCTAAGAGGCCATAAAGTAGATGCTCCGATTATACCCTCATCAGCCGTAACATTATGAACATCTACCTCATATTGTGTAGATTCCCCCCTTTTGCTACAATATGATGCACTGTGTGTTCTAACATCTTTCTATCACAATCAATTCAATCCAATTTTATTTGTATAGTGCTTTTAACAATTGTCATTGTCGCAAAGCAGATTTCAAAAGAATTATTTAAGTTGTATGGAATGTGAATGTGTATGAATCAAAATGGTCAGATAGTCCCTGGTGAGCAAGCCGACGGCGACAGTGTCAAGGAAAACCTCCCTGAGATGGTAATAGGAAGAAACCTTGAGAGGAACCAGACTCGACAGGGAACCCATCCTCATCTGGGTGAAACAGAGAGCAGGAAATGATCTGCATTCATACTGTGTGTTAGGTGGCAGGCAGTTCAGCTATAACAGTTGATGTTAACTTATGTTAATATGGAGTCCAGGTAGTTATTGGAGGCTCAGGTAGACTTGCAGGAATTCCAGTCCTGAACTATCGAGCAATTGCAGCCAAGTCAAGTCCTCAGAGAAACAGCTGGCAACATCAATCGAAACCAGAACTGTATGCCAGACACTGGACGCATCCCAAAGATGCAAACAATCAGCTTTGACCTTTTCTTCAATTTGATCTACACTAGCTCTTCCTAGGAATTGGACTACACGGTCCACACGTTTGCATCAGTGATCTTGCCCCCCACATTCACCAGATTTCCTTCTTTGGATCACTTTTGGTAAATCCTGACCACTGCAGTCCATGAACATCCCACAAGAGCTGCGGTTTTGGTGTTGCTCTGACCCAGACCTTTAGACATCACAATTGGGCCCTTGTCAAAGTCACTCAAATCCTTATGCTTGCTCATTTTTCCTGCTTTCAACACATCAACTACAGAAAAAAAAGTTCTCTTGCTGACTAAAATATCCCACCAATTTCCCACCCTCAAGATACTGAAATAGTCTACTGAATAGAAGTGCTACTGTAGCTCAAATTGAGGAAAACTTTAATGCTGGTTCCAATAGAAAGGTGTCGGAACACACAGTGCATCACTATTTTTAGTGGGAAAGGAGAGACCTTCTCAATATTAGGCGGGTGGTTGTGTTATGGCTGGTTAGTGTTTATAGGCAGCACAGGCTTTGTGGTTAGCATTGTAGCTTTGGACCTCCAGGCTCTGGGTTAGATTCCTGCCTTGGCAAAAAGTATTGAATCACCACTCTTGGAAAATGTTCATTTAATTGTTTAATTGTACAGAAGAAGAAGAAATAATCAAAGACGTGCCACAAAACTATTTTCTTCTAACATTCCAACCTTCTGGCTTTGAAAAAAAAAAGAAAACTAGTCAGTTGCAACTGTTTTTGCAGATCATGCAGAGGAAAAATATGTAATCATTATATTCTGAGGAAATAATTATGGAATCACCATGTACTTTGTAGTTCTAAAACAAACACTTACATCAGATTACATCTGCTAATTAGTCTGAGATAAAAAAAAAAAAAAAGGGTGCTTGCACACCTTGGTGAGCTGTTGCACCAAGCCGATTGATGTAAATCATGGCTCCAACATGAGAAATGTTAGTTGAAACAAAAAAGAGCATTATAAAGCTTCTTCAAGATGGTAAATCATCATGGAATGTTGCAAAAGATGTTGGTTGTTCCCAGTCAGCTGTTTAAAATCTGGACCAAATACAAATCAAATGGGAAGGTTGTAAATGGTAAGTGTCAAGATAGAAAACTTAAAGCAATATGCCTTAAAAAACTGAAAAATCAATTGTCAATGCCTGTGACTGAGCTGAGAAATCACCTAAAGAAATTGGCTGTACATACAGAAAAACTAAAGAAAACCATCATTAACACCTAACAGAAATAAACAGTGGGCTACAGTGGGCTTAAGGAATGCAATCATGGACTGTGGATGACATGATAAAGTGATATTCAGTGATGAATGATGAATCTGCATTGGGATGCAGGAACTTTGGTACCGTTCCAATGAAATACTGTACTGTATATGAAGACTGTATGAAGAAAACATGCAAATTTCCCATAATCATTGATGATATGAGGTTGCATGGTAAAGGTTTGGGGGAGATGATAGTCATTACATCTTCAATAAATGCACACGTTTATATTGAGATTTTAGATCTTAGACTTTCCTTATTCAATGAATTGAAAGGATGTTTGAAGATGATGACATCATTTTTCAAGATGATAAAACATCTTGCCATAGGGCAAAAGCTGTGAAAATGACCTGCAAATAGTCTGGACCTCAATCCAAGTGAAAATCTATGGTGAAAATGAAAGAAAGTGGTCCATGTTTAAAAGCTGTTATAAAAGCCACAGGTGGGTGTACTATTGTGTTTTTGTTTTTACGATTCCATATTTTTCCTCTGCTTGATCGGCAAAAACTGTTGCAATTGACTACAGCTTTTTTTAAAAGTATTTCTTAAAGCCAGAAGTTTGGAATGTTTAAATGAAAATAGTTTTGTGGCATGTCTTTGATTAGTTTTTTTTCTATACAATGAATGAACAAGAGTGGTGATTCCATACTTTTTGCCAGGGGTTGTATTAATTGGCATCCCAAATTGTCTGTGTGAATGAATGTGTGTGTGTGTGTGTGTGTGTGTGTGTGTGTGTGTGTGTGTGTGCTCTGCGACAGATTGGCACCGCATCCCGGGTGTACTCCTCTCCGTGCCCAAAGTCTCATGGGGTAAGCTCCAGGTTCCCCGTGGCCCTGTATACAAGATAAGCAGTTTAGGGGATAAATGATCGCAGACCCATAACAGCTCTGGGGAGAAGGATCTTTAAAATCTCTATGCAGGTCCACATGAAGGTATGTGGGAGGGCATTACAGTGCTGATTAGTGTGAGACAGTGTCAATCAATGAATTTGGGTGAAAAAACACAACATAAATGTAAAGAAATTAAGTTGCTTGTCTGATTGTTCTATCAAACAACCATATTGTTAAAAACAAGCCAAAAAATATATATATTTTTTTCAAGCAACTTTAAAGAAAAAGAAGCCCAAAGTCATGCATTATAAGCGGAATCAGCAACTATGTCACATACACTTTTACCCTTTTTCTGAGAGTCCATTAAGTAGATGCTGTGATTATATACTTTACCAACAATACAAATGTAAAACAATTAGGTAGAGCTGATAAGTAAGGAATACCACAGAACAGGGAGTGCTGTTTATGGAAAAATAATCAAAGACTGAAATGATAATTACAGAGAAACCGCAACGTCTGCCATGAAGACTTAAGACCTAAAGATGTAATCGGATTATTTTTCATCTCACATAAGCACAAAGAATGCGTAATCTTTTTAATGTCAATGCTTAGGAATAAAAATATGGTTTTAATTTAAACTATTTGGTTAGAATGACAAATCCCTCCAAAAAAGCAGTTTCTGCACATTTCCATAAGGTGTTATTAGGCGTCACTATAATGTTTTAGGATAATTAACAAACATAAGCACAAAGTAACAGATTCAGTTGATGGAAGAAGAGAAAAGACGAAAAGAAGAGGTATGAAGGGGAATACCCGAAGAGATCATATACAGGGTAAATAGTTCATAGTGCAACAGTTCCAATGAATCGAATGGTGGGGTCAGAGCACAGAGTCAGCCAGACACGAGCAGATAGGGTTAAGAGCTTTGGTCAAGGGCTCAACAGTGGAAGCCTGACGGTGCTGGGGCTTCTGATCAGTAGCCCAGTAACCCACAGCCTTAACCAATTGAGCCACCACTGCCCCAACAATAAGATGTAAAAACAACAATTTTCATACAAATCCTGCTTTCTCGTTGCAAGAATTTGGTCTGATTATTGGTTAGATTCTGTCTTTAAACAGGGACTTAAACACAGCATGCGTTTACCGCAGTTAAACACCAAACCGTATGGACTCCCATCAAGTTATGGTGTAGCTGGACATTTACAGTGGTGTGAAAAACTATTTGCCCCCTTCCTGATTTCTTATTCTTTTGAATGTTTGTCACACTTAAATGTTTCTGCTCATCAAAAACCGTTAACTATTAGTCAAAGATAACATAATTGAACACAAAATGCAGTTTTTAAATGAGGGGTTTTATTATTTAGGGAGAAAAAAAAACTCCAAATCTACATGGCCCTGTGTGAAAAAGTGATTGCCCCCATTGTTAAAAAATAACTTAACTGTGGTTTATCACACCTGCGTTCAATTTCTGTAGTCACCCCCAGACCTGATTACTGCCACACCTGTTTCAATCAAGAAATCACTTAAATAGGAGCTACCTGACACAGAGAAGTAGACCAAAAGCACCTCAAAAGCTAGACATCATGCCAAGATCCAAAGAAATTCAGGAACAAATGAGAACAAAAGTAATTGAGATCTATCAGTCTGGTAAAGGTTATAAAGCCATTTCTAAAGCTTTGGGACTCCAGCGAACCACAGTGAGAGCCATTATCCACAAATGGCAAAAACATGGAACAGTGGTGAACCTTCCCAGGAGTGGCTGGCCGACCAAAATTACTCCAAGAGCGCAGCGACAACTCATCCGAGAGGCCACAAAAGACCCCAGGACAACATCTAAAGAACTGCAGGCCTCACTTGCCTCAATTAAGGTCAGTGTTCACGACTCCACCATAAGAAAGAGACTGGGCAAAAACGGCCTGCATGGCAGATTTCCAAGGCGCAAAACACTTTTAAGCAAAAAGAACATTAAGACTCGTCTCAATTTTGCTAAAAAACATCTCAATGATTGCCAAGACTTTTGGGAAAATACCTTGTGGACCGACGAGACAAAAGTTGAACTTTTTGGAAGGTGCGTGTCCCGTTACATCTGGCGTAAAAGTAACACAGCATTTCAGAAAAAGAACATCATACCAACAGTAAAATATGGTGGTGGTAGTGTGATGGTCTGGGGTTGTTTTGCTGCTTCAGGACCTGGAAGGCTTGCTGTGATAGATGGAACCATGAATTCTACTGTCTACCAAAAGATCCTGAAGGAGAATGTCCGGCCATCTGTTCGTCAACTCAAGCTGAAGCGATCTTGGGTGCTGCAGCAGGACAATGACCCAAAACACACCAGCAAAACCACCTCTGAATGGCTGAAGAAAAACAAAATGAAGACTTTGGAGTGGCCTAGTCAAAGTCCTGACCTGAATCCTATTGAGATGTTGTGGCATGACCTTAAAAAGGCGGTTCATGCAATAAAAAACCTCAAATAAAGCTGAATTACAACAATTCTGCAAGATGAGTGGGCCAAAATTCCTCCAGAGCGCTGTAAAAGACTCGTTGCAAGTTATCGCAAACGCTTGATTGCAGTTATTGCTGCTAAGGGTGGCCCAACCAGTTATTAGGTTCAGGGGGCAATTACTTTTTCACACAGGGCCATTGTAGGTTTGGATTTTTTTTTCTCCCTAAATAATAAAACCCCTCATTTAAAAACTGCATTTTGTGTTTACTTGTGTTATCTTTGACTAAAAGTTAAATGTGTTTGATGATCAGAAACATTTTGTGTGACAAACATGCAAAAGAATAAGAAATCAGGAGGGGGGCAAATAGTTTTTCACACCACTGTAGCTGCTATTTTAAAAGTTGACATGGCTACGGTAACTTCTTTATGCTTTAAATAATCTCACCCTAATAGTAATATCATTGTTTATTTAAAAAAAGGTAGGGTTAGTGCGTACATAGAAAGATCTTTTTTTCCTATCTGCATTTTCTCATCTGATTTTGAAAAGTATTCTTGTCAGGGAATATGAAATGTGAAAACTTTACAAAGTACAAGCTAACCAACAACAGCTATCAACTGGTGTGCTAATGTCAGTTTTCATTTCCTTCTCTATATTTTTCTCTTCCCATCAATCTGGTACACGTTAATCTTCGTTTCATCAGTCCAAAGAATCTGGTTTCCTGGCAAAGTCTAATCTGGTCTTTTTTTGTTGAGCATTACCAGTGGTTCGCAGCTTGTTGTGAAGTGTCAATTATATTTTGACTGTAGACTTTGACAATGACATGTCTACCTCCTCAAAAGCGTTCTTGACTTGGTTAGATGTTGTGAAATCATTCTTCTTCTCCATGGACAGAATTCGTCTTCTTTAATTGTCTTCTATAGTCCTCCAGGCTTTTTGCTGTTGCTGAGCTTGCCAGTTAATTCCTTCTTTTCAAGAATGCTCCAAACCATTGTATTGGCCATTCCCCGTATTGTTGCTATCACTCTGATAGTTTATTTTGATGTTTTTATTTTAAGCCTAATAAATGCCACATTCACTTGCATTGACATCGCTATGTGAACAGCTTCCAAATGCAAATATAAAACTCTGAAGCCCCTTCAGGCCTTTTATCTGTTTGATTAGTCAAGGAGTAAAGAGGGAACAGGCCACATCTGGCCATACAACTACTTGTCAGATATTTGTTACACTATTTATGACCCCTCCAAAATGGATGTGTGTTTTAAAAGGCTATAATTGTGAGATCGTTAATGCCACACGTTTGTCAAACTCCTTGAATTAAAGCTAAAAGTCTTGACTTTGCTCATCATTTCAATAGTGGACAAAGGACAAATGCCAAAAAAACCTTTCATTGTTTCGAAAAGTATGGAGCTGATTGTATGTCAATCTTTATAGACCCTGATTGCATTATTTAATGCTTTTGTAAAATCCAATAAGGTAAGCTGAATAGAGTTTTAAAGCTTGCTTTACTGTTACAAAGTACTTACACTGGAGACTACACCATAAGTGTTAAATAAATGTCCTTGAAACTTCCATTAGTGCACTCATCAGTGCATAAACATAACCTAAACCTGATTTAAATTGCACCAAGGTCTAAAGTCAGAGCAGCTACGATCCAATCTGTGGATTTAAGAATTTAACAGGAATTTGTGTACAATTGGGTACAATTAGCACTAATGTTGTGGTTCTTGCTTATGCTATTTATTTGTCAATCCCCTCAACCACTATCTACTGCATAGTCATATTACTGAAATATTTAACTTGCAAATGCTTTTTTAAGAATAAATTTTATAAAAGTGCTTTTTTTAAAATCAATTTTTATAAAGCTTTTTATCTAATCACCGGTGATAATATAATGGCATACTGTATTATGTTACAATATATTATGGTATATGCATGGTGAAATTAGATTTTTTTTTTTTAAACATAGTAACTTCTGTCTTAACAGGACTTGATTTGTGTGGTTGAAATACTCCATGGTAACAGCACATTGTCCTTACTTTCTACTCAACCACTTTGGTCCTTGGCTTGTGATAATGTTTTACGGTGCACCTTGCACTGAGATGTGATTTTCAGTAGGCAAACACAGGTGATGCTTCAGGTTATAAGCCTGGAATACTCATAGCAGTACCAGACAGACCTGTTAGCCATGGCCCCTAGGATGTTCCTCTCTTTCTTGTAAGTATGATATTCTATTTCAATTTCCTACAAAAGAAATATATACTGAACTGAAATATATACTACGCATACATGATGAGGTAAACTATAAACCTACTGTATGTGAAAGGATCGAAATGGTTACTCGCTTTGTCTCTTTCCCATGCAGGTATTTTGTGTTTCCTATAATATGCGGTGGTGTTTTGCATGTGCAGAAAGGAGACTGGTTAGGAAATCCACCTCCAGGATTCATTGGTAATTCTCTGTGAAATATCTATAATTGGTTAAAATAATGCTTTCTGTTAAGGCTCTATCTATTAAAGAAGTTTTTTGAATTTGATACAGTAAGGTGCTTGGCAATGTAGAGAAATCAATATTTCGAAGAGAAATGTACAAAAAGTTAAATAGGGACTTTTTAAAATTATGCATAATGACACAGTTACTGTATCAGAGTAAAAGCTATTTTTATTTCTCTATATGCACTTTTCCAAGTGATTCACAAGTGCTTGAATACCATTAAGGTAGACAGTTTTCTCATTGCAACAAAGCCATGATCGGACTGATTGCATCACGCCTGAAGCGCTGGGTCCCCAGAAACCCCTTTAATGGGCCAAACATGTGGAAATGCCTGGGAGCAAGGTCGGGACTGTATGGAGAATGTGGCAATAACTCCTAGCTGAGTTCCTGTAATGTGCAAGTGGTGTGTGTAAAAGAATGATGTGTCTCTTCTATTAGTTGGTGACACATTATGCATCAATGTTTAAAGATCAGGTGTTCTACAAATGTTTTACTGCAGCTAATCGTCTCATCACCATACTCTGCTTGATGACTTCTGAAAAATGCCACTTCACAAGAAATTTCATCACAAGTCCCGATTTGACTCGAGCGCTCGTTGTAGTATAGATTTACAATCATGTTAGAATACAAACATAAACTTGTCTTTTTCTTCTTTCTGCAATTGTTTAGAGGGAGATGTGGAGTGCTTCTCTGAATATATGGAACTATGGATCCACAGACTGAGAATTGAGGGGTTGAGACTCTGGCTTTCTGCAATGCTTAGAATTCAAGGTGAGAGACATGTACATACAGCACAAGGGATGATTGCAATTTACATTCAAGCATTTCAGGAAATTTGTGTCGTTTCTTTTAGTCACTCTTGGATCTCTGGAGAGCTTAAACCATCAGCTGTCAGCATGTGGCTTTGGCCTGCATAAAGATCCTGACAGGAACTACATCTTCAGAGTCATGTACAGGGGCTGCTTTGTACAACAAGAGGTAAACCCCACTTTAAATATGAACCAAATCTAAACAAAACATTTTTTTAAATGATAAAACTTTCAATGTGCCTCTTTTTCAGCATGGCCATTATGTGATTGCACTGAACCTGATGAAGAGAATAAGCCGTTTCGGAGGCAGGACACATAATTATGTAATGAAATGCCCTGTAGTTCCATCGCCACCCAACACGGAACATATTCAGTGTGACCCTGATTTCATCCAGGTATAACGTTTTAAAAATGCTGCCTTGTAGACCTAAGAACTTAATATGTGATTGATTCCCTTAAAACTTGTATTTTACTTTCTATTCAAAGGTTACCAGACAGATCCCAGTGGACAGCTGGAACAATGAGGTAAGTCTGGTTAATTAGTTTGCACGCTTGATTATATGAGGGTATAATCAAAATTTTTCGAGATTCACGTGCCACTGATCAGATTCCTTTAGTCGTACATCCTCCCGCCAGAGATCCCTCAGACACCCAAAAACCTGGGAGTAGAACTTGCTTTTGAAGGTCTAGGCCCTGGGGACAAAATTTCGATGTACAATGCTGTGAATGTTAAAGACGATGAGCATGCACTTGTGCTCATACACCTAAGTTGACGTCACCGTTAATGATCCTCGATGGATCATCCACGTCACGTTGATGGAGTTCCTGGCAGACTTCGACGCAATGTTCCTTTTGCTCCTGGGTCAGTAGTCTTGGGACGAACTGGGCCGCAACTTGGCGCATGTTGAAATCACACATGAGGATTGCCTGGACTGTTCCATGTCAAACAAACACAATGGCAGCAATGTTGTGGATTGTTTTCCGCCAATCATCATGCTCAAGTTTCCGAATGATTTTGACATTTTCGGGGGTTGAGCTTGTTGAAGGACTTCCTGATGTCTCGTCGTCTTCCAGTGATGTTCTTCTGCTCTTAAAACACCTTAAATGCCAGCATCGCCTAAACTTGCAGAATCATGTGAAACGTGTCTGTGGCAGAATTTCACATTTGTTCTTTGTTCTAACTTGCTGTCCATGATGAAATAGCAGATGTGGGAACGTGGTCAGAATAGCACCGGTTGCACAGCTCCAATTGTCACATGTCTTTTGACTTAGTTCGGTTCTCCCTGTGACCAGCGTGCAGCCTTGTGCTGCCATCTGTTGGTGTGTTACAGAATGTTTGAGACTTTTTGATACCACCTTGAAATGTGTCAACAGCACAATTCTGACTCTATATTCACAGCAGTTTTACAATGTTAACATGTGACATTTATTAAAGAATGACACATTAATACTTTTTATCATTCAATATTATTGAACATTATCAACACAATAGTTCTGTTACGTAAATGTTATTACTGATGGGAAATCTAAAAGTTATAAATATTGTACTTTCACTGTACACTGTTTATGTTAATTAGACAAAATTTAACTTTTTTATTTATTTACAGAAACAGCTTTATATTAGTTGTAACAAAGCTGGAGACTCCTTCCAGTTGCTTTGTAGTGGAATGTTTTTTTTTTTTTAATTCAGGTCCTTGTGCAAGTTTTTCTGACCAACCAGAATCAAGACTTCAGCAGCCCTGGTGTATAAAATAAAAGAAAGTGTTAGTAAATGTGTCAAATAAATGAAATTATATTTTATTTGTCCTTTCAGCTCAAATGGTCTCTTGCTTTGAGAGGGAGACTGGTGGTGGCGCTGGAAGATGCCAGTCTCATTCAAGTGAATGTTGACCTTCAGAAGCCGCTTATAACTGTTCAAGGCAGGAGGAATACAATTCTCAGTCCTGTGCAGGTGAGACAACATAAAATCGACATTTTTACCAACAATGAGCTCTCAGACTACATTTTGGTCACAGTCCAAATTATGTGTTACGTATTATGGTTGATATTCAATATGCTGAATTTACAAGATGCTTTTTTAATGACGTTGAAAGAAAAATAGGACAAAACATAATTACAATAAAATACCAGAAGAATCTGGAAAATGTTAGAAAACAATTAAAGAATATTTAGTTTCAGAAGCATAAAAACCTATGCTTCAGGACTTTTACACTGTATGCTTTACATACAAAATACAAGCGTATAGTACAAGTAACATACAGGAAGCATTTTAACATTATTTTGTATTATTGTTGTTCCTAGTATCTAACTACTTAAGCTTATTAGTAGAACTGCTAGCAACAAAATTTGCCTGCTTATTCGTTGTTCATCTTGTTGCTCATGAGACAACACAACCACAGCCAAGCAAAAATGTGAATCCAACTGTGGCTTAAGCACTGTGGCCTCATTCCTCTAGGGTTGAGGGCTTGAGTTCGGCCTTTGGGTCTGTGTGTGTATAGAGCTGGCATTGTGCTATGTGGGTTTCCTCTACGTGCTCCGGTTTCCTCACACAGTCTGATGACAGTCCAAATTGCCTGTATTGTGTGCATGAGCCATGCAATGGACTGGCACCTGGTGTATCCTGCCATGTGCCCCGAGTCCCTTAGGACTTCCTGTGCTTATAGAGAACGAGTGAGTGAGAGTGAATTAAGTCATAGTTTTTGCATATGCACAATTTTTTTTCCTTGTTATTGCATAAATTATGATAAAATATATTATTGACTGATTGTGAGTTCTGAGATACACAATGATACACATTAATAATATAAATACACGTTTTGGGTGCCTTCAGTATTGTTTTACAATGTAGAATGAAATAAAAATCAGGAAAGATCATGGAATTAGAAAGTGTGTCTAAACCTTTGATTGGTAGTTTATGTTTATAAACATTGCTATACAAAACATCAATGTTTCAATTTACAAAGATTTGGGATTGAATAAAATGTAAACTGTTAATGAATTATAAATGAAATTTTAAACAAATGTCTTTTGAGAATACTAAGGGTATAATTCAACTATATTGTTTTTACTGGCACCTTATATCAGGGATCTGGATTTGAGTCCCGTCTCGGGTCTGTGTATATGGGGTTTGCATGTTCTCCCTGTGCTTGGTGGGTTTCCTTGAACAGTCCAAAGAAATGCATATTATGCTAATTGGCATTCCCAAATTGCCCGCAGTGTGTGAATGAGCATGTGAGTTTGTGCTTATGTGTGTGTATACACACCCTGGGAAGTCCTCTGGGATAGGTTTCAGGCGCCCTGCGACCCTGTATACAGGATAAAGCTGTATAGACGATGTGTGAGTGACATCTACAGATGTCTTTTTGAGAATTAAGGGTACAGTATAATTCAAATATATTGTCTTTTCTGCCATCTTGTGGCCAAGTAGGATGTTTGATGTACAGTACATATGAGAATACATATCAAATACAGTATACACAATGTGTTTATAATGAATATGTAAATTATGTCTATAATGTTGAAGTATTTCGAAATTAACAATGTTAATTAATCCTGTTATTTTGTAGGTTCTAGAGACGGAGGGCCAGTTCTTACCTCTAAAGCTGGTCAGTGGACAATATGCCTATAGCATGGAAGCCACTTGTCCAAATAGTGTGTACAGATCATATCATTACTCATATACACTATATACATACAGTACATATGTATGGCTGTGATATGTAGATGATAACTGAATGTTTCTATATTTGATGCTTCAGTGATTCAGCACTCATCTGAGGACACAGTGCTGCACATTTACAAACGTCGAATGGGATTGACTAAGAGAGGAGGTTATGACAATGAGACCCTGTCAGTCAGCACTATGTCTATAAACCAGACAGACACATTCACCTGGTCTGAGACCACCAGCTTTGTGAAGCTTATTGTTCCTACTGCGTTTATTCAAAAGACAAAGGTCCAGAACAAGCTCCATTGCATTCCTTGGTTGAAAAAAGGCATAATTTTTTTTGAGCATTTTACCATGATTGTGTTTTTTTTTGTATTGCAGAAATGTGCTGACAAGGAGGATGAGAATCTTCAACAGTCATTCTTCAGAATAGACGTCGTGCTCAGTTTTAAGGAGACAAATAACAGAATGCTCTGGACGATGGAGAACACATTACCATGCTCAAGTTAGTAGGAGCACTACATTAATAAATTAGGGTTTTTCCAATGAACATTTGCAACAAATGTTAAATTTTAGGATGTTATGGTAATTACAAGATGGTGACTCTAAGCCGTAACAAGACGGTGACTGGTCATATTGCGGCTTTGCATTTTTGCATAATTACAGTATGTCTAACTTTTCCAGGTCTGCAACTTCTAATTTGGATTTTTCATTAATATAACATTAATTGTGACTGGGCGGCGCGGTGGTGTAGTGGTTAGCACTGTTGCCTTGCACCTCCAGGGTCCGGGTTCGATTCCCCGGCCAGGCTCGATTCCCGTCTCTGTGTGCATGGAGTTTGCATGTTCTCCCCGTGCTTGGTAGGTTTCCTCCGGGTACTCCGGTTTCCTCCCACAGTCCAAAGACATGCAGATTAGGCTAATTGCCGTTCCCAAAATGACCATAGTGTGTGAATGAGTGTGTGAATGAGTGTGTGAGTGCTCTGCGATGGATTGGCACGCTGTCCAGGGTGTACCCCGCCTAGTGCCCTGAGTCTTCTGGGATAGGCTCCAGGTCCCCGCGACCCTAAATACAGGACAAAGCGGTATAGAAGATGAATGAATGAATAATTGTGACTGAAAATATTGAGTAGGTAAAAAGGTCTCTTTTGTTAAGGGTTAACAGCGAAACCTGACCATTTTCCCTTATATCAATTATTGACCGCCATTTTAACTGTACTTAATTATGGAAGTTGCTGTAATTGACATGTATGCAACATATGACTAATTAGATGATCTGGCTTTGTTTCAGATCACATTCCTTCCATGACGGCCCATCCACCAGTAACACCAAGCTACTCCTTTAGTGCGTTAAACCCCACACTCCTCAATTCAGTCACAGAAGAGCCAATGCGTTCTTTCGACACGCAGCCCCAGGCATCATTAGAGATCAATGAAAACAGATTTAGAAAGACGAGCAACGTTTTTCAAAGTACTAGTGTACCTGGATTTGAATCAGGACCTCTACAGACCACTGGTTCAGCAGACAGCATTACAGATAATGTCTCCAGAACTACCTCATTCAACAGTACTGATAATCAAAATCCTGACGTTGCTAGAAATTTAGATTTAAACACCTCTCCTAACCGGGTCTCAAATGAAACACTGGTTAGTCCTTCATTTAGTCCTCACCATGAACAATTTATGGACTTGATTAATGCCAGAGAAACATCAACCGTTACGCCACATGAACCATCTCTTTCAAACACGGACCACGCTGTAAGGTCAAACACCAGCAATAAGGGTAGCAAAGCTGCCTTTTTTACTACGTCTCATTCTCAGGCTGAAACAACATGGAACACCAGGATATTGTCCTCATATGTGGAGAGAACTAGTACCGATGCCATTCCAAATATTTTCTTAGACCGCATTTTAAATACCCCACCTACATTCCAACCACCCTTGCAACAACATCAACAAGTTACTCGATCACCCCCATTTCATCTACGACCTTCTACTACAGTGCATTCAGCAGCTCGGAATGAGACCAAAATTATTCAAACAACACATAAAGTCACAGCTGTGTAGCCTGAGACTGTTACTGTACATGAGCAAGTGCATACTGTACAGGAGGCCAGAAAAACATGGTAATGAAAATACATTCACTAGCCACTTCATTAAGTACACCTATTCAACTGCTTGTTAATGTAAAATATCTACTCAGCCAATCGCATGGCAGCTACTCAAGAAGATCTGCTGAAGTTCAAACCCGAGCATCAGAATGGGGATGAAAGGTGATTTAAGTGACTGGCATTGTTGTTGGCTCCAGACAGGCTGATCTGAGAGGCAAGAGTAACTTAAGTAACATCTCTTTACAACCGAGGTACGCCAAAGAGCATCTGAACACACAACCATAAAGCAGGTGGGTTACGGCAGCTGACGTCCACAGGAAACTGAGACAATTCTCACCTGCTCACCAAAATTGTACAATATAAGACTGGAAAACGTTGCTTGGTCTGCTCTGACGTTCAGATGGTAGGGTCAGAATTTGGCATAAACAATGTGAAAGAATGGATCCAATGGTTCAGGCTGCTGCTGTGGTGTAATGGTGTTGGGGATATTTTGTGTTTCAGTTGGTGCTTAGCATCTTAGCTTTGCATGCTGACCATGTCCATCCCTTTATGATCATAGTATAACACGTCATGTCACAAGGCCAAAATCACTTCAAACTGGTTTCCTGAACATGACATTGAGTTCACTGGTCACTGGATCTCAATTCAATACCTTTGGAATGTGGTGGAAGAGAGGAAGAGTTACATCATGGACGTTCAGCCGACAAATCTGAAGCAACTGCATGATATACAGTATCATGTCAATATCGACCAAAATCTCTAAGGAATGTTTCTAGCACTGTGTTAAATCTATTCAATAAAGAACTAAAGCAAAGGCAAAAGAGGATCCAAACCAGTACTAGTAAGGTGTACCTAATGAAGCATCCTGTGAGTGTATAATATAAAGGAGATATTGATATATCGCTATACAGGACAACCTTCCAAAAATGACATTCCTTCCAGTTTTATCTAATTAATGTACCGATGTGTTTTTTTTTTTTCTGAAGTGAAACTCGTGCTGTCATATGGAGAACATGCAAAACATAGTATTAAACCCTGGAGCTGTATCGCAACAACCGACCTATTGTGCCACTGTTTCACCCTAAATGAAAATTAACCAAAGACAAAGCAAAACCACAACCTGTCACCATGGAACCATCATAACATGTAATACATCTACCTCTGGGTAAATGAGTGCACTGTCTGAATGTTGCCTTTGACAGAAAACAGGATGCTGTGTCATTGCTTATAGTGCCCTGAAGCATGATATAACAGCAAAACTCCCTTTCAGCTTTCAATAACTGCCACTTTGATAGGAAAACTCTGTATTGCATTGTGTTGACTTTAATTCTAAATGAAAAAGGAAGTATAAAAAAACAAAAGTTTCAGTGAGCATTTGAATAATGCACAGATCCACAGATATACACCACAATCTGATATGAGTTGCGGTAGCTTTCAGTTGACTTGCATCTTTGTAGGGTTTTTCAGCTGATGTAAATTATGTCTTTTGATAACCCTTGATGGATTTACTGCCATTTTTCCCCCCACTTTGTTCATTTCAAGACTCAGAAAGCAAAGCATTTAATTCATGTATTTGTTTTTCATCCAATTGGGTTATCAAGTAAAATAAAACATTGGGATTGTGATTAGAAGGTCAACTTAAAATAAAAAAAACATGATTTTCACAAGTGTCATATATGAGGGGACCTTTGATCATGCAGAATAAAAGAATCTAGTTATGTACAGTTCCCACAGACACATTCATCTCTTCTGCAAGTTTATTCATTCATTCATTCATTCATTCATTTTCTATACCGCTTAATCCTGTGTTCAGGGTCGCGGGGGACCTGGAGCCTATCCCAGGAGACTTCGGGCACTAGGCGGGGTACACCCTGGACAGCGTGCCAATCCATCGCAGGGCACACACACATACACACACTCACACACCCAATCACACACTACGGGCAATTTAGGAACGCCAATTAGCCTAACCTGCATATCTTTGGACTGTGGGAGGAAACCGGAGTACCCGGAGGAAACCCACCAAGCACGGGGAGAACATGCAAACTCCATGCACACAGAGACGGGAATCGAGCCTGGCTGGGGAATCGAACCCAGACCCCGGAGGTGCAAGGCGACAGTGCTAACCACTACACCACCGCGCCGCCCTCTGCAAGTTTATGTTTTGATTAAAAAAGATCAGGTGTTCAAATGTTCATGGGAATAACTGCAGTGGGCTCCGAGCTACTGTACCACCGACTCCTTTAAAACATTTGCAAATTCTTTACTTTTCATCACTGTGAGACTTAAAGTCTTACATAAAGTCCGTAAATGTCAATCAGTTTTATCCCTTCATATTAGCTAAATTTTGTGGACGCCTGATCATTAACGTTAATATACTGTATGCACTTTGCATTCAGTCCCTCTTTGCTGTTATAATAACCGCCAGTCATCTCATAAGGTTTTCTACTAGATTTTTGGGGTGTGGCGGTGGAAATATATTTATTTAGCCACTATTTAGGCACTGATGTTGGGTGAAGATATCTGTGGTGTATACATGGTTCCAGTTCATTCCAATGGTATTTAGTGTGGTTGAGGTCAGAGTTCTTCCACTCTAAAATTTAGAAGCCATGTCTTTATGGAGCGCAGTTTGTACACAGGGGCATTGTCATCCTGGAACACATGTGAGCCTCTCGCAATGCAACAGCATACCAACACATTGTATATGATTGTGTGCTTCCAGACATATGGATGTGACGGCCTGGTGTCCACCACCTTCTTGGTTATATAATGTATTTGAGTCCCTAATGCATCTAAACCTGTTGCTGCAAAAGTCATCTGAGTAAAAGGAGGGAATACACAGGATAAGAAAAACAGACATAAACAACAAATGAAATAAAAGACAATTTGAAAGCAAACTTAAATATAAATTTCCAGATAACAGCAAGGGGTGAGCAGACAATAACTCACATACTTTAATGTGCCACTCATTAAAATAATTAGAGAAAAGCAATACATTTATCATTAGGCACATCTTTACGATAGTAAAAATGGTCATCAAATTACTACACCTATATTTTTTTCTTTATCCCTTTTGTTTCTTTCTTTTTTTTTTTCTAAACGAAAACTGGTTAAAATAAAACTACACAAACAAATCAGGTAGATTTTACTTTTTGTTGGGTCATGCTAGTATTCATGGAATATTTTAATGATAAAATGTGTATTTTTTTTATTTCTATTCCATGTTAAAGTAGCTTTTACTTAAACATTGACATAATGGTAATATAATCTTTTGAGCACATCAGTGTCCAGAAACATCTTCAAACACATTTGATATTTGCTTAACCAAATTCAACCACTGTCTCCCTTCAGGTCAAACAAGAATTCAGGCACAATGGGAGTCTCGTTTGAAAATGAGGAAATGATTATGTAAAATACATTGAAGCTTTTTTTCAGGGCTCAGGTATGATAAAACAATTGAAAGTGTAATAGGTGGCTAGGTCTTTGGATTCACATGTATTGTATATGGAATGCTAGGCAGATGGCGCCATTTTCCACAATTTGTTCAGCAAGTCTCAGAAATCCATTCCCATGGATATCGTGTAACTCGAAACACCCTTCGTGTGGAAAAAAAAAAAAAACCCTTGTGCAACAAAATACATTTAAAAAAAAAAAGAAAAAATGCATTTATCTCAACAGACAAAAAATATAATTTTCTTAGGGAGAGCAATTGTCAAAACATGCCACTGTCTTTATGTCTTAATATGATCCACTCCAATATTAGACAAAACAGTTATTCCCATAAACATTTTCTGTTAAGCAAAAAAGTTAAGTATAGTTCTTTTTGGCGCAGTGGTAGATTTCTCACTCGCCATTGGGAGAGGGCCTGGGTTTGATTTCCATCCAATGCCCAAACCCCAGCCACTGGATGCAGTGCCAGTCCCAAGCCCAGATGAAATGGGACGATTGTGTCAGGAAGGTCGTCTGGCATAAAAACCTGCGCCAAGTTGTTGGTCCGCTGTGGCGACTCCTCCACGGGAGCAGCATCTCTTTTTAACAACTATTACTTCTGCTGTTGCTGCTACAGTACTACTAACAGCAATATTAATTGACTAATTTTAATACAAATAACAGCAACTATTAATAGTAATGTTGGTCTTTCGCTGCTCTCGTCGAGGGGTCGCCACAGTTGGAATATTTTATCCATGATTGGGACCGCACTACATCCATTTGGCTGGGTAGAAATGGTATTGGGTGGGAATCAGACCTAGGCCTTCCGCATGGCAGACGAGAGCCATTAATGCCCACTTCTATTAATGATGGTGGTGGTGGTGATGACAATGATGTCTGTTGTTGTGCATGTCAAGCAAACATTAGCCATGAGGCAGAAATAGACTTTCAAATGGGACACCAGTGGATGACGGGGCACCATGCACACCAAGTACATTCTCAAACTCGCTCATACCTGAGGCAATTTATCATCGCCAGTCACCAGCTGGCAGAGAAGTAATCTGAAAACTGGGAAGAAACACATGGGGACACAGGAGGAACATGTAAAACATTACATAGACAGACACCCAAACTTCAAGTACAACCAAGGTCCCTGAAGCTGTAAGACAAGAACAATACCCACTGTTATTATTATTATTATTATTATTATTATTATTATTGCTCCTCTATTCAGAACTATGTTTATGACATTAGTATGCAGTCCATATCAATAATCTTTGTGTGAACTTTAAAGACTTTCTTGTCATTAGTTAACTATAGTAAGAAAAACCATGGTGCAGTTTTGCTCTTGGGAGAATAAACAGTAGTTACTGATGTACACATGTGTACTATTCTGCTGAGAAACGATCTGACCTCAGATGGGTGCTTGGCTAATTTGCCTTTACTGCGCAATTTTCCATGCTTGGCTGCATTCAATTAGATCCCAGAAAGGGCATGCTGTTTTAATGTAAGCCTAACACAGGCTTGATTTTTCTGTTTTTTAATTCTGAACGTTTGGGGTGGGGTGGGGAGGAAGGACACCAGTGTTAAATTTCAGAATCAGACATTTGTTGTCCAAATATTGATCATACTTCTTCATCCTAATAGTATGTCATTCCAGTCCTGGCCTTTTAACCAATTCCCAATGGACACGACGTAAATCTAACAGAGATATATGCGGGCAGGCCAGCCTTCTGCTTTTAATTGGCATCTGGTGCATGAACTTGTGAACAGGAAACATTACAGTTTCACGAAGTACACTAATATCTGAAGCTTTTCATGTGGCTCTTAATGCCGTTACATTATCTGTGTAAGCTATCAAGTCCTTTTATGTTTTGTTTTTTTTTTTATCCTTTTTTCATCATATGGGTTGCACATATGGGAAGTGTCCAACACGGTGCAAAAACTACCGGCTGTACAACACATTTACTATAACATGTTACAGTGCCTTGCATAAATATTCACCCCTTTGAAATTTTTGTAGTATTTGAGTAATAGTAATGTTTAAAGTATCTTTCTGATTAGAGCAGCAGTTCTTCTAAATATAATATGTCTACAGCACCACATGAAATTATTCACTGAAACAAGGGTGAATCTTGGTGTTTTTGGTAGTAAATGTACTGTATAGGGTTATTTAAATAGGACTTAGTTTATTAGCATTGGATGAAGGATGAGGGATGTGCGTGCATAAGCTTCATGGGAAAGTGGTTTCATGATTAAATGCACAGGCCCAGAGAGTGAAAGGATCTAAATATATAGATAAATGTAAGGCATTCCAGATAAGAGGACATCTGCCAACTGCCATAAATGTAAATACAAATGGAAATGTACATGTAAATGACATGACTAATAGGAACTGCTTGCATCAGAACTTATTTTTGAATTTTACAGCAGTAGGGATTATTACTTAACTCAAAAATCTAAATCAATAATGTATTTATATAGCACCATTATTATAAGGAACCATAAACAAAGGCTTTACAATGTAAAACGTTTTAGTATTAAGCATATATATTCTACTAGTTCAGGTTGTAATACTACTAATTGCAGAAAGGTTTAAAGTGGTGCATACTTGTTTAATACCATATATAGTATATTTCTTTCATTGAATAGTTTCATTAATGTATTCATTCATTCATTCATTCATTTTCTATACCGCTTAATCCTGTGTTCAGGGGCGCGGGTACCTGGAGCCTATCCCAGGAGACTTCGGGCACTAGGCGGGGTACACCCTGGACAGCGTGCCAATCCATCGCAGGGCACACACACATACACACACTCACACACCCAATCACACACTACGGGCAATTTAGGAACGCCAATTAGCCTAACCTGCATATCTTTGGACTGTGGGAGGAAACCGGAGTACCCGGAGGAAACCCACCAAGCACGGGGAGAACATGCAAACTCCATGCACACAGAGACGGGAATCGAGCCTGGCCGGGGAATCAAACCCAGACCCTGGAGGTGCAAGGCGACAGTGCTTTCATTAATGTAGACTAATCAAAATGAAGGACATTATTTTGACCATCTTTTCAAACTGATCATAAATTACGTTACACATTGTTAACACTCCAAAGGTTAAAGGTTAGTTTTCTTTAGGGTACTTGAGCACAAGCAACCGTGCTCTACTGACCTAAGTTGTGAGTGTTGTGAGTATTAAGTGTGCTTTAGGATGAAAAAGGCACTAAGAGACAGAACGCATTACAGAACTTCCACTCTTCTTCTTCATCACTTCACTTGGTGGGTAATTACAGGATCACAGGTCAGACATACACGCAACCACAGCTATGTTACACAGTAGCAGATGTGTTCAGGGCATTATGGGGTAAGAGCATGAACATAAACAAAAACAGATGCAGCTGGTTACTAGGGACCCTGGCCAAATGTGTGCGCCTTAATCATTTCCATGTGTGGCTGTGGAGTAGGAGCAAAGGGTTGGAGGCAACCTAATGCCGTGTTTGAGCAGAACCCATCTCAAGTACTCAATGGGAAATCTGGAAATTAGATCAGGTTTTTTTTTTCTGGGCTCACACAGCCAGTGTGTCCATGCCCACTCCTACTGTACTGTACTGTAGTAACTCAACTCATGATGTAATCAGATTCAGTGAGCAAGTCTGGAAAAGTTTGCCATGAGGTTTGCCTCCTCAAATTCGGCTGTTTATTACCTTTTTACCCTGCTATGGAACAGTCCAATGTGTTCCAACAATAAAATGTTATATAATTACCTCTACCTCTATTTCCTGGTTTGTCAATCAGACGTTTTTTGTTTAGAACATGATTACATTTAAAATTACTACTTTCATTCCTTTTGAAGTTATCAAACATTTTTCAAAATGCAGGCTGTCATGGTACTTGAGAGCAGCTTTACCTCTTTTTACCTTTTATATATATATATATATATATATATATATATATATATATATATATACACTTATATATATGTGGTAAGACATACAGTACCATTTTGAACACATAAGCGCATTTTTTAAAAAATTACAAGGCCATCATGAGCTAAAATGTTTACGTGTTACCATGAAGTGTGCTGAATGAAGGTGTGAGATCGCGTTTATTAAGTAGACTTCAACTGCACACTCATAAGCGTGTATTAAAAAAATGTACAGCGCCTGTCATCTTTCGAAATTTCAGAAAAACTAATTATTTTTTTCAAGGTTGATTTTTCTTATGAAATAAGGGCGTTTTTTATTTAAACTTCAAATTAGCATCATTATGTTCTCTTCCTTTGGGCCGACTGCAATAAAACAAAGCCCCATTAAAATTTGTTGTGTAGTTTTTATGTGATGTGTGCACAAACAAACAGACAAACAGACAGACAAAAATTCCAAAAACCATCTTGATGTGTTCTATTACTCATCTCAAATAATTATTTAGCAAATATCTTCAATGTACAGACATGCCAACTTTACAGTTTTATTATAGTGTGTATGTGTGTGTGTGTGTGTGTGTGTGTGTTTTAATGATTAAACTTTTGTTGCTCATAATCATCCATGCGATTTAACTGTTTGATTATGATTATGATTCTGTATGAGAATAAGTGCACTGAAAAACAATAGAACTTGGATTTGTCATCATTCAGCATTCTGATCAATCAGAATAAAAAAAAAATCAGCAGTGCGGACTTTAAGTCAGTTTAAAAAGGTGCATGATATAGAACATAATATTAAAGGATGATTTTAAAATAACGAAAATGATGAAAATCAAATAAGGAAATAAGCTTTATATGTGTACAATTCCTTTACACAGTATGCACTGGCTGTTATAGGATGCTGTACGTTGCATTAAGACACTTTCGATCCCCTGTAGAAGTGATACACGCTTTATTTCTGTTGTCCTGCCCTTGTGAACTGATGTACACGTTTCTCATCTGATGTAGCGCTTGTTTTATCTTTATCTCTGTCCAGATTGTGAATTGTTGAACCCTCCCTTGTGTACGTGTGACTTTTCTCAATGTCTGGGAGGTCATTGTTGTTTAGCGCTTATCCCTGCCTGCAATCCAGATGAGACGAGCAGGAAGCTGGTCAGTTTCTGTGATATCCTGTGTGTGTGTTCGCCATCTGATTACACGCAGGGCTGGGTTTTTCTTCGTGTCAGGGACATCCAGGTTCACAAATGCGTCACGTAATCTGATATATCTGATTATTGAAATAAGTGAACTTATCAGGGATGAGCTCCAGCTCCTCAACGAGTCCCCATTTAACAACCGCTGCTTCGCTGTGAAGTTTCCTGCCAACAGCTTGTGCCCTCTCTCTCTCTCTCTCTCTCTCTCATTAACCACAACTGTCAGATCCTCCAGATGATGAGCAATTAATGCAGATAATAAACACTCGCCATCAATTCCTGTTTGTTTGTTGTTGTTTTTGTTGTTGACAGCGGCAGGGCTCCTCTCATGCCACCTTGGTGCTAACTAGTAGTTCTGTAATGCACCGGTGCCAGAATTAGTCTCTCTTTGCCGGCACAAAGCTATAACTGTGCAGTGTAAAGGAGCAGGCTGATAATAAGGCACGCCGAATGTTAACAATTAGATCTTAATCGGAACCAGGGTGTCTACGCTGCTCTTTTTATCCCAGGGCTTGAGAGAAACGCAAACACAGTGACTGCCAAGGTGAATGCTACTTCTGAATAATCACGGCTCTCAGCCTTCCAGAGCTACGTATGACGTACAGGACTGGAGCAAAGACGACACACACTGTCAAAGAGTCGCTGTTTGCTCAGGTATTGGACTCATAAGCAGGCATTGGTTTTACTAACCAGTCCTGTCTCCCTGGTGACTATGCATGATTGACATTTGCTGTATAGGCCATCGAGAGTAGATCAGCCAGGGTAATATGTGCTAGGGAAATATTTGACACTAAAAAACACTAAATATTTTCAGATGACATGATTTGGAATTTCCTTGGAATTTCTTTTGATGATTGGTGCTGTGTGTGTGTGTGTGTTTTATTATTATTCCTGTAATAGAAGAAAATCATTCAGCAATTTCCCTGATAAGGAAAAATGGTTGCATTTCTCTGTTTATTCTGAAAAACAAAAAAAGCAAGAGCATCTTTCCAAACTCCATTTTCCACCGATGTGATATTAATAAGAAATCCCGTGTAGAAGTAGTCAAGATAACAATCACCACACCCCAAGATCTATAATACAATACAGCTAGATGAAACCGTTGCTTTGAGTGGCAGAGAATTGGCTCAGCTAGTTAATGTTCACAGATCTGACAAGCACAATGGCTCTGATGGTGGTTTTAGCAAGAATGTTGACACGTTGGAAGCTGATCTGTTTGAGCAGAGTGTACAGATGAAGAAGTGAGAGAGCCAGACAGATTGAAAAAAAAAAGTGCTTCTGCTGAGCTTGCCTTGGTTAGAGCTAAAGCGAGGGTTTATTCCCACCGGTGCCACTATGCAGGTATTCGAATGGAATTGTGGGTAATGTACGAAAATGTGAACCCGAAAATTTCATTGGATGCCACTTAAGATCATATGTTAATTACAAAGATTGGCAAGTTGATTTGGCAAGAGTGAAGTTTTCTTTTCAACAACGCCGCCGCCTCTGTCTAAGGGACCATGTTGTTTACTGACAGTTTTGATTTAGAGGATAGCCCTCAAGTGCTCTCAAATGTCTTGAAATGTGACACATACGCAGAATCCCCAAACAGTGAAATCGCTTTCTGACACAATAGCAAAACACACAGTCGTGCAAATGTGTATCCATTACAGATCAACATACTGTAAGATTGCCAGGAAAAGGGCCACTTTTAAAAAGAACCGGTCCAAAAAAAGACCCTAAAAACAGCAAAACATCTGATTTCCCCAGCGCACGGAAAAATGATGGTAGCCTTTTGTTCTGAAACCGAATTTCCCTCGAAAACACTTTGAAAACTAAACAGATTTGACACTCCTCAGATTGATTGCGTTTCATCTTTTGTTCTCGGCAGAGTGTGTTTGTGCCTTTTCCATGGAAACGCAGGATTATTTACTCTTGGGCCGCTTCACACTTACCTTCCCTTTTCCTGACAAAACAACAAAGGAAGTACCCGGTCAAGCGTCTTCCCGCTCACATTATCTGGTAAATTGTGTCCCTGTTTCACAATGTATATACAAACTATAATAAAGATGTCTATTTAAAGGTCTACTTTTGAGCACTGCTCGCCAAAACTCTTGAACTCCCAACAAACAGCCATCCTGTTTTTACTTGCCGGGTGGACCTGAAGTGCTTAAAAAAATAGGAAATTCAGTAGGTAGGATTGTTCTACACATACAGCCAACATCCTTGACATCAGAGACAGGCCTCTCGGTGCGGGACAAGAACTATAGAAAAATCTTCCAATGTCCAAGGATCTTCAGTGGCAAAAAGCCATTTTCCATCCATTCCATGTGTATGGATGTGGCATGGATGTGGCATGGGCGCTGGAGAAGAGGTGGGTTATTTAAAGGTTTAGGGGCGTGGCAAAGTTTTGCAGCTGACATTATCTGATTATACATTATAATAGACTATCAGGAACTGTTTCCTGAATGATAATTTGATGTTCTTGGGGTTTAAGGATCTGAAATTGAGAGCACACACTGTAGTTGCCTGAAGTACGAGTGTTGGTGAAGGCACTAGATGGAGACAGTGAGATTCACATTGAGCCTAGTTTCTTAAGAGCAAAGAGACTACTTCCAGTTCTGGCACTGGTGCTTATGATGTTGTGCATAGCATAGTATACAGATAGGATGGATGTTTAAATAGGTTGAAAGTACTGTATACAGATACATACTAATGGTACCAAGGTTGTGCCTTTGTGGGTATCATGCCATTTACAAAAGGTGCAGTTTGCTAAAAGTAAATTTATTTCTGTAATGTAAAATATAATTTTATTTTCATTTCCAGTACCTATCTTTTTTGCAGTTAGTTATATAAAAATATTTTTTAAATATCTGAAGCATTCGGCCTAATCACATTTTTTGGTACATCCAAATTTCATGAAGATTCTTCTTCTTATTATTTTTCTTAAATAAAATGTAGCTTCAATCTTTTGAATTAATCACATTTTACATTACCCCTAAATATGATAGATATTTCTTTGACCTCATTATCTACACTGAAACAAACAACAGATGAACAGGTATCTATAGGGCAGCACTGTGGTCCGACTTCTGCCTCGTGTACAGTATACTGTAAGTGTATGAAGTTTGCCTGATCTCACTGGGCTTGGTGGGTTTCCTCTGGGTATACCAGTTTCCTCCTGCAGTCTAAAGATATACAGAGTAGGCTAATTGATATTCCCAAATTGCCCATAGTATGTGAATGAGTGTGTGTCTATGTTTGGGTGTGTGTGTGAATGTGTACCCAGGGTTTAGCCCCTCCTCATGCCCGAAGTCTCCTGGGATAGACTCTGGGCTTCTCATGACACTGTACATCATTTATCTTGTTACATGTAGTCATCTGGCAGACAACTGCTTTGCTAAATTATACAAAATGTACTAATAGGATCTATATAATTTAAATATAATATAATGTTCAGTGTTATTATATATATATAATATAAAGGGGTACCTTATGCATCAAGTTATAGGTTGCAATGGCACCTGAGCTATTCACCTTCACAAAATATAAATAATGTTCAGGAAAAAAAAAAGTAGAGCTAAATAATATCAGGGTACAATATATATATATATATATATATATATATATATATATATATATATATATATATATATATATATATAAAGATTTACTTATTCAATATGTTGCTGATAACACCTAAATGCTTTCTTGTATTTTTCCTCACCTACAAGGGTGATGAGGGTTTTTCCTCACAATGAAAAACTCTTATGAATATTCTCTGAATATTCACACAAGTGCGTGCACGCACACACACACACACACGCACACACACACACGCAGTCTATTTCAGTGGAAATAAAAGGGAATAACGCATGAAAGCGGAAGGCGAGTAAAAAGAACTTGTCACAATTAAGCACCTTAATGGGTGAAAATCCCCTGATAGATCACATATAATTTATACTAACAGTCATTCTAATAAGGACTTTTAAATCTTAACATTGAAATTTAATTAGAGTGTTGAATGCATAACCAAAACTGTGAAAAATTAACTCATGGGTGGAAGGTAATGTTGGTGGCTGGGTGCTTTTTCAGTTTTGCCCCGAGGCTAAAAGACCCATTAATTTAATACTTTTCATGTTCTTTCTAAGTTACCGAGTGCATTTCTCACACTAATGTTCCTTACACAGTATCGGAGCCTGCTGATGGTTATGTCTAAACAAAACAAAACAAAAAAAGATTATTACCTTACTATAATCAGCTAGAACCACCTTCAGTTGGTCGCGCATGAAAAATTTCATCTGGATGCTTTTACCTGGTCTTAATCAATCAATTACGTTTTGATGTGAACTATTAAATGCACTTCTTTAATTTGTTTGTTTTCCCTCCATTCTCATACCAGAGGAGAAGACCCTCTTCCTAAACTCGAAAGCTTCAGTGAGTGTGAGGTCTTTGAGTGGGGTTCAGCAGAGGAAAGCTAATCAAAGCATTAGTCATTAACAGCAACTTAGTAAATATAAGTTTACATGAAGGTCAATCCACTTCGCAACATGTAATGAATTACACAGCAATTACAGTGGAAGAAAAGTTGTTTGTCGGTCCTCACACGCTCAGTAATGACAAGCACAGGTCAGCAGTGGTAGACGCAAAGTTCCCTCTTCTTTTCTGCAGCTAATTATCTCAAGTGCGTCTCTTAAGCCTCTGTGAATGTGAATTTGACCGTACAGTCCAATCACTGGTCTCATATTTTCATACCAGGGTTTTATCTTTAGAGGTTTTCATAATAATATACCAATCTATTTGATTTCGGAGCTTTGTATGCATCTAAACCAACATCCATTCCATTTAACACACCTTTCGTTGCTGTTTTATGTAGTATAAGCAGTTAGTCTATATCTTTCTCCAATAAAAAAAAATAACATGTGATTTTTGAATATTTTGTTGTAAATATTTTTTTTTACTGTGTTTACAAACGTAGTGGTGTTTACACTTAATGCGCATTTGTTTTAATGCATACGTTTGTCTCCATGTGTTATATTTACACAAGTGAAGTCATTATTTTCATGTGATTTTACGCACAGTTTGCTCATTTTCACAGGTGATTTTTACACAATATATTTATCTTCATATAATATTTCCTTTAGATTTATTGTCATGTGTGAAGTTTGCACATGATACATGTAACATGATGCATACGCAACAATATGTTTTTCACATGTGATGTTTATACAATATTCATTATTTTCACATGTGATGTTTACACAATTTATTAATCTTCATGTAATATATATATACTGTATATACACTCGGCCTATTGTCATACATATAGCATGATGCTTACACAACAATCTTTTTTTTTTTCATATGTGATCTTTGCACATGATACATTTAACATGATGCTTACCCAGCAATACATTTTTCACATGTGATTTTTACACAATATTCATTATTTACACATGTGAAGTTTAAACATGAATAAGTTCAATTTATATGCGTTTTTGAACACATCTTTTATTTTTACATGATGTTTACAAACAACTAATTTATTTTCCATTATATAAACACCAAATGTTTTTATTTGGCATGTGATGTTTACACACAATTGATTTAGGTTCACAGGTGATCCTTACACATGATTTATTTATAGGTTTTATTTATATATATATTTTTCATATGTGATCATATCTTGCTCACATTGGGATCGCAGGTGTTTAATTTATTAAATGTACAATTAAAGGGCTTAATTTGGTGTACATCCTTTCACGTATCGCTCACATGTGATCACATAATCACATGTGTAAAAACATCATCACTTGTGAAATCAATGTCGATTTTTTTTCACCCTTTTTATTGGTGTGTAATGCAGTATAGTTGTTCACAGCTCATCACAGTTGAATAGTTTGGACGAAGAAGAAACAGCACATACTTTTTGCACAAGGCACTAAAGCTGTTAGATGAGAAAACCATAACTTATAAATGACCTAACTATGAATATTTTCTTATTTCAGCATGCATTTCCATTCTCTCGCATCTAAATATTTAACACTTCACATCAGATTGATGTTGCTCATAATTACAAACATTACACCAAAATCACATCTGACAGAAGTGGGCATCTGAAGAACATTTCCATTAAGAATTAAGAAAAATGAACTTTGTTTAAATATTACATGCATTTCTTAGGACTAGTGACAAAATTATATGAATTTAGAACAAAGACAGATAATAACAATTTTGTATTTTTTTTAAATACAGTACATGTTTAGAAAGCGCTTCATGATTCCCACAAAGAGATGAATCACTTGTAAGCACATGCATTTCTCCTCTCTATAAAAATGACAAAAGAAATTTCAAGTGCCTGCGTTATTTATTTATTTTAAAACAGAAGGATTCTCCAAGCTTCATCCAGATTTGCCCATTTGGAGTTGGAATAATGGATGGGTTGTGCATGTATATTTAATGGCTCCATGTTGTGTGGGAGATAAACATGGTGTTTGAGATGTTCTCCCTCTGCTGAGCTGTGTATTCCCATTATGCTGCTCTACACTATAGTATTAACTACCAACGTCAGCATTTCACTTTAAAGACTGAAAACAGACTTTCTTATATAATATGTTGTGATTCCTATTAAACATTCATCCTTTATAACCCGTCTTTAATTTCACTTGAGGATCGCCATCATTATCTTTTTTTTTTTTTTTTCGGTATCCAGTATTAAGAGCGACCTCATTGACTTCCCCGAGACTGTCATCTTGATGCACAAACAAATAAGTGCTTTTACTGCTGCATCCTGTTTCCTGGCCTCTTCGGATTTTACCTGCTTCCAGGAGTCTGAAATGAGACCCATCTTCTGGTCGACTTAAAGTAGTTAAAGTAATTCGCATGCAATATGGTGCACTAATTTTGACCGCTGAGACTAACTACAGTCCTACTAATAATGTGTTTGGGCCCATTTTTAATAAGTCATCATAATTACACTGAGAATTTGATTGGGCATCTGTGCCCAGGAAGATGAAACATGTTGTGTGGGCTTGATGGTAAAGGATATTGCTTGCTGTTCATACATAATTGAGAGATCTTGAATGTCAGACCTGTGGGAGCAAACGCTGGAAAAAGCACTGGTGCCCCCATCATTAGGTACACAGCTTCTGCACAGTGGATGGCTGTGTGGGAAGGACAGATGTCATTGCATCAGGACTGAATGTAACACGTAGTTTTGGCATTTCATAGTCAATTTCAGAGATTTTTATTAGTGGCTAATTATAGAAGATAAAGATAAATGATTTTTGTCAGGGTTTAGTATTTTTCCTACATGACCTACAGCTTAACCTCAAAAGCTACATGTGTGTGTGTGTGTGTGTGTGTGTGTGTGTGTGTGTGTGTGTGTGTTTTAAAGATATGTCATGCTTTTTACAATTTTTATAGTATGTAGTGAACTTCATACAGTATGTACATCATACTGTATGTTACATGCATTTTACATGTGATGTTTACACAATTCATTTATTTTTCAGTGTTGATGCCCGATTTATTTACTTTCACGCATGATGTATACAGACTTTTTATCGATCAATCATTCTTTTTCACTTCATGTCACAATTATTTATACACATGATATTTACACAATTCAGTTACTTTCACAGTTTTACACAATTAATTTATTGTACATGTGATATTTAGACAATTTCTTTTTGTACTTAATTTTTTTTTAACATAATTACATTAGTAAAATTCACATATGATTGTTACATTTTTAAATAATTTGTATTTTTATGATTCATTTATTTTCACAAGTTATTTTTTTACAAAATGATATTTTTATGCATTATTGTATGATCTGATGTTTACATAATTCAATTAAAAAAACTATATTCACCTTCAGTGTTTGAGACTCATTTTCACATGTAATTTCTTTTATACATGATCTTTTTTTTTTTTACACATTATACATTCACATTATATTTCCAGATTATGTGTTTGCATTCACATATGATCTTTTTTTTAATATTTTACGTGATTTGTTTATTTTCATTAAATAAACAAATCATGTTTCGAAAGGTGATTTTATCCCACATGCTTTTCCATAGTCACAAATTATTTACATATGGTTCATGAGTTCATGTGGTTAACTTGACTTCACATTTGCATTGTTACCTTTAATACATTTGTTTTAGAGCATAATATGGTGAATCACATTTATTTGTAATACCTGTGATTGTTTAGAACATTTGTGATGTTTTTGTAAGAAACATGAGAAATATGTTAGCATTTGGTAGACACGCTTATCTAAAGTGACAAGACAAAATACAAATTGGTCAGAAACTCATGAATCAAGATAAAACACTGCTAGTTACTGTAGTACAAGAAGTTGGAAGAACAAGAAAACCAGAAGGTAGAGATACTGTACTGTAGGTCTGTAGTCTTCTCAGTCAGATCAGTCTTATTTGTTACTAAGTACCATTTTAGCACCTCACTGCTTAGGGTAAAGTGAGAAAATATTACCATTTAGTGTGTATGTGAACTTTCCTACCCTTTGACTGCTACTTGATCTTAGTATGTGAGTTATTTTCCTCCTCTGTAAGAAGTATGCTACTCCATTTACCCGACCTCGACTCCATTTTTCACTGCTGGCCTCTTACACTGATGCGCCTTCTCAGGAGGTCTGGATATGAGCATCGTCTATAAAGAGAAGCCCTGACTCTGTAACTCAATGAGATGTGCCGGGAGACAGGGCGCTATTTATTTCCTTTTGGGGCCCGGGTCTCAAGCGAGATAAATGGCAAAGCTGTCGCACGAGCGAAGAGCCAGCTTTATATTTTTGACATTTCTGTGTTTAATGTGTTGCACGTTTTATACGACCCATCTTTTTGCTCACTCCTTCTTGCATTTTCTTTTAAGGCTTAAATGCAATTATTGATGTGCGAGCCTCGGGAACATTATGCGTTATTTGTTAGTAAGCACCATTTTTGCATATTGACGGTAACAGGAAAATGCATGTATGGAAATTCGAATATAAATTGACTTATGTCTAGAGGTTTGCATTCTGCACAGTGAGCTCTTCTGCGAGTAATATATATATAGTTCTTTATATTGCTAATCTAAGCATGTGGCTTTTAAGAGTTTAACTTGATAAAAGAAATGCCTACAGGCCTTGGGTAGGACGGCTAAAGACTTTTATGTTATTGCCTTGACAGATAGCTCTTTCTAACTGCCTCTAAAACAACAGGAAAAGTGGAGTAGCTGATCATTATTGTGTCTCAATTTGATTTTGGGGTACTTTTCACAATCAGTGTTGCATTTTTGCATAAAGAAATGTGAAATATCACTTTGAATTAATGTCAAAAAATGAGCGACAATAATAGATTTTAAGAGGCTTGCATGGCAATTTGTTAACATTCCCACTGAAAGCCTCATATATGTAAATGATGTCTTTAACAATGTCATTTATTTGATTGTCATGTGGTTCTTCTCTTGTATTTCATTACCTAATTGTTTACCTCCTATAAAACAATGTGCCGAGTCACACAACAGTTTGAATGCGCCTGTTTTTCTCTTTTATTCCTTGTGTTTTTAATGCCTGAAGCTTTTATAAGAGCTGCTTATAGACAGGCCCAAACCGAATCAGGCTCTAAGAGTCGGTTTAGACAATTTTAAAGGTGAAGCAGCGGGCTATGACTCGATCTCTGATTTATGAGAGCTTTCTCTTTGCCTGGATTGATGCTATGCTTTCTTCAGCCCATGCAGCTTTTACTGCATCATCTTGCATCCAGAAACATGGCTTCTGCCCAATAAAGCCCCTTTTAACTTTCGTGAGAGTTTCTATAAACAACAGGACAAAAAAACTATTAAAAAGATTACTAATGCAAGATGACTTTCACTTCATCCTGGAGAAACGAACATTACGCAATAAAATGCAGAATAAGTGAAATATGGATAAGTAAAACTGAAGCTTGTGATAGGGTTTGTAGGCTTGAGTGTCCTCTCGGTATCTTCACGAGACATCACGACACATTTGAATGAGAATGAAGGCTGAAAGCAGAATAAGGAGACTTATTTGGACAGGTGGAGCGACTGAGAGACATCCATTTTAATCACTGGCCACACTATACAGCATTACGGCCCTAACACGAGCGGGCTGAACAAATGAGACAACTGTATCTTTCTCTAACTATCACATATAGCGAGGCAGAAGCGTGGGATACGGGACTGTAAAATGAGTGATGTTTGTAAAAAGAGACAGTTCTGCCCACCAAGCACTTTTACATGGATGCACTAGCGGTTTTATGTAGCGCTTCCCCTAATGCACTCTGACACACTGTTTTGATATCATTACTACATTATACTTGCAATTTTTGAGTGAAAAAATACACTACTTAGAAAGTCGAAATTCATAAATACATTTATGTCAAACTGCACTTAATATTGATTTTGTTAGTGTTCAGATTCAATAATAAGGTACAGGGTGCATGAATATTTAAATATAATCTTCATTTCTGCATCTCCTAATGGCCTCAGCTCCTCCACACTCAATTTAAACACAATTTAGGAACTATAATGTATTGAAAAATACTGGGATTTGGCAATAAATCATGGGGAGAATATCCTGGGCCTATTATAAGATAGTTCAATATTAGCCCCCAGAGGGGCCCGCACAATTAGATTCCTGTTTTTTAGTCTACTCAATTATCCGCCTGCTCTCATTTCATGAGACTTTTACCTCTATACCTCTCAAAGCTGTTTGCTTATAGAAAGAGCCAGACGCTGCGATACAAAGTGGCTGAGTGGGGGTGGTGTTACATTTCTGGAATAAGGATGTTGTCTTCGCCGTGGGTATTAGAGGCCTGGAAGAGGGTTAGAAGAGCTTTAAACATATTAATAGTGGCCTTCGGATTGTTTAGTTACGAAATTCTTTTGTTATTTAATAAACCGATATCTTGTTTTGAATTATGTGCTCGCAACACATGTACATGTATATTCATGCAAATGATCTATCAGCGAGTCATGTGACAGCAGTGAAATACATGAAATCATGCAGGGGTTTTTTTTTCATCAAATATCAGAATAATGGAAAAATAATGGTTTGAACTGAACAGGAGCACCATCAATGGTTGAAAAGAAAAGCGTCTTATCAATCAAAATACATGAAACCTTTATGAGGGAAACAGAGCTGCAAGGGTAGAAGACTTGGTTGATGAAGCCACTCTCTTGACCATAAGTAAAGTTCTTTAACCACTTATCATTCAGCTGTTAATTTAACAACCATAACGAAACCAATAACATCATCTTGGTAGTCAATGACGGTCTTTAAGTTAATAGTATTTGCTTGGAATTTGCATGTTCTCCCTGTGCTTGATGGATTTCCACCACTTTCATCCCACATTCCAAAGTCATGCACAGTTCATGTTCATTGGCGATTCCAAATTTCCCACAGTATGTGGATGGGTGTATGAGTCTGTGTGTGTGTGTGTGTGTGTGTGTGCTTGTGCCCTGCAATGAGTTGGCACCCTATCCATGGTGCCCAGAGTTCCCTTGGATAGGCTCAAAATAGAAAATGAATGGATAGTAATAGATCTACCATTACACTGCTTTATCAAGAAATCTTGACTTGATTAAACAATACAGTAGCGATTTCCTGCCAGTCAGTACATTCGGAAATGTTTCCCACCTGAAAAGGGTGCAAACCACAAATTAGGATATCATCAACAGCTTACGGGGGGAAAAAACAACCAAAAACTGTATCGTGTCAAGTCAAGCAGAGTTACATCATTTCTATTTGGATTGATGATCTGCGATGTACTAACTGTAAACAGATTGGAGCTTATATTTATACTGCTAGAGAAAGCTTTCCAGCTTTTTGTTGATTCCAGCTCACAGATCTGCTTTTTTCACACCAACATCAGAACAACAGCTGATTGTTGAGTTTAGGGGCATGGTGCACATTCATACATATGGTTCCTTTTAACTAAGTCACACATTATTATTTTCGTTTGTTGTCCGATGACTACAGTCAGCAACAACGAGTGACATTTGGGAGAGAAATCTGCCTTTAAGTTTTCACGCAAACAGTTTCTTCAAAGGGAGAAGGAAGATTTTTCCTAATCTAGAGTCATTTAACTAATAAACAGCCAATAAACAAGCCTATACATACAGTATAAAGCTCATATACAGTACATATTACATATGTTCATACGTCTGCACCAATGCATTCTTGAATCTAATTCTTCAGAAGGTCTTGATTAATTTTCCATAGCAAGGGCTCGAACAGTAGGTCTAGCTGCAAGGCAAGTCACTGGTTTATATTAATGCACTCATTCCACTACATCATTCCTACTGTATACTGACAATCAACTCACATAGACCTGTGCAGCAGATGAGGCTGTACAAGTCAACTGAGGATAATCTGAGGCTTATAAAAAACAGATTAGAAAATGTTGCATTTAATAACGAATAATATAGAGTTATCGGACTGAGGCAATTTTCTGTAAGAAGACATTAATTTAACGTTGATGGACAGAGCCTCAGGGGTTTTTAATGGTCAGGAAGGACTTTGAGAGAGAAAAGAGTGTACAACTGTTTATAGCTGCTATAATGTACAGAAGGTGATAACAGGCAAAACCTTGTTGGGCATATGTTCCACAGCATTATGCTCCTTGCATCTCCAGGGTATGGGTTCGATTCCCATCTCGAGGTCTGTGTGTGTAGAGTTTGCATGTTCGCCCCATGCTTGGTGGGTTTCCACCAGGTACTCCAGTTTTCTCTCACAGTTAAAAGACCTGCACAATTCCCAAATTGCCTGTAGTGTGAGTGTGTGTGCCCTGGTATAGATTGGCAACCCATCCACGGTGTACCCCGCCTCGGGGTATAAGTCACCTGGGATAGGCTCTGTACCCTGTATACAGGATAAAGCTGTATAGACGATAAGTGAGTGAGACAATAATAAAAATGCTCACATGTAATGTTTAATTTCTTAATGCGCTGTAATGCTTAAATATGGTATACATTCATTCATTCATTCATTTTCTATACCGCTTTATCCTCTATTGAGGGTCGCGGGGGACCTGGAGCCTATCCCAGGAGACTTCGGGCACTAGGCGGGGTACACCCTGGACAGGGTGCCAATCCATCGCAGGGCACACACACATACACACACTCACACACCCAATCACACACTACGGGCAATTTGGGAACGCCAATTAGCCTAACCTGCATATCTTTGGACTGTGGGAGGAAACCAGAGTACCCGGAGGAAACCCACCAAGCACGGGGAGAACATGCAAACTCCATGCACACAGAGACGGGAATCGAGCCTGGCCGGTGAATCGAACCCAGACCCTGGAGGTGCAAGGCGACAGTGCTAACCACTACACCACCGTGCCGCCATATGGTATACACACATTTTAAATTGGTACACAAAGACGTTTGAAATATTTGTGAGTAAATTTAGGAATGAGTTTAGGAATGAGTAATTAAATGTTTCTTTTATCTAACCCAGAGCAAAACCATTATACAGTATATATATTTTAAAGAACATATACATTTGCTGGTTCTAGTTATATAATTTGGTCAATCCAGTTTTTTATTCCTGCATACCCATGTAAATGCACTCAGTGAGAGATCCTTTCATGATAATTGTGTGTTTGTTCCAGCCAAGGCCCTTCACCCGGCAGCGCCGTCTCCCCGTTTACTGCCAAACACTGATTGCAAATGTAGCAAAACCCTGATTACTGAATTTCTGAACAGCTCCTTTGTGTATGCCACTTCATTTTCCCTTTCTTGAGTGGTTTATTAAAAATTGATAATTCTTTGTAATGGCCTCATTTCTGTCAGTTTTCATATTTTAATCCCGTTTTAAAGAAAACAAGATACATTAATCAAATATGACAGAACACATTCTTAATGTAATCATGCAAGGGATTATGAATTGCAAATGTACAACCAACCACCCCCTCCCCTCGAAACGTACTTCCATTAATGTTACAAAATAAAATAATCATGACCATTTTAAATTGAGTTTGACTGCATCTGATGCAATGGAGAATTAACAGTCGGGTCTGTTAGAATTTGGTAGAATGTAAGCTTCTGCACTGAAAGCTGTCGGTGTCATGCTGGTTTTAGGTCAAGAACAAGTTTCGGCATGGTTGTGGGGCCTGGACTAATTCAAGAAGATGACATCTTGCCACCACTCTAAAGGAAACATTACTTTTCTGTAATACAAGCAAAGCACAATTTATTTATCCTGCCCTATCCAGGTCTTGATGGATCCAGATTCTATCCTGGCAACACTGGACGTTCTAGCATTAAATGTAACCACAAAATAATCAGGAGGCATTGAGACTTAGCGGTTAGCATTGTTGCCTTGCACCTCCAGGGTTCAGGTTCGATTCTTGCCTCTGGTCTGTGTGCATAGAATGCACCTGTGTTTGGTGGGTTTCCTCTGGGTACTCCGGTTTCCTCCCACAGTCCAAAGACATGCAGATTAAGCTAACTGGCATTCCCAAATTGCCTGTTCTGAGTAAATGAGGCTGTGAGTGTGTGTGTGTATGTGTGTGTGTATATATATACATATATATATATATATATATATATATATATATAGGCGCGGTGGTGTAGTGGTTAGCACTGTCGCCTTGCACCTCCAGGGTCTGGGTTCGATTCCCCGGCCAGGCTCGATTCCCGTCTCTGTGTGCATGGAGTTTGCATGTTCTCCCCGTGCTTGGTGGGTTTCCTCCGGGTACTCCGGTTTCCTCCCACAGTCCAAAGATATGCAGGTTAGGCTAATTTGCGTTCCTAAATTGCCCGTAGTGTGTGATTGGGTGTGTGTATGTGAGTATGTGTGTGTGCCCTGCGATGGATTGGCACCCTGTCCAGGGTGTACCCCGCCTAGTGCCCGAAGTCTCCTGGGATAGGCTCCAGGTCCCCGTGACCCTGAACACAGGATTAAGCGGTATAGAAAATGAATGAATGAATGAATATATATATATGTGTGTGTGTGCCCTGCAATGGAATGGCACCCTGTACAGAGTGTTCCCCTAAATATCCTGGGATATGCTCAAGGACCCCTGTGACCCTGTATACAGGATAACGCGGTATAGAGGATGAGTGAGTGAGACAAAATAATCAAAAATGCTCACATGTACAGTAGTATGAGCATGTCCAGGACCCCCAACCACACTGGGTGAGAGCCAGTCTATATGAGACACCAGTCATAAAAAACCCCACCTTGCAGCATGTTTTTACATACAGTAGGTGGAAGGACTCCTACATAGACATGGAGACATACTGTATGTATATGCTACACTCTAGAGACAGTAACCTGAGTTCACGAATCAAACCCAGGGCCCAGGAGCTGTGCCCCGCCTCATGCCACTTTAAGAGAGATACATTGTTTGACAGATCCTGCCGTGTTTACATCCCGTGTTCATTTGTTGACCTGTGCTTAAACTGTCAGCAGATAAGAGTAAGAAACTTGGCTCCTGGAAAGTGATCTCATTTCAGTCTGGCGCAAACTAAAATATCCTTCCTTACATGACAATCACTTTATAGTGAGCTTTGTAACTTTTGAAAGAGGTGAGTAATACCACAGAGAGGATGGAGCACCAAAATTAGGTGCATTTCCAACTCAGATCAATGCTTTTTCTTCCCCCCTACAATGATAATGCAGACAAGTCCATTAAATAATCATAACCAAATAAGTTTGTGTTTACAGGAAAAAAACAAAAAGTGTATAGCCAACAGTGCTCATAAACAGAAATCAACAAGCAAGAAGAAAAAAACCCCGAAATGAATATTTAAAGAGGTTATGGAGAAAATGGCTTTAACGGCAGGTCTAAAAGGCTGACCCTGGCCTCCGGAGTGAAGGAATGCTTCCCAGGGTACCTTGGCCACACTTAGAGAAAAGCAGATAATTTGTTAATGTCACGCACTTGTTGGAAATGGCAGATAAATGGATTCCTGCCATTATTTGCCAGTCTAAGTGAAGTGAAGGAGGCAGCATGGTGGAGAGGACAAAACCAGTTATGAGTGATAAGTGTCTGAAAGTTAATGAAGGCTGAATAGGCCAAGGTCAATGGCTGCCAGCGAGGTGTCTGTGCCGCTCGGCTGTCCTGCTGCTTAAATATAGGGGGAATATACATTGAGCTTTTAACACCTTGATACATGGAACAGGATGGAATATGAAATATGGGCATGTAATGGCTTTTTAATGATGCCCCCCCACAACCCTCCACCCTGGCCTGAGATTGGAAATCGGAGGTGAACCTTGATATCGCTGCACTAAGTGCTTGTAATGCACCGTAACTTTTTTTCCCCTTAGTGTGGATGAAGCCATTTTACATAAATGACGAATGTCTTCCTGACATAATTTGTTGAAGGATGATACCATTCTAAATGTACTGGACAATATGAACGGAAATAGATTTTTTTTTCCATTAGGGGTTTCTCTGAAGACATTTTTACCATAATAATGACCATGAAAACCATAATGACCATTAAGGTGAATGTAAAATGTTTCTACCAAAGTTAAATTCGCATACATATAATGGTTCGTAGGCCACTCTGTGGCTTAAGGAGAGATATTTGACGTGTGTCTGCAACCTGGAGAAATATTGAGTGAATGCTGTGATACACTGAACTGAGTCACTGCGATATAAAGTAGTTTTGATAAAATTCAAAATAAAAGTACAAGAGATGGACTAGATGAGAAGTCAGTTCTGTGATTTTATGTGCTTAATGCCCTTAAAGACCTATATTACACCCCAATTAGATGCGACTCTTGTTTCCTTACATCAAGGGCTTGACTCTACTGGCTTGTCACCCTCCCTGGGCCCAATCAATTTCATTACTCCAGTTACAGCCGAGCTCGGGTAAAGCTGTGCCCTTAAACTTCAGCTTCCCTCCAGAACGATCAATAGCCCACGTTCTTGCCAAGGTTCCATTTAAAGTTCATTTATTTCAAGCCATCATATAAAACAAGACAGAGCATCAATGTGGCCCCACTTTATTTTATTTGTCTGAGGATTTCCAGCATGACACTCCATCCTGAGTGCTGGAAGAAAGGCTGCTGGTTAAGTCCTGAACATACAGAAGAACACTGGTGTAACCTGTGCAATGTACAGTATACTAGAAAGAACATCAGTTTAAACTTGTCCATAGTTTGCAAGAGGCTAAATGCACTTACTGTACTTAGTTGTAGCCACAACATAGTACCTCATTCCCACACCTTAGTAAGTAGTGGCCATGGATTCCGCCCCCCCCCCCCAATGTCACCAAAGGAACAGCTCACATAGCATTGTCACTTTTTACGTTTTTTGTCAACTGACAATAGCTGTATTTTATATTACATTGTAATTTATATTACATGTATACTAAAAATTTTGTATAGAATTAGCAAATACACACATAAAAAGTGGTAACTTCCATCCACACTCAAGGAATCATGACATGAAAGCCATTTTAACAGTTATTTTCAATTTCAAACATGGTGGTACTTTTTACGCTTCATCAGTCAGCGTAATTATAAATAAATAAATAAAAATGAATAAAAGTAATGTACTGACCCTTACTTTCTCTTATTCAAAATATTGCATTCAGGTAACAAGGTTGTGTGAGTATTGTGGGAAATAAAATCTATATTTCTCATAATCTACATGGCTGACTAAAGCAAAATAAGCACAAAAAAAAAATTCAAGGATATTACGTAACAATTATGTTTCAAGGGAAACTTAAAGTTAGAGTGTCCTTATGTTTTTTTAAGTGCTACACATTAAAGCTTTAATTCTTTAAATGATTTATCTGAAACATGCACATAGGTTATTGTGAAGAAAACGTAAAATAATTGTATATATTATTAATTGTGCTATTAATGACTCTCCAATCGTTGAACCACAAAGATTATATTATCAAGTGATACTGACAAGGAGAGAGCAGTTATTTAAGATGAATGAAGAAAGTAATTGAGGTAATTAAGCTATTCCATTAATATGGTGAGTAGCTAAATAACTACAAGTTCTTGTTCATACAAAGCTTTATCTTCTTGCTCTCACACTTTCACATTGTTACTTTCTAATAAACCACAAGTTGACAGCTTAATGAGTAAAACAGGGTCGGAGAAGTTTATAGGAACCAGGTTGTATCTATATAATTGGATTTTAATTTCATTACTATTATTATTGTGTTTATGTGTTGGCATTAGAATTCGCTACAATTTATTGACAGATGCTTTCACAGTTGCTTACAATCAATATTACGGCTTTAACCAGAGCCCAATCAAAGTCTCAAAGGTCCTGTGGGCCAGAGGTTTGTGAACATTATAATGGCTCACACTTTATTTTTCATTCCAGATGATAATTTATATTCTATGTATGACGTACAGTAATATACTGTAGTACTATTTGTTCTTACAACCCCATAGTGACTGAAGTAGAACTTGGTAATTCCCATACAGTATAGTGATATCTTTCTCAATGTCTTTAGTGCAAATTACCCAAGGACTCAATAAATATGACATAGAAGTTTGTGCGGTGTGGTGATAATAAAAGAAGTAATAAAGTAATAACGGATCAGAAACTGCACAACTCTTCTGACCAACATGTTATTATTTATGTACTGTATGTCAGACCTATAGTGATGTTATTTGTGGGTTCATGCATTACACGCATACACTTCGTAGCAGTTGCACGTTGCATATTCTTTTATTCTTAACATCACTGGATTTGTCTTGCTTATTATTCATCAGTGAAATAAAGTGGCATAATCCTGACCCTTAGACACATTTTATGCCTGAATTAAAGACTTTACCTGTTAACTAAGCTGCCTGTGCCTTCCACTTTATAAATGTCCATCATGGATGAAATGTCTCAATCAAGTAGTACAACATAAGCAGTTCTTGAGTTTTTTTTTTTTTTTTGTAACCAGGAACCCATTTAAAGTATTAGTAGTATTATTAATAATAATAATAATAATAATAATAATAATAATAACATCCTGCCTCCACATAATGCACCACCCTTTGAGATCCATCAATTTATAGCACTCAGGTCCAGCATGACAGATTAACAATACATTAAACCTCAGTGACAGAAAGCCCTCAAATTGGTGTTACTTTATTTTATTGGCCATGTGAATGCATCATTTTATTATGACTGGTTTAAGTCTGGCAACATCTATTTGGCATTTGCCCTGCTACTCATTTACAGATATGGTCTTATAGTGCTGGCATTCTTGATGCTCCCTCTATTTGGATAGTGAGCATGAGTGTCAAGCAGTGGCAGGGTGTTTGTGAGAGGAGTTAATTGAATGGGAAGTGGGGAGGGGAAGAGTCCTTTAGCGCTTTTAATGCGTGGTGCAAAGACGTTGCTGCTTACTGCTGTCTCCTCGCCAGTGGACTTGGCAGTGTGTGACAGATCTCTGGGAGTGATTTTGTGCAAAGCTGGCCCATATGAAACCATCTCGTTTTAATCAGAGATCCTGGCTAGTGTACCAGCAGCAGGAGCTGTGAAAGCTTTGGCAAACGTGTCGCATGTCTGTTCCGTGGCACACATACAAAATACACAAATATTTCGATAGTAATTATGTGTCAAGTGAAACAAGCGATCGCCAGGCCAGGGCTTGACGTGTGCAAGAGAGCATGGGTATAGTGTAGCTGGACATCCAGGATTGAGATGGACCCCCAGATAAGCCAATTAGATTTCCTGCTGTCAAATGGATTCTGCTGTTGAAAATACTTCATGTGGTCTTGGCTCATTCAAATGCAGTAAAGAAGGCTCCCACCAGTTCACCAAATACACTTCAAAGGGTGGATTGACTGCAAAGATGCTAAGTAACACTGAGATCATTTCCTTTTTTTTGATCTTTGGTCAAAAAACAAAACAAAACAAAAAAAAAAACCACACCATTGCAGTTATAAGAATTTTCTATTTAAACGCAGAGATATAGTTCTACGCTGTAGCATTTAGAGAAGTATGGTGATCATATGAGGTGTAAGATATTGTTACCTTAATATGGAAAAACTGCAACTGATGTATTCTGTATTATCCGTTATAAAAGTACTGTGCATGTCAAAATAATAGAATATTGTGGAATTTTTTCATTATTTAATTCATAAAGTAAAACTCTCATATATTCTAGACCCATTACGCATAGACATGTTTCACATTTCATATTTTCATATTTCAAAATATTTCGTATTTTCATATTTCAAAATATTTCATATTTTCATATTTCAAAATATTTCATATTTTCATATTTCAAATTTTCATATTTCAAAATATTTAATATTTTCATATTTCAAAATATTTCATATTTTCATTTTGACGATTACAACTTACAGCTCATGAAAATCCAGCATCTCGAACCATTAGAATATTTTCTAAGATCAAGCAAAAAAGCCTTTACAATAAAGAAATGTCAACTTCCACTTCAGAAGATTATGTTCATTTATGCACTCGATGGTTGGCCAGTCTCCTTAAACATGAATTACTGCGTCAATGTGGCATGACATGGAGTTGATCATCCTATGAAACTGTTGAGGCATTAAAGAAGACCAAGTTGCTTTGATAGCAGCCTTCAACTCATCTCTATTGTTGGGTCAGATATTTCTCATCTTCCTCTTGACAATAGCCCAGAGACTCTCTGCGGGGTTCAGGTCAGGTGAATCAAGCACAGTAATATCACAGTCAGCAAACCAGTTAGTGGGAGTTTTAGCACTGTGGGCAAGTGCTAAGTCCTCCTGGAAAAGGAAATTGACATCTCCATAAAGCTTGTCAGCAGATGGAAGCATGCTCTAAAATCTCCTGCTTGATGGCCACATTGACTTTGGACTTGATAAAACACAGTGGACCAACACTTGCAGATGACATGGTAACACAAATCATCACCGACTGTGAATACTGGACTCGGATTCTGTGCTTTCCACTCTTCCTCCAGACTCTGGGACCTTGATTTCCAAATTCATTAAAAAAACATTACTGTCACCTGAAGAGAGGACTTTGCCACTTTGAGCAATGGTCCACTTCTTCTTCTTCTTAACCGAGGTAAGATGCTTTTGATGTTGCCTCTGGTTCAGAAGAGGTTTGATACCAGGAATGCAACAGGTACAGATTAGCCAATTTCCTTAAGACTTCTGCACATGGTGGCTCTTGTTGCACTGACTCCATCCTCATTCCAGTTGTTGTGAAGTTCTCCTAAGTTCTTAATTCTGCCTTACTTGACAATGTTCTTAAGGCTGTGGTCATCCCTGTTGTTTTTGCACTTTTCCGTTCCAGTTCCAACTTTCCATTATTATGGGTTGATTTACTGTAGCACTCTACGAATAGCCAGCCATTTTAGCAATGACTTTCTGTGTCAATAATCATTTTCTGGACAACTGTTAAAGAAAGAGTTTTCCCTTTGTTTGTGGTTGCATGTACTGAACTAGACAGAGAGATGCATTGTATTCATACTATATGATTATTCATTTATTTAATCTCAAAATTACATATTCTAATATTTTGAAACAGATTGAACAGGATTATTTTTATGAGTTGTAATTGAAATTAAAGCAAAAAAAGAAAAAAAAAGAATTGACCTCAATTACCCTGTAATAAATCTAGAATATATAATATGAGTGTTTTGCTTTTTGAATTAAATTGTGAAAGAAAACAAGTTTTCCTTTTTTTTTAGAAGCACTGTATATGGTTTTATCAGATTGTGCGCTAGTAAGAACAGACAAAGTCTAATTGTTTTAACTCTTACTTATATGATTGGCAGTGACTGGTCTAGCGTGACATATGGTGCCATCTGTCTCTCTGCCACATTAAAACCTGACTTTTGATTTCTCTTTAGCAGGCTCCAGATCTCTCACAAATGTTTTCTGTAGACTGCTAATACACGCTGCTGTAAACATGTGCAACTGCACGTGTGGTTTGTGTGCATCAGAAAGATGGATGCCAAAAAAAAACAACCCTCGAACATTTGTCTCCTTTTGCCTTGTGTTGGCTTAGACAGGTGGTCACAGAAGAATGAAAGCCATTTATTAACTGTTTCTTTTACAAGCAAACACATTTGAACAGATTCCAATGCATAAAATAACTGAATTGCCTCCTAAAATTATTTTATATATTTTACATAAATATCAAATACATATCCTGTATATCTATAGACTAACACAGTTGGAAGTGTTTTAAGGATTGCCACTAAAATAATGTAGAATAGCTCATTATAGATGATTAAATGGAGAAGCAAAAAAAAAAAAAAAAGAAAAATACAAAGCTTTAACTTCACTAAACTTCAGAAACTTCTAAAATGTGATGAATCTGCACCAGTAGGGGGAGCTGTAGCTATGCATAATTCACTTGATATAAAGTTAGTTGAGAAGAGCATGTCCTTAGATTTGTCCAGCAGGGAACTTGTGCCATTTTATTCAATTCATCCAAACTCAAGAGGGCCTAAATTCATCTAATGACGTCTATACAGGACAATTATAGCCTTGTTTTTATGATTATTATTTGCTATCTATATATGCATGCATGTAGTTACTGTACAACCCGGGATGCAAACACACAATATGGTTGTGGTAATGGTTTCCTGCATGCACCCTCACTCAAAATGAAACCCAGAAGTTGAATCATATGTGTAGTTCATGTCCATATACACGTTTTCACCATCTTAATGTGCATTATCGATGAACAGAAACCTAGAAAATGTCACTTTCAGATGTCTACCAACATCCATTTCAGTTAAACTCATTAAGAGTTAGTGTGCCGACTCAAGTGAAACAAGTTGAAACTAATTCGTCAAAATGACAACAAATTTGAGCAATTTTCTGTATTTCTGTATATTACTGTATATCCAGGGGTGCACGGTGGCTTAGTGGTTAGTAGTGTCGCCTTATACCCACAGGTCAGTGTGCATGTTCTCCCCGTGCTTGGTTGGTTTCCTCCTGGTCCAACGGTTTCCGTCCCCAAATTGCCTAGTGGGTGAATGAGCATGTGAGTGTGTATGTGTGTGTGCCCTGTGATGGATTGGCACCCTGTCCAGGGTGTACTCTGCCTCGTGCCCTAGGTCTCCTGGGATAGGCTCCAGGCCCCTCTGCGACCCTGACTTCAGGATAAAGCGGTATAGATGATGTGTGAGGGAGAGTAAGTGAGTGATACCCAGGCAGTGTATGTAAAGCTCTGAACCAGGGTCAAGGTGTGACTCGAATTTCGTTCCGTTTGCACTAAAGACAGCCAGACGCCCTTCCTAATGAGAGTCAATATGGCGAATGACAAACAGCGGATCTTTTTAGGACATTCAAACTCCTCTAGCTCTGCTTAAACTTGCAAAAAAACAGGAGACAGAGTGCAGTATTTTCAGCGCAAGCTAAGCGCGATGCCGATATAGCGAAAAAGGTGACGGCTGAAGGACTATGTCCAAAATTAAACAGCTCTTATAATAATCTATGTTTCAGTACTCACCCGAAATGGTCTAATATAGCAGTACGTTTGTATGCATTTTTGAAGCAAGCACTCAGCCAAAATGAATCAAACAGATTAAGTCTATAAAGCAGGTGCATATATTAAGGCATTCACATTAAAACAATGTCTCGGTGATATATTTTAATCCAAGTCCTATTATTATTTTTTTATTGTTATTTAGCATTCTCTCATTCCCCGCCTCGCATCTTTGGCTACCAGATGTGTCCCCACACTGAAGAATTATTCCTCATCCCCAGAGTGGAATAAATGCAATCAATATGAGCGTTGCTCTCAGGCCTTGAAATATTACATTAATGTTCCATGTGGTGACATTTTAGCTGGAAATTTCAAATACATCATGAAGGCTCAAATTAATATTTATCAGCAAGGGTTTTATATGCTTTGCAAAACAGTATTAGTGTGAACTGGAATTATGCCGCAGAAATGTATTTACACAGCTCGCCTGTACTGTCAAGTGAAATGTTTGGAAATTGTGTTTCAGATTTCTCATTTTTTAGAATGATTACTTTTCATGAATAAAATAAAGAAACTAAACAAGAATGTTTGGGAAGTGTTTAACGTGATCAGAGAATGTCTTATCTTGGAGTATTGGTATTAAACACATTCGCATGCAAGAGGAAGAACAATGGACAAGTGTAAAACATTACAGTTAAATCAACTGATTAAAGAAAGAATTAACCATGTGAATGAAAAATTTGTAACTCGTGTTTTCAGCGAACAAATGTGTAATTTCTTTCCAAGGTTGCTCTGACATAATCCTGTCTGTCTGAAGCAATAGCCCATGCATACAGTTCTCCTGGGAATTGCACACTATCATTTATAGATCTGTTTTAAATTATGCTTGTCATTGAATCTAAATTTATGCCGGCATTGATCTAGAAGGAAAAATATTAAACGATTTTAGGGTTGGTCCTCAGTGACCTCTGGGTCAAGTAGACTTTAACATTGGACTTATTGAACAGTTGTCTTTCTCACCTTTTCCAGCTTTCCTTTTGTTTCTTCTCATTTGCATTTCATGTGCCTTTGGGGTTCAGAGTAATCACAGACTACTCAGAGTCTTTTGCATCGTAAAGACTTTTCAAGTCAGTGTTTTAAAGGGAAAATATGACTTCGATACGGAAACACTGGCAGGCTTTGGAAAGGCTCGTTTTACAAGGTTTCTGTAAAAGGAAGTGGAAGAAATTGATGATGGCAGAGAACTTTCATCACGGCAAATATTATTTTTCCAGTGGCTATGGGTGTGGTTAGAGATTAGGTGATGTAACGATATCTGGTAGAATCACTTTCAGAATATTAGCCTGTATAATGACTTTAATCCTTTAATCTAAGCGGTATGTTTTTTTTGTTTTTTTTTTATAAGGTTATGCTTTAATGATGGGGGCCATTTCAGGCTACTTTGAATGAATGAATGAATGAATGAATAAAAAAGTAGTTAATGTGTTAAACAATACTGCCTTAAGGATACTATACTATGGGAGAGGGGAACAAACTGCACCTGTAACAATTATATAAGCATGACCCAGTTTATATAATACCTGTGTTTAAGGTGGCCAAAATAACATTGATCGCAGTTCTCAAAGTATGCTGTGAAACAGGCTTTTCCTGTCGTTTAGATTGCTGTAGTTGCACTTGGCCAGGTTACAGTGGCACATGGCCCAGGCTCTCATAGTAATCGTGCTGCAGCAGGTGTTGCTGCTCAGTGCCGTCCTCCCCTGTGGCCTGCTGATGGAGAACATCTGGAGAGCCTCTGTTCCGCTTCTTCTTTCATGTCCTCGGTATGACCAGGTGATGTAGCGTGTAGTGGGATGCATGTCGACATGTGGCTCCCAGGCTCCCGGGTCCTCCACATTCATACCTGTCCAATTCACATTGGACCCAGGGGGCACATTTTCTGGATTGTCTATTAATTTGAACAGCTATATATATATATATATATATATATATATATATATATATATATATATATATATATATATATATATATATATATATAAAATTAAATTTTTCTAATATTTGAAGGACCTTGTACAGATGGGTGAGGACAAAATATATTGTTGATGTGCTTCAACTCTTGTGAGATTTTGGCCATAATGTATAAGTATAAGTTATTTAAAAAAAGAAATTATATGATTGTTACTTAATGTACACTGCATGTGTTCAATTCATTCAGAAATTCACACAATTAATGGTTGAAACTTGATGAAAATGTAATTAAGCATCAGTAAAATAAAGTACTTTTGCTTTAAGCAAAGAGCTCCTGAGGAAACTGAGCTGCTTTCTACGTGCACTATTATTTAGGAAAACCATGTGTTACATTCTTGAATAATAGCCGTCAATTGTCGATATCACACACAGTAAAAGAACTGAAAATTTGACATCAGGAAAATTATGTATATTAGAATGAATTCAGAATGAATGATCATTTGGATCTGGGTAAAGTGTATTTACATAAACATGAAATGTAAAGTAATTACAGTTTGATATTTTCAGGAAGGTTGCTTTGTACTAGTGACCACCTTGCCCTAGATTTTGACATGGCATGGTTAGTGGGACTAGGGTAGGTTTGAGTGTTTCAGAAATTGTTGCTCTCCTGGGACCTCCACGCACAACAGTTTACACTGAATGATGTGAGAACAAGAAACATCCAGTCAGTTCTACAGAGAATCAGCATGTCGAGGAGAGAGATAGAGGAGAATGAAACAGTAGCCACCCAGGAACTTCTTTAATGGCCCAAACATGCGGAAATGGATCAGGACTGTACTGGGGATGTGACAAAAATGTCCTGTAATGTGTAACTGGTGTTAGTGAATGATTATGTGTACAGTTGGGTCCATTCAAATATTTTTTGACTCGACACCCGTCATATACAGTATGTTTGGGAACTGGCGAGGAAATTGAACCTGGGTCTTCCACATGGTAGGCGAGAAACCTACCACTGAGCTCCAATGCCCAACCTCATTGTACAATATATACCTAGGCTAAAAAATTGCACACATACATGACTTAGGTGTGTACATAAAAGGTGACATTTTATTTAAACAACCTAGAAGATTCTATAAATAGATTATAAATAATTGTAGATCAACCATTTATCATAATAAGGAGTTTATAAAAGCACACCTACGGTATAGCTGTGACTTCCTTTAGAGACAGTGCTTTTTGCCCTTGTTACCCCTGGAGACTCCAAGCACCTCTACCAAGACCTTGAAAAAACACAGACCTTTACAAGTCAGCTTTTCGCTTAGGGAGCCATTTTTGAACAACTGAAGGTGCCACAAACACCTGTCCAAACAGTTATAAAATCTTGCGACCACCCAGATACTGCATCATCCAGGGAAGAATGCACTCGAGAAAATAGATGATGAGGGGAAAAAATTAAATTCGGCTAAATTCGTGTCTTCCAGGAGATCTGGGGTCATACAGTATGCGTGCCGCCAAAGCTGTAACAAAATGCCTCAAAAACAACTAAGTGACAATGAGTGAAGACTGAACTGAATAAAGTGTGTCTGGGTGAAGAGGCAGACATACATGACTGAGTTACACCTGTTCTGTCAGGAGGAATGGGCAAAAAAATTCCTTATTTTTTTGCAATTAAAAGTGTCTTTCGTCTGGGTGTATGTAAACATTTGGCCTATAACAGAAACAAATATACACCAATCAGCCATAACATTAATACCACTGCCAGCTGAAGTGAATATAATTGATTATCAATTATACGACAATGAACTGGTGACAGGATCATGGGCATCCAAGGCTGAACCGATGCCCATGGGAACCAAAGGCCAATCCCACAGAAAAGCCAATACAGCACAAATCACTGAAACATGTCAATGCTGGGCACGAAAGAAAGGTATCAGAACACCCAGTGCACCACAGGCCACCACACATGGGTTCCAACAGGCAAAGAGCCCATGACTCTTACCTATGGGATGGACAAACAAGTCCAGTCCATGAAACAGGTTCCATCCTGCAACCCAGAAGCCAGAGCTGCCCAAAAACCTCAGTTTATTTAATATTAATGGTTTAAATATTATGGCTGATTGGTGCATATGGAGATTGCACAATCACAAATCTTAACTCGTATTTTATAAAAATGTACTCTATGTACATTAGAGCAAAATCATATTACAATGCATGTAGTGTGTATTTAAAATATCATGAATGACACTAAAATAAATGCACACTTATTCTCAAGGTTACACTAGGGATCCAAATAGATTTCTACCTTTTGCCATTTTAAAAGAAGAGCACTCAGGGTCACCTAGGACCATTTTTACAAACAACTATCTCGCAGGCTGTCAGCAAAGAAATCCTTGCAACGCAATCTGTTGTGTTCCATCGATTTGTCCACAAGCGTGTCCTGTGGTACGGTATGTCTGTTATGTTGGGTGGGATTGGTGCAGATGACTAATTTTATACCCTGATGTCCATAATAAAGCCAGAGTATCTACTTACTTGAACCCTATCTAATGCTTAGAACTTCCTGACTTGTGCAGAATCATATGAACCCTCCTCTAAATGCTACGGGAATGACATTACATTCCGTGGCACAGCATGAAGTGTGGCATAAAAACACCTTTTCTACTTGAGCCATGTTTCTCTACAGTGAAATTCAACCTGTGCCTATTTGTGCATCATCTACTCTTTTATTTGTGAAGCTATAAAATGTTCAGATGACTGGTTTCTTCCTATAAACTATCAAAGTCTCTGATTAAAAATAAAATAAAATAAATTATCCTACATTTCTACAATTAAAACAGATTTTATGCTTTACAACATGATAGTTTGATGTCCTCGTGTGCCTTTCATAGGGAAAATTAAGCTTCACAAGCCTTTTTTAAATGTTTGTTTAGAAAGAGATCAGACACTAGGATTTCTAACGATGTTAATGGTATGTTATATGAAAAGTGTTACTTGAGTATGAAAAAAGTCAGCAACTTTCACATTTCTAAATAAGTTCATTTGACACTGAGCTCAACCTCCAGCACCTGTCCCGCTATTCGTCACAAGCTGATATCTCCTCCAGTGCCATAACATTACCCCTTATAGGGCAAATCCACTCAGCATTACCAGATCTTTACAAACGTCACAGGATCCTCCCCAAATGCCCAATAGGTCACAACTCAGAGCCTAAATTTAGGCATTATTAAGGTACTTTTTTTTTTTTTTTTTTAAATGAATCCAGTACATACTGTAGACATACTGCATTGTTTATTGGGTGTAATGAAAGAGATTATAATAGGAAGGCTTTGATGTCAGTTACAATTAACATAAGAGTAGAATTCTGTAATATAGTTAGCAAATTTGAGATATAAATATTGACATCAATAATGTGTTAGATTTAATTAAGCCTCAGACGGCGTTAACAGAATTCTATTTAAAAACAAGAGGGGCATTTTGGTCACATTTTCTCAGAATAAGAGCAAAACAAAATTCTTTAATAAATAATTTATCTGTTTATTCTTCACACACAATGAGTGCTTTGTCCGAAATGCAGAAGTGAAAAAAGTCCCTTCATTCACTGACTATCAAGGGAAACCTGATCATCTGGCTTGTTAATTTCATCATTTCTAAACTTTATGGATTTTCCAGTTGCTGCACATTTCATAACCAGGCTTTTCGGCCGAGCCCCTCCTCTGGCTGCTCCGCTTATATGTCAGCGTTTTCTCTGAAGGATGAGGCCTGAAAGTTTATAAATAAGCCTTCTATCAAGTTCCACAACAGGTGTGACCTCGCTGTCCTAAAACTGAACACTTTCAATGGCTCATATCTGAAAAGGAGGGCGGGGGGGTTGAGGGGGGGGAGAGAGAAGGGGATTTACTGCCATCTAAAATAGAGGTGTTCATCATGCACTTAATGTTGCCTTTCCATCTACTGGATTATCAATTTTGTTTTTCCTTTTGTAAACACATTGCCACCAAGACGTATGTTGTATGCACAGTGCAGTTAAACGGATAATGTTCAAAAAGCTCAAGAAGATTTGTGGCTCACAGACTGACTGCATTTTGTTCGGAGGGAAAAATCTGCAGGATGAATCGAATCTTTATACCGAAGATGTGAGGATACTTACTCAAAAAAAAAAACACCCGCCAAACATCGCTCATTTCCCACTCCTACCTTTTATATGATATATTGGAAAAAGTCCACTCGACTTACCAGACTTCTACTTTGTGCAGGTTCAATATTAATGTTAGATGGACAATAAGTGCACTGCCTTATGCCTTTAAACGTTACCACTGACCACATTACAATGCATCATTTCTTCAACCGTGAGCTTTTATGTGGAGGAGATTCAAAGCGCATCTCTAATTAGAGGGTATCCCGTTCCATTTTGCTCATTTCCACGCCTTACTTTGCCATGAACTGTTTAAGCATTTGTGTGTTCTAAGAGTCTTATTAAACTGTATGCATCGGTTACGATCGGTAGTCAAAACTAGTGTTTTGTGTGGTTTATTATGACAGAAGTACATAGTGTAACTGTGTCCTTGAACAGCCAGGTAAGAGGATTTGAGAACTCACCCCATAAAATAAGAAAGGGGGGGAAAAAAAACAACAACCTTCCACTATAAAAATGAAGGACAGCTATTTTACTTGAGTTGGCATCAGTATTAGAAGCCCTGAGGAAGGCAAACAGGTGAGGGAGAGGGGAGAAGGGGAGGCTTGTTGGATTACTTTACATTATTTAGATTAATTATTCAGACGTCTCCATTTTGCCCACGATAGCTCAACACCATCATGCCGTTGTGCGAGTCTCGTCGTTTAACTCACCTGCAAAGGAAATACAAAGCGAAGGCATCATCGGAGGCTGAAAAGTGCACGTTTAAGCAGAAGGCAATTTATTGATTCGTCACATCCTATCCAAGCAGAGCGTTTTAACGCAGGTTACAACTCACACAAGCGGGAAAAAAAAAATCTCACAAAACAATTTCACTATTATGGATCTGATTCACAAACTCAAGTGCAGCTAAACTACTGCGAAAAAAGTGCAGGAAATAATTTAGTGGTTTAATAAAAACACAGATAAATAGCAGAAGGGATTAGTACAGCAGAGCAAACGCAGGGGATGCAGTGTGCCCTTTGTCTTACCCCCTATCGGAGTGTGTCAAAAGCGTATAAATATTTAAGGATGAGGTGTGCACCCGGGCAAAAAACTCCTCTATCAGGCATCTGCTGTCTGGAGCTCTCAGACGAGGACAGGTGCAGGCGCATCAAAAGAGGATTTCACTGCTAAAACAGCATTTACCATTTTCCCTTCCTTCTGGTGAGCCTTGTCTGGGGTAAATTTTAATGTAAGGAGACACCAGACACTCGAAAAACTACTAAAGTTGGTCCTCTGGGACATATGGTGGCTTAGACTCGGATGGAAAAAAAAAAAAAAGTGTTGCAGACAAGAGGTCAGGAGGGATTTGTAGATTTAGTTCAGTGGTTCTCAGAGTGAGGAATGAGGACCCCCAGGGGTCCACAAAACATAGTCAGGGGGTCCTAGGTTTTTTTCTTATTGTTTTTTTTTTTTTTTACTTCAATAATTAGCCGGAATAATATAGTACACATATAAATAATGAGCATGGTATTTGAATAGATGGATTATGTTCATTGAGTAAAGCTGCATTGAAATGGTGAAATGAATTTACAGATAAAGGGATCTATTTATATGGTATAAAAAAGGCAACAAGCAGGGTATGTATAGGATGTATAGAATTTCATTTGCAATTTGCAGGGGAGGAAAAAAAGAGAATCATTTTATTATGAAGATTATTTATTGGTAATCCTACCGGAGATGGCCATTTTCAATTCCTTGTCTTTTGTTGTTTCGCCTGTCATCACAAAAGTTACGTTCGGTGTCTCGTCTCCACGTCTATACAACGCTCGGAGCAGCTTGGTTCAAAGATTTAATTGTGTTTTGCAAAGCATGCGCTAGACGAAAAGGCAAAGTTACAAGGTCTCTTATGCTGTTAAGCACCATGAAGAGAATATTAAAACTAATATCTTTGACAGTGTCTTGTGATGCTTGTGTTAAAAGACCTGTTTATTTTCATCATTAGAGAAGTGTGTTGTCTCCTGAACAAGCAGGTCGAGCTTGCACTCCCAGTGAGCCTCTGTCTGTCTGGATTCTTTTTTTTTTTTGTTTTGTTTTGTTTGTTCCATTCCAGTCATCAAATGCCACTTACAACATAATGAGAGATGTGGCAATTAATTTTCTTTTAATCAAGGTCGAAATGAAGTAAATTGGTACAGCTCTACGAGCCCTCATTTTCTATTTTTGCAGTGATGCAAAACAAATACGATAAAATGATGGCCTTGCTCACCTTCAGTAATTAGAAACCGTGAACGATCAGATGAAGATGATATGTGATATATAGTACATCTCTGTCTCTCTCTCTCTCTCTCTCTCTCTCTCTCTTCTTCTCCTCCCCCCAGAGATCACCTTCCATCTCTTTTCGCGCAGATGACCATGCTTTCCGCTTGCGCTCTTGCTCTTCGCACTCGTCTTACAGACAGAGGGAGCAGCTCGACTTGACATTGACTGCTGTGCTGTTGTAATGCCTCTCAAATCTTATTAAAGACCACAACTGCAAAGGACCTTGCTGACTCCACACATTTCCATTAACCGTGTTGTTTCAGTATCCTACAAGCTGATTAAGAATTTATTAAAATTAGATTTTAACTCTGTCCCCAGATATCTTATCAACGCCATATGGCCGCATTGTTGGTAGGCCGCATTAATAAACACTCTGAATTAGCCGGGCTCGATTAACAGAAGAGCTCTCCGGCAGGCATTCCTATGAAATGGCAACGCAGTTTATGTTGATCGACTGCAGATCCTCTTTCTTCTTGGATCGCTTCCACGTTTAGAGTTATTCCTTCATGTAACTTGCTATTCGCATGTGTAACAACAGCGTACTCTTCGTTCTCGCGTGTGCTGCATGTCTGCGGATTTGCTTTGCTCTGAATAGGTGATATTCTAATGTGTAAACAATGACCCACACCTTCATTTCCTGAGTAAGCTATTGAGGAAATGACCACCCACCTGTTATTGTCTGGATGTTAGGCATGTACATAAATTGGAAAAACACATTGTTTCATGAGCAGACTTTTCAAACATCGTGACCTTGACTGCTTTAAAAGTTAAATTTTTTCTCGCATGTTTCCCATAATGGGCGTTCACTTTTGAAGGAGTGCAAAGAACCATATTTTGACGTGATGTACAGTGGTGTGAAAAACTATTTGCCCCCCTCCTGATTTCTTATTCTTTTGCATGTTTGTCACACAAAATGTTTCTGATCATCAAACACATTTAACTATTAGTCAAAGATAACACAAGTAAACACAAAATGCAGTTTTTAAATGAGGGGTTTTATTATTTAGGGAGAAAAAAAATCCAAACCTACATGGCCCTGTGTGAAAAAGTAATTGCCCCCTGAACCTAATAACTGGTTGGGCCACCCTTAGCAGCAATAACTGCAATCAAGCAATCACTTTTTCACACAGGGCCATGTAGGTTTGGATTTTTTTTTTCTCCCTTAATAACGTAAACCTTCATTTAAAAACTGCATTTTGTGTTCAATTATCTTATCTTTGACTAATAGTTAACGGTTTTTGATGAGCAGAAACATTTAAGTGTGACAAACATGCAAAAGAATAAGAAATCAGGAAAGGGGCAAATAGTTTTTCACACCACTGTATATTCAATAGGGCCGGGACTCGAAAAACAAATCTAATTAATTAGAGGCTTTGTAATTAATTAATCGAACAACATTATTTTAACATGATGATGTCAAATCAAACAACCATATTTTGACATGATGATGTGATGCATAGCAGATTTGATATATTGATTCGTTTAGATTTTAAGGAATAACTCACCCTGAATGAAATACTAATTGCATACTAATCTTTACAGTTTACACACATACTTTTCAATAGGGCCGGAATTATTTTTTTTTTTGTAATTTTTAGTGTAAACTTCTTTCATTTTCACTTCGGTTAATGGTTTACTACATTATCCAACATGCCTTTCAGCTGTTTTCAGTGGGATTTACTGTAGCCTTCGCTTCCTCTCCTTCCAAAGAAAGCAGCACTTTAGTCCTTTAGTCTATCCAGCTTCCTCACCTCCTCGTCTGTACTGATCAGCATCCAAATCTTCGACTTTCATGTTAAAATCATAGTCGATACCATTTTATAGATCACCAGACAATCTTAGACAAGTATCCAGTACTTGGATATGGCATTGCACATCATTGGAAAATGAGTAAGAAAAAAATGATATTGCTGCTTTGTTTTTTTTAGGAGGTTACGGTCAAATCAGACTGTTGCACCTCATATCTCAGAGCACTGAAATGTTTCCTCTCAATAAATCCCATTATAACTGTGCTAGCAATGCCCCCCTGTGACATCCCCTTGTGGCACACATCCAATAACTTCCCATGGGATTAGGGAAACTACAGCAACAACCAACAAATTAGCACCAGAATCGCTAAACACATCAAAATATTTTCGATATAAACATATTTATTGTCCTTCAGGGTGGGGATTTCCTTCAACAGTCAAAGGAATTACTGACGAAAGATGAACTTCCGGCTCGTTACTGAAAAACTTCCCGGTCCCAGACTAAAAGTTTTACCATCTCCTCTGTGAGCTGCCCCTTATTTACCGAACACGGGCAGCTGCCACCACCTCTAACATCCGTTGTGAAGACAGATGCATGCATCTGGAGGACATTGTTTTTGTACAAGTCTTCATCTAATTAAGGTGATTGCCAGTCGCCTGCCCTTCCATGCTATGCAGCTGAATATCACCGTCGACTTTCATTAATCTCTCTGTAAGGTTTTTGGCTCTGTGTTGGTATTTACATTGAGGACACTGTTGTGGCTGTTTGTTCGCGTACACATCAGTATGATGTGCTTTCCTGATCACTCGACATATAAATGCTAAATAAAGTAGAAACATTAATACTCAAAGAATTACAAGTAAAACTGATTTCGTACCATAAAAGTAAAAGACAAGTAAGTATATGTCTTTTATGAATGAGGACCGAGGAAAGCTTTGTCACTTGGTGCATTGGATATGCTCTGCTTGGATACTTAAGGGTCAAAATGTCTCTGCTCAGCTGGTTAGAGGTGTTAATATCCAGTAAATCCGGCGTCAGGGTTTTCTGCCTACGTACGGCGCAGGTGTCTTTACGTCAAAAATGCTTACGCATCAGCATTACCATATGGACAGCGCTTTATCACTTAGTCAATGTGAATGTCAAAGGTGTTATTCATCAGTTTTGCCAATTTCTATTTTTCAGCTCTAGCAGATCCAGTACCTTTAACATGTTTATTTTACACTCTTTTTTTTTTTCTTCAAATAATGCACTCAAGTCATTCCGGCTCCTTCGCTTTACAGGAAAGATACTTTTCCTGCTGTAAAAAAAAAAAAATGCTCAAATTAACACAGAAATGTTTCTAACATTCTGCTTGTGATAATACTGCTATAAAAGGCATGGCTTAAGATCAAGAATTGACCAGATGAACAAAAAGGGAAAATAATTGCTCTAAATGGTTCGGCTTTGCAGTATGGCTCTTCTAACCTTGTGCTACCTTGTTATTAGCCTTTAATGTTTCATAATTAGAGATGGCACTGCTGGAGGAGGAAGTAGGCTCTGGGGTTTGTTGGGTCTGCCCTTGAGAATGGCCCTAATGAATCAATGGATGGCAATAATTGTGCTGGTCATTACTGAATCAAGTGATCTGCAGAATAATGTATTGATTTTTGGCCTTTCTTACTACATTATTATTCTGTATCACCGTATTGCAACATCAGGGGAATCGACTGATGGGTATGCAGAATCAGTGGCATAATCAGAGTTCAACATCTTCATTCAGTCTTGTCCCTGCGGACCTACGTAGATGCATTTAAAGTACCCGGAGAATGCACTTTATTAAGATTTCACAAATGTGTTTATATGAAACAGTGTAACTTACTGAGGGGGGAAAAAAAGCCCAAAACACCAGTTTACTAGCAACACATTCCTTAGCGTCGTGTGTGTATGCTGGCTGCTGGCAGATTTCTTATATTACCTTGGGGAAGCACTTCCTTGTGACACGATGCTAAAACCGACTATTTAAAAGTGTTGAAGCAAACAGTTTAAGCCGCAGAACATGAGCACTTCTACTGAACATGGTGGGCTTTCTCAGCATTAAATATGTACGATTTGTAACGGTATCCCACTGGCAATAATAGCATGGGGATTTGAACTATGAACATGTCTTGTAATATTTATCAACTCGCAGATTTGAAATATTATTCTATTCAGCATTAATAGCCGAAAGAGTAGAAGGTCACTGATACGTTGAAAAAGGTTTAAAGGCAATTTATTTCCAAATTGGTATAATGTCGTAATACTGGTCTCGAAATAATGAGATTTTTTTTTTTCATAGTGCGAATATGACACAAATCTATTCACTCTGTCCCGTGTTTCAAACTGTTTACAGAATTTATACCTTAGGTAGTTTCTCTAGTGGACAAAGCAGTCTTTTTGGAATAATATAACTATCTGTGTTCTTTTTCATTACCTTGCCAGTATATAAGTCAAATAAAGACTTATGCAGTGACTCTGTGCTTATAAAACGATGTCCCTGGGTGACAGAGAGATCAGAGACCTAACTCTTTAGTTGACTGAGCAATCGATCACTTCAAATTCCTTATTATGTAGCTCAGAACACATCACAAAACTGCTAATTGGCAATAATCTGTTCGTCGATAGTTAACAAGACTGCAGAATTAAATGAGGGGAGGTTCCGGTTTTAAACAACACATCAGTGCCTATTTAGTCTCTCGGGAGTCTCAGAGGTACTGATTCTCATGCAGGAGTATACTTTGAGGTCTAAACCTATAAGCCGTATAAGCCTTAAACAAATACTCTAACTTTTTTTAACCTAATCTCTGTCCACTGCACCAGTAGTGTATGTGTGATTAGCAGAGGAATTATATTCACACATTGCCCTGGACTGAGAAAACCTGCACGTGGAAACCTGAATTTTTTCTTATAATTGGAGTCTAAGGGCAGTTGATCTTTTTTTTTTTTTTTTTTAAATCACTTTCTCTCTATTATTTATACCCCATTTTCTTTATTTTTTTGACTCTCACCTACTACTTATTCTGTGTCATGGGGTTGCATAACACATTTTTTCCATTGGATGAAAGAAGGAAAGCTAACTATCTGTCCTCTTCCTCATATACTTGTCCTATACAGTAGTGGTATTTTAAGCTTATCACACTGTAAAAGGGAAGATCCTCTAATAATAGACAAAAATGTCGGTTAGTGGGTGTGTGCAGAAAATGGTTACAAATTAATAGAAACAATACGTTGTTATCCATTTACTGTAAAAATGCTATTCTTAGAGACATTTTATCAGGTTCAATAAGGTTTTTATCAGAGTCAAAAATGTTATATTAAAACTTCGGTTGGTCAGCGCTTTTTCCGTTCAAGGCTACTGTCTCCCCAGTCGCTGCTGTGCAGGTGTGAATGTGTTACATCAGTTCGATGGGAGTAAAAATGAATGCTTGTGATTTGCAGGAAAGAAGAGCATCACGCAGTGAGTGTGGATTAATAAAAAATTTGGATTAATACTCCAAGGAAGGTGAAGGTTTTCAAAAGGGAATCATTACTGGCGACGAGACATGGGAGTCTGAGAGTAAACGACAGAGTATGGAACGGAAACATCCTGAATCGCCGACCAAGAAAAAGTTCAAAAGTCAACCATCAGCTGGAAAATCGATGCTTATTGTTTTCTGGGATTCTCAAGAGTCAATATTGGAACATTCATTCATTCATTCATCTTCTATACCGCTTTATCCTGTATTTAGGGTCGCTGGGACCTGGAGCCTATCCCAGGAGACTCAGGGCACGAGGCAGGGTACACCCTGGACAGCGTGCCAATCCATCGCAGAGCACACACACACACACACACACTATGGTCAATTTGGGAACGCCAATTAGCCTAATCTGCATGTCTTTGGACTGTGGGAGGAAACCGGAGTACCCGGGGGAAACCCAACAAGCACGGGGAGAACATGCAAACTCCATGCACACAGAGACGGGAATCGAGCCTGGCCGGGGAATCGAACCCAGACCCTGGAGGTGCAAGGCGACAGTGCTAACCACTACACCACCGTGCCGCCTATTGGAACATTATGAGGAAAAAAAGTTCAACAATCAACAGTACTCGTTACAGTGAGATGCTACTGAAGAGCTGAAGCCTAAACTTCTGCACACTTATTGTCACACTGATGACACTCTATGAAAACTTCATTTTGAGGTGTTAAAGCACCCTCCCTATAGTGCATATCAGATTCGGGTTCCTGAAAGCAGCTCTATAAGGATCAAAATTCACTTCTGATGAAGAAGTGAAGACAGCAGTGCATTCCTGATGGACAATGTGTATTCAAAAGCAAGGAGATTATGTCAAAAAATGATGTACTTGCCTTTTCTAAAATTAAGAGTTTGGAGCTGTGTGTGACAAAATAAAAAAATACTACACAAAATATCAATTTTTTAAAGCCTCCTTCAGGTAATTAAAATAGGTAATAGCTTGCTTAAACATAAACATTTGTGTAATCCGGTGCTGTCCTCATAATGGTGCCTTTTAGATGAGTGCTGTAGCTGTAATATAACAGATTTTAATATATATAAAATCTCCCAGAATTTTGTCATCAACCCCTTTTTGGCCTTTGATCGCATTTCACTGATCTCAGCTTATAAATTATTTCTTATGCTGGTATACTTTATAGCAGGAGCCTCTGAATTAAAAAAAATAAAAAAATAAAAGTTATACTTATTTAGATTATAATTCGCAAAAAAATGCATTTCCTTCAGTTATCCTAACTGCCCCATTACCTGCCCATTATAAGGTAATTTTAAGGTCGTTATTCAGTAGAGAATGTGCCAAAATACATGCAGTAGGTTAAGGTTAGGTTGAAAAACTTGAAGGGGGAATTATATTATTACCTGTAGTTATCATTATATGCAATTTATTAAAGTGTGGTCAGGGTGTGTTCTTTATCAGTATCAGGACATTTGTAAGGGAGCTTGAATGTAATAAAAAAGTGTTCGTGAATTCCGCGCATTGTACTGTTGTGTGCTGAAGGTCAGCGGGAGGCAGTGATCACTGCAATCTTTGACTTCCCGCTTCCTGTTTCATGTGTAAAAACTGAAAAGTATACACTAAAACTATAGAAATTACTGGACCTATTAGAATACAAATGAATGTTAGGAAAAAATTATGTTCTATTGAAATGGCTAAATATTTTGTACATAACATTTTAAGCGCTCATTTAAAAAGAATATGATCTTACAGTCACACATGAATTGTGTATCCCTGTGTGTCTGTAAGATCTTAAAATAAAATAAAAAATTGCACTTTTTTAAGTTCTGAAGTATCCTCACAGACTCATATTCCTCAGTCTAATAATGACATCTATTGCTGTGTCTGTGTCAAAAACTGTAAGTATTTAGATGGTTTTCCCAAGTTTTTTCCCCCATCTTTTTGTGTTTTTTTTCCCTTATGATTGTTTGGGGGATTCTTCTGTTAACTTTTGCTCTAACACTCTAACGAAAGGACGACAGTTTCAAAATGTGGTCCAAAGTTTCAGGGTGAAGTCCACAGGTTGGATCCCCACATAGACCTCTATTAGGGGTTCAACAGCACTGAGCTACAGCAATAGGCTGGCAGCACAACTCTGCTCCAACCACACTCCCTCAGTGTGAAAGGCAAGTCATTTTCAAAAAACTTGCTAGCCACTTGACAGTCTACTTCCTGAGGAATTCCTTCATTGACACTGCAGTGCAGAAGGGAGGAGTCCCATCCGTGCCAGACTGAATAGGATACACAGGGGTGGTTACCCAGTTGGTCCATAAGGCATGGGAGAATAGATGAGACCTTCCGGTTGTTTTGGCTAGATCTTGCAAATGCATGCGGATCTACTGTATTCTATATGAAACGGAAGCAAAAAAAATAATGATAATGTACCATATTCAGCTGGGGATCAAAAACATTATACAAATGACACCAAGTAACAACAGAAATGGTTCAAACAACACCAAAGACTCATCTGCAGGCAACACAGTTAGAACTGTGAGGAATTGTCAGAAAGAGGAGGCAAACAGGCAGAAATGAGGCTCAGACACAAGACCTTACTACAGTATAACCAGCCAGACTCAAGTTTTTGATCCTATCAGTGTATGGTATCCTCCAAGGCCAATAAAACCTGCATTGCTAGGATCTACCCAACACCCATACTCACTGTGCCTGAGAGGAGATTCACTGGAGCATATCTTGAGCTGCTCCCAACAAGACATAACGTCGCCTTTGTCAGGACAGGGGTACGGGGACACAAGTGGAGGTCAGGGCCTCAGCTGGGCTGGTAGCCTAAGCGCATGACTGGCAGCTAAAGGGGGACCTAGGGATGCAGCTGAAATGTCTACAACATGTTGCAGAGATGACACTGATGCAAGATTTGGTTTTAACATCTGACTGTTCTGAGGAAATGGTTATGTTGGAACTGACTGTCCCATAAGAATACCAAATAGAGGAGGCCCATAAGTCTAAGAAGGCTAAATATTTGGTGGGCAATTTAGGTGGGAAGCAGGGGCTTTGTATGGCAATCTGTACATCAGACACTCAGTCTATTTTGCATCAAATGATTGCAGGAAAGAGGACTGTAGATAAAGGGGGCAATCCAAGGCACCACTTGGACATAAGTTGTGGACTGATCACTCTTGGCTGGGTCATCCAAGTGTGGATGAACGTAAGTTCATTACTGATGATGTGTCCAAGTCGTACCATCTGGTGTTTAAGGAACTAAAGGGCTAAAAGCTGCAGTCACTCCACCCATAACCACTTCTTACAACTAAAACAGCGAGGTGAAGTCATGGAAAGTCACAAATTTAAAAATATTGGAAAAATATTATATCTGAAATGAGTATAATAGGTAGAGAAAGTGATATTTAGGAGGGACACCAGGAGTGATAAAGAAATATATACGAAGAAAAGACCAGGGAAAATGTGTTAGGACATGATGAGAGCAGTCTGTTTGTATTGTTTCTTCATTTTTCGAAAATTTAAGCTAGCTGGGTCAGTGTAGGTGAAGAGGTGGAACATTTTTTCTACAATTTCCTTTTCACAGCTCCAGAATTCTGGATTGATCATTCAATTCAATTCAATTCAATTCAATTTTATTTATATAGCGCTTTTACTGTAACAACCCAGATAGCAGAACAACATTGAATCATCGTTGAATCAACATTAAAGCATCAACCAACTTGTCATTGAATCAATGTTGAAATTTCAATGTTAAACGTTGATTTTTCATCAGGTTTGCACCTTGAAATAATGTTATTTCAATGATGAAAAATAGATCAAGATGGGCATAAAATCAATGTTTGTTCAACGTAAATTCAATCACTTATTTTACATTGAATCAACATTGAATCAACATTGAAACAATTATAGTTTAGTCTTGCTTTATGAACAGCAAGATTCTATGACAGTAAATCATGTCCGTTTTGATTTATTTCTTTAAATCAGAGACCATGTAGGGCTGAAAAGCTTTTTTTTTTTTTTTAAACAAAAAGTCAGTAACTCAACATCCTTCAGTTTACATGTAAACATATTTATTTATTTATGCTCCATACCCATTTAAACAGGAAGTAACATCACAATTACAATAAAACAACTATATAATAAAACACACTACAACTTACATACAAATTATTATAAACTGGATGACAATATGACTTTTTAGAAGAGAACTATTAGAAGAGATTGTTAATTCTGAATTCATAAAACAGAATCTAACTGCCAAGAGAAGAGACTGGAAAACCATAATATAAAAATGGCAGCCTGCCTCAGCAAAATTCAGTCAAATGCAAATAGAAACAACCAAGTCAGAAACACAACAGATGACTGAAACATTATTCGTAAGTTGAAATGTATTTACTCAGCAAAACAGATAATAAGACATAAAGCTGAACTTATGGTTTTCCACCACGAGCAATTCCCCCCAGCCGTTCTGGGGCATAACGAAGCCATTTCTGAACTGTTGAAGCAAAGAAACTCTGTGGCCTCCTTTTCTTCAGCTTTCAGTTGTTGTTGTAATGCATCTAAAGAATGAAAAACAAACAAAAGGTTAGAACTATACAATGCTCTAAAAACTTGGAGTGGTAGTTGTTTATGAATGACAGAAGGTGGGTCCTAAATTTTTGGAAATGTGACTTTTACAAATGTACAGATATGCAACATATGTTTTGAAATGTCCTACAATCTTCCATAGATACAAAATGCACACATTAGATTTTTTTTAATATACAGGTCCTTCTCAAAAAATTTGCATATTGTGATAAAGTTCATTATTTTCTGTAATGTACTGATAAACATTAGACTTTCATATATTTTAGATTCATTACACACAACTGAAGTAGTTCAAGCCTTTTATTGTTTTAATGTTGATGATTGTGGCATACAGCTCATGAAAACCCAAAATCCCTATCTCAAAAAATTTGCATATTTCATCCGACCAATAAAAGAAGTGTTTTTAATACAACAATAGTCAACCTTCATATAATTATGTTCAGTTCTGCACTCAATACTTGGTCGGGAATCCTTTTACAGATTCTTGTGTCTCTCAACTTTCTCTTCACAATATCCCACAGATTCTCTATGGGGTTCAGGTCAGGAGAGTTGGCAGGCCAATTGAGCACAGTAATACCATGGTCAGTAAACCATTTACCAGTGGTTTTGGCACTGTGAGCAGGTGCCAGGTCGTGCTGAAAAATGAAATCTTCATCTCCATAAAGCTTTTCAGCAGATGGAAGCATGAAGTGCTCCAAAATCTCCTGATAGCTAGCTGCATTGACCCTGCCCTTGATAAAACACAGTGGACCAACACCAGCAGCTGACATGGCACCCCAGACCATCACTGACTGTGGGTACTTGACACTGGACTTCAGGCATTTTGGCATTTCCCTCTCCCCAGTCTTCCTCCAGACGCTGGCACCTTGATTTCCGAATGACATGCAAAATTTGCAACCTGTAGCCCATTTCCTGCACACGCCTGTACACGGTGGCTCTGGATGTTTCTACTCCAGACTCAGTCCACTGCTTCCGCAGGTCCCCCAAGGTCTGGAATCGGTCCTTCTCCACAATCTTCCTCAGGGCCCGGTCACCTCTTCTCGTTGTGCAGCGTTTTCTGCCACACTTTTTCCTTCCCACAGACTTCCCACTGAGGTGCCTTGATACAGCACTCTGGGAACAGCCTATTCGTTCAGAAATGTCTTTGTGTCTTACCCTCTTGCTTGAGGGTGTCAATGATGGCCTTCTGGACAGCAGTCAGGTCGGCAGTCTTACCCATGATTGCGGTTTTGAGTAATGAACCAGGCTAGGAGCTTTTAAAAGCCTCAGGAATCTTTTGTAGGTGTTTATAGATAATTAGTTGATTCAGATGATTAGGTTAATAGCTCATTTAGAGAACCTTTTCATGATATGCTAATTTTTTGAGATAGGGATTTTGGGTTTCCATGAGCTGTATGCCACAAGCATCAATATTAAAACAATAAAAGGCTTGAACTATTTCAGTTTGTGTGTAATGAATCTAAAATATATGAAAGTCTAATGTTTATCAGTACATTACAGAAAATAATGAACTTTATCACAATATGCTAATTTTTTGAGAAGGACCTGTATGTGTTATTTCACAATCTGCAAATGTCCTACAATGTACATATTCAATGCTATGAAAACAAATATACTTAATGTAACAATGTAGTCTTTTATGTCCAAAAAAAAAAAAAAACCAGTAGGACCAAAAAAATAAATAAATAAAAAAAAAAAAAAAAATCAATCCGTGGCGACGGTTTTGCAATTTGTCCCCCGCACTCACAAATACTTAAACTGTTCCCTCAGTTTAACAAATTGTGGCCACGGATTAACAAACTGTATGCACAAATTTCCAATCCGTACGCTCAGATACCGTACTGTTTGCATATTTATTCTTAACATGAAGACTTATTTTGGTGATTTTATTATAAGCTTTTTACCCAGAGTTAGATGCATGCTGCACTGTTAATGTTATTATTAAATAACGCCTATTATTACATTGCATTTAGTTTGAGAGCAAAGTACTGTAATGACAACATAAACTGTACATTATTTGTTTTGCATTGCTTTTTACCTTCTCCTCAAACTCACACTGCATGATTTTCAAAGTCATCGGATCACCATTGTTTTCACACTGTACTATCTGTGGTAGCATTTAGTTGCTGCTGTGTTCACACTGCACAATGAATTGGCGACAGGAGATTACACACTGCATGACTTTACAATAGGAAGAATCGCCAACAACTCTGTCTGGTGTGCAAGCTACAGCCAAACGCACACAAGAAGTGATAAGGAAACAACGCAAGATCATGCTGACATTGTGGTCTATAATTCCTCCCCGAACAAACAATAATTAAAAAAAGATGACGTCCTTGTTTAAGATCCCATATGGTCAAAACTGAAATTTCATGGCTTTTTTCATGGTAACTGAGGTCTAGGGGCTATGTAACTACCATATAAGTTTCAAAACAGTCAATCCACAGTAGAATGCACACAGCTTGCATAAAGTAGCTCTGCCATTTCACGAGCTGCTGTGACGTCCAATCTACTCAGTCACCGCTTTCAGTCACCATCAACCACCATCCCACCCTTCTTTTGCCAAAACATCACGTCCATGCCATTGCTGAACAACAATAACATGAAAACAAGTCGAAAAAACGCTGTTCAGTCGATAGATGTCGAAACTACATCATTACACAGGCTTCCGAACAACATTAATATAAAAGACCATTGGCACGTCAGCTTCAGCATCTTTCACACAGCCATTCCATTAAACTTTAAAAATTTACATTAAAAATTTTATTTAATTAATAGAAGTTAATTGATAAAGAAAATCTATTTATGACATTATTTTTGACAGCATTATGATTATTTATTAAAACTTCAGACAACAATTAGTGCCACGAGGTTATTTGCAACACTACAGTATATGTTCTACAAAATAGAGGACTACACACCTTACAGCGCAATATAATGTGGCTTTAGAAGAGGAAAGGTAGGATTAAGAAGTGAGCAAGTGATGAATTAGTATTATAGGTCCCAAGCAGATACAGTAACAATAATGGGTGCTCTACCTTATGCAGTCTCCATTGATGGCTAATAAACATTGATACAAGTAGGTTATGGTTAAAGTTGTGAACTTATAAAGTCTTAAATGTTTTGTTTTCCCTTCTCAACGCATTATGCATTTACTCACCAATAATGGCTACCTTTTTAATTTGGTCCAGTCTCCAAGTCGAAGGTGCCCAGCAGCAGATTCCGTACCATGGCAGTAGCAGAGGTGGCAAGGCGGGCTGCTCTCCACACTTCTGCCTGGCAAAACACCCCAGAGCCCTTTATAACTTCAATTTGAAAAATTATTTCACATCACAATATTAATTTATTGGCAACTTTTAGAAACTTTTCATGTTTCATACTGATTCTTATGTTTAGCTTCCCAATAGTTAATAGGATTTTATGTATGAATGCAGATTAATGATAATCTGGACATTCTGGACATTTGTTTACATGCAGGGTAAAACTGCAACAGGAACAGTACAAAATAAAAACTGAAAAAAGACGGACATTCAGAGTAAAACAGTGCAAGATAAAAAAAAAAAAAAAACTGTACAAAACATACATGCAGGGTAAGCATTGGTGGGAGCAATGTCCAAGCAGTGTAGAGAAATATTTCTGTACGGCTTCATTGTTTTGTGCTGTGTAGTATAGTATTGTAATAGCTGATCAGAGTGATCAACTCCCCATGTGCTGGTTGTACGCAGTCACAGGACATGGAAATGTCTTTGTAGTCCATGTACCTTGTAATTTCACCCTCATCTTCACCGCGTCTACTGTAAAGCAGAATGGATGGTAGAACAGGTAGATACTTCTCGTGTGTCCATCCACTTCACAAATACAAGAGGTCCATCTGAACGGAACTTGCGTGTCCTGATGTGAGGGGCTGGTGAAGGCAAGGGTGATGCAGACACATTCCTAAAAACAAATAAATAAAAAAATGTTAACCTATACTGTTCAGAGTAAATGGATGTGCAATTAATATGGATGCACAATATATACAGTACAGAGATGACCAAAAATGTATCCACACCTCAACATGAAAAATATACACCTCTCTTCTGTAGGTCACATGACAGCATCAATGATGGTGATAGATAATACTACACACTGCAGCCATAATTCAATTTGAGTTTTAAAAAACACCATCCACTGGACATTACACACATATTGAACACATTCTAAACAATTACATCTTATCAGGTATTTGTAAATACACGCTAAACAAAAGGGATTATATACATTTACACCAAAGAAATATTCATAAGCATCACTTAGCTACGTAAGGCAGTATTTTAGCCACCTGGAACTAGCTTGTTTGTGCTAAATAACATTACCGATAGCAGTGTTATAAGCTAACCAAAATGGAGCCAAATACACATTAGCAACCATAATCTAAAGCTATCCAAAACAAGGTGAATATAAACATCTGTAAACTCCATAAGGCATTAGCTTAGCCACCGGGAAATATCATGTTTGTGTTACATGAGGCAGCATGTTAGCATGATTTAACTAAACTATATAAATGGCATTGAAAGCCAATGTGTCACACAAGCTGACAAGAGCTAGCTGTAGTGAGGAAAATATTTACTAATATTAGTTTAATATTATCAGAATACGAGTTATATAAGACTTAATAACTTACCCAGTGTAGCATGGGTCTATTCTCTGTTCAAAATGCTCCCGTTCGTCGTCGGAGTCACACAGTCTTCTTCTGAGGTAAATGTAAACTTTCCAGAACATTCTGAAGAGTTTCCTCGGATGTGTAAGCGCGTGCCATCTTCCAAAACGTGCTGAAAACTCACTGAATCGGAGTATTTTTAATCCTGTCTCTCTGCGTTTTTCATGCCGGTGTCCGGGGGCGTGGTCTAGTATGTAAATTACCCTGACTGATTTCAGTGTGATTGGCGTGTGGGCGTGTCCTGCCTCTGATTATTAGCATATAAGTGTGACAGAAATTCTGTGCCTCTTCTTGGTTTCATACGGATTACATAAACTGAGAATATTTGTTTTCAATGTGACTTGCATCATTTAAAAGTAGACATTTTAAGCTTTATATAGATATATTTCTCATTTCAGTTAATTTTAGTGACGTGTTTCAAAAAGATTTTCACGGAGACTGAGGTTTCATATATGTGCATATATCCTCATATTCTGCATGTGGCCAATTAGGATTAGTTTTTTGCATTTTTTTTGTTAGTTCTTAGTTATTGTCTTGATAATAGAAAATATGAGCTAGGCATCATGTATGACAGTTGCCAAAGTGAGATATGAGCTAAAATGACCAGATCCTGCCATAGGAGACATATCTTGTATGTACATATACAGTAGGGCTTATATGTGGATATAAAGAAGCAATACAGGAGACCTATATGGCCTGTATATGCACATATATGCACCTCAATGTTGCCTACATGTGGCATATATACGCATATATGCAGCATATATACGCATATATGCAGCATATATATTATCATATATGTGCATATATACTGCATATAGGTTTCATATATGCGCATATATCCTCATATTTACATTTACATTTAGGCATTTGGCAGACGCTCTTATCCAGAGCGACTTACATTTTTATCTCATTACACATCTGAGCAGTTGAGGGTTAAGGGCCTTGCTCAAGGGCCCAACAGTGGCAACTTGGTGGTTGTGGGGTTTGAACCTTAGTCCAATGCCTTAACCACTGAGCTACCCCTGGCCCCATATAGGTGCGGTTATATGCGCATATATACTGCATATAGGTTTCATATATGCTCATATATCCTCATATAGGTTCTTTCCATGTGGGGCACGCACACTGCTCTGGGTCAGACACAGACAACGGGAAACAGGAACTAAGGTCTCAAACAAATGCTTCCCAACAGAATACCGTAGGTCGCATCGCCAAAATTCTTTCACCGTGAGTGGCAGGAACTTCCAGACTACAACATATTGAATTCTCATGCCTGTAGAGTGTATTATAATGACATGGCGACAGTGTAAAAACACCCTCCGATGTTAAATGCGAGCCGAAAATTGAGTACTTTTGAACGGCAAACAGGAATTAAGCTCTCAAGTGAGTAAACTAGACAGCAAGGTAAATACACAAAACTTACCGTCAAATTATTTTTTTTCCTCAATAACTATATATATATATATATATATATATATATATATATATATATATATATATATATATATATATATATATATATATATATATATATATTTATTTATTTTTTTTAAGCACCATGGCAAATCTCTTGTAGTCAATTTTTTAACCTGTTTTAAACACATACACACATGCATACACATTTTTATAGAAATGCACTTAGTTAATTTAATTTTCCTTACATTGTTGAATGAGGATGGGTTCCACAACCAAAAATCAACATTGATTCAATGTTTGTCTTTTCAATACAGAAAAGCATTGAATTATCAACATTGATTCAACATTATTTAGCATTGGAAAATCAACCTCAACCAAAATGATGATTCTGATGAAATTTCAACATTGAATCAATGTCACCTTGCTATCTGGGAATGGTCATTGTCTCAAATCAGCTTCACAAAAATGAAAGAAATTTAACAGAAAATAAATAAATTAATTAATTTAAAAAAAAAAATAATAATAATAATAATTATAGAAAAGAAAATAATTGGAACCGTGTATGTGTGAGAAAAATGTGTAGATAATAATAATGAGACGAATGAATGAAATTTCTCTGATGAGCAAGCCAAGGGTGACGGCGACGGTGGCAAGGAAAAACTCCCTGAGATGGCATTAGGAAGAAACCTTGAGAGGAACCAGACTCAACAGGGAACCCATCCTCATTTGGGTGATAACAGATAGAAATGATATAACATCTTGTGTGTTGTGCAGGTGAAAATTCAATATGACAGAAATTATTTAAATTTACATGAAGACCAGTTGAGCATAGGGACGAGTCAGTAGGTGCAGAGGGCAGATGAGGTCTGGATCACTGGAAGCACAGGAGCAGCATGTGTAGCTCCAACCATCATAAAGCTGAATTCAGCTGGAGCTGGTCCTTCTCTGGATGCCTCAGGAACCTCGCAGGGTCGGCCTTTGTCTACTGAAGCTGGCAAAATCTCCCGATGCCTCGGGATGGGTAGAGAAATACAGAACAGATGGGGAGAATTAGCGTAGTTGCCATTCGGGATAGGTGTACTGGAGTATGAGATTATGGGATGAGTTATGTGTATCATGAGTGCATATCTATTTGGCATTACAAATGTACTACCTGTGTTAGTGTGGGGCTGCTTCAGGTTCTCTGTTTCCTCCCAACACACTGATAAGTGGACTTGCTACGCTTGAGTGGACTGTGATGGACTGGCGTTCCATCTGGGGTGTTTTCCAGCCTTGTCCTCGGCATTCCCTGAATACAGTAGGTTCCGGATTCTCTACTACCCTGATCAGGATAATGCAATTCCTCAAGATGAATTAGAAACAGATTGTAACACAAACAAACTTGTTTTGCAGAAAAACTACAGATTGTAATAACAGAACAACAGAATGAACAAAAGAATGTACATAATTTAAAAAATATGCGTGTATATATATATATAGGTATGTGCTGTGTAAAAGTCTTGTTCAGATAGCACATTCAGATAAATTCTGAAGAGCAAAGATGTCTTAAAAAAAATAAAAAGGAAAAAAAATACAACACAGCACAGTACACAGTAATTAATGAAACTAAGTCAGTATTTGGTGTGATATCGCTTTGAGGACCATTTAGTCTTAGGTACAGTTTGTGCAGCTTTATAAGGAAATTAGCTACTTAACTAGTTTACTGAGCCTCCTGCAGAACGAACAGACTTTGACTGTTGCACCTGCTTCTTTTTTAAATGCAAAATCCAAAAATCCAGCAACTTTATTATTTTTTTTGTCTGTGCCTGCGACCTGAGGCAAAGTACTGTATTTATTTGCAGTATATGAGATATACTATGGAAATGCCAAGTACCCTGTGATATATTGTGGATTTACTCGCCCAGCACCCACTTATTTTGATTCTGACAGTATTGTGTTCTTACAGTTTCTAATTTGAGATTACTTCTCACTTCTTGTGACATTACCTTAGTAAATTAATACTTATTAAAGGATTAATTCACTTTATTAGCTTATTTACATTTTACACCAGATAATACTAGCCATTTAAAGTGGTTCTAGACTGTAGATAGACCCCAGTTTCTAGTCCCTAAAACCAGTATGGTATCTTACACAACTTGCTAACAAAAGGGCTGTTTATACAGTATACTGTGGAAATGTGTGTGTGTGTGTGGGGGGGGGGGGGGATATGTATAACATATTGCAAGTTAAAAACATTACAAAACATGTTTAAGTAGTTCCTTTAAAAAAGTGGCTATGATTTATGGTGAGCACCATCTCTTACAAACTGCTAATTAGCCTTTCAGCTAGCAGCCAATATGTTTGTCAGTTTGTCAGGTAGCTATTTATTTGATCTGTTTTTTTTGGGGGTATGCTGTGCCAAACTGTTTTTTTTTTTTTTGTATGATTTCAGGACTTTGTTTCCAGTTACAGTTTATGCTGTTGTAATTGTTACATTCTCAATTAAAAAAAATAATAATAAAACTTAGCTAAAATAGTTAGCCATCTAGAAAATAGTTTTCACAGGTAGACACAATATTGATATCAGAGGTTTGATTTGCATTTTGACCATTTTAGGAAAGCAGAACCAAAACTTATCTCTGCTTCAGAGAAGTTAATTTAAAGTTACCAGCCACAAGAATCACCAATTAACAGTACCTCAGATTAGAGCTGTTATAAAGGCTTTACAAATTAAACTATTCGAAGGAGATTCATGCGTATTTTGGATGCCTTCAGTGTTGTTTTACAAGGCAGAAATCAGGGGGGAAAATCAGGAAAGAACACTGAATTGAAATATATATAAACCGTACAAAAAACGAAAGGCTTCCATAACAACAAATAAGACCCAACATTTTGCTCTATCTTCACACACAGATTCTGTTCATTGAAAATTCTCGATTCCCGTCTCTGTGTGCATGGAGTTTGCATGTTCTCCCCGTGCTTGGTGGGTTTCCTCCGGGTACTCCGGATTCCGGATTAGGCTAATTGGCGTTCCCAAATTGACCATAGTGTGTGAATGAGTGTGTGTGTGTGTGTGTGTGTGTGTGTGTGTGTGCTCTGCGATGGATTGGCACGCTATCCAGGGTGTACCCTGCCTCGTGCCCAGAGTCTCCTGGGATAGGCTCCAGGTCCCCGCGACCCTAATACAGGATAAAGCGGTATAGAAGATGAATGAATGAATGAAAAACCCATGTCTTTTGGATTTAGTTGATGCTAAGCATTTTTAAATGTGATAATATGCTAAATTAGCCACTGAAGTGTCTTCATGTCAATTTCAAAATACTGTGCTATTATAAATTTGGATGGAAATATTGCACATCAGTACTACACTAGATTTGTGGTGCTCTAAGGGAATAACTAAGCAAATTATCAATTAATATTATTGTCTACTAAGAACCTGGATGACATTTCAGAAATATGAAATTAGACACAGCTTGGGTACTAAGTTATCCCCCAATAATCTGAATATCAGAGTTGGCATGCTGTTATACTGTAGGTAAATAATCAACAATAATCAAAGATGTGTCAAAGATGTGTCTGTTATTGGACTACGGTTCGGAAGGTCCCAGGTTCAAACTCCACAACCACCAAGTTGCCACTGTTGGGCCCTTGAGCAAGGCCCTTAACCCTCAACTGCTCAGATGTATAATAAGATAAAAATGTAAGATGCCAAATGCCTAAATGTAAATGTAAGATAGCTGACAATCAATTAGTGAATACAGTTAAATGTATGTGTAGTTTTTCTGTGAAACAAGTTAGTTTGTGTTATAAGTTATGTACCATTCCTCCCCCTTTCTCTCTCTTGAACTTAATAAAACCAAAAGAAAACCATTGTTTGTCATGTTACTGAGAAATCAAAAAGTTATCTGTTGCATTAAATCTTTCACTTAGACCACAGCAATCTGCCAGCACATACAATGTCTAATCTATTAGTATAGTGTAGTATAGCTCATAGTCTCAGTAGAGGTCTAGTTAATCGGTGACAATCCAGAGCCCAGGCCAGGAAGCAGACAGACAGGCTAAACCAACCGTCTGCTAGCTGCATAGAGTCGTCAGGGATCACCATATTGAGACCGTGTCTGTTCCCCGATCTAAGCAAAAATGTAGAAAGACTCAATCAAGTCTGTTTTAATAATTTAATTAACATAAAGACCACAAACTCAGATCACACTGAATGCGCAACCGGCACCTCTGATCTGAAGCTAGGACTGTTAAATATTAGATCTCTCGCATCAAAAGCGGTTATTATTAATGAAATGATCACAGATCAGGCGTTTGATATACTCTGTTTAACTGAAACATGGGTTAAACAGGACGAGTATGTACAGTAGCTCTAAATGAAGCTAGTCCTCCTGGATACAGCTACATACACCAGCCTCGGTTAACTGGTAGAGGAGGAGGCGTCGCAGTTATTTACAATGATAATCTGTCTATCGTACAAAAACACGGACACAAATTTAACTAATTTGAAATTCTTTATAGTAACATAAGTGTACTTAAGTATATTAAGTCAACTCAGACCTCCAGGGCCGTATTCTGAATTTCTTAGTGAATTTGCAGATTTCATCTCAAACCTAGTCGTTTCTGTAGACAAAATGTTAATTGCTGGAGATTTTAATATTCATTTTGAGAATCCAGAAGACCCTCTGAGAACAGCATTTATGTCCATACTGGACTCAGTAGGAGTAAATCAGTGTAGTAGGACCCACTCATAAAGCAGGTCACACTTTAGACCTAATAATATTCTTCGGATTAAGTATAAGAAATGTATTCACAATTCCACTGTCTGAAATTATCTCAGATCACTATCTTGTCTCCATTCAAGTGTGTCACAGTGATAATGTACGCACAGCACCGCGCTACCGTATTAAACGTACATTCACATCAACTACCACACAGAGTTTTATCAGTAATCTCCCAGAATTACCAACTTCGATTAGATCACCGTCTGACCCCACAGAACTCGATCAGGCGACTGAATATTTAGAGTGGACATTTCGTTGTACCTTATATAATGTAGCTCCAGCTAAAAGAAAAATTATTAGAGATAAGAAACTCGCTCCCTGGCATAACGATCACATGCGCACTTTAAAACAGACCGCTCGGAAATTAGAACGTAAATGGCGTCAAACTAAATTGGTAGTATTTCAAATAGCATGGAAAGAGAGCATCCTGAACTATAGGAAAGCTCTTAGTGTAGCAAGATCAACGTATCTCTCCACTCTTATAGAAGAAAATAAAAATAATCCTAGATTTTTATTTAATACCGTAGCCAAATTAACCAGAAATAAGACCACTACAGAAATCTCCACAACAACATCATGCAATAGTGAGGACTTCATGAACTTTTTTAATAATAAAATTGTAAATATCAGGCATAAAATTGAGGCTTTGAAACCGAACAATGTAATTGATACAGATGTTAACCTAGCCATGTCAGATTCAAACCTAGAATACTTTACTCCCCTTGAAGAGAATGAACTAATTTCACTCATCTCTTCTGCAAATTCATCAACCTGTATATTACTGTAGATATACCGACACATTTTCTTAAACAGATAGTACCAGTAATAACAGTACCGCTGTTGAGAATAATTAATTCCTCACTCAGCATTGGTTATGTTCCAAAATCTTTTAAATTAGCAGTTATCAAACCAATAATTAAGAAACCTGACCTCGACCCCTGTCAGCTGTCCAATTACAGGCCAATATCAAACCTCCCCTTTATCTCTAAGATTCTGGAAAAGATAGTAGCGGAGCAGCTATGCTCATATCTACATAGAAATGGCATACATGAACTGTATCAGTCAGGGTTTAGGCCTCATCACAGCACAGAAACAGCACTCGTTAAAGTAGTAAATGACCTCCTATTGGCCTCTGATCATGGTTGTGTAACTATGCTTGTATTACTCGACCTCAGTGCAGCTTTTGACGCCATTGATCATGCTATTCTTCTTCACAGATTAGAAAATGTAGTAGGAATTAAGGGTACAGCCCTCTCCTGGTTCAGATCCTATTTGACCGATCGTTATCAGTATGTAGACTTAAATGGTGATTATTCTGCATGTTCTCTAGTGGAGTTTGGCGTTCCGCAGGGTTCAGTTTTAGGCCCACTGCTTTTTCCCCTTTACATGCTTCCTCTGGGCAACATAATCCGTAAGCATGGTATTAGTTTTCATTGTTATGCTGACGACACACAGTTATATGTCTCAGCAAAACCTGATGAGAAAAACCATCTTACTAAAGTTGAGCAATGTGTGCAGGACATAAGAAATTGGATGCTAATTAACTTCCTTTTGCTTAATCCGGATAAGACAGAAGTTCTAGTCATAGGACCGCATACAGCTAGGAGTAAAATCTTAGATCACACCGTAACTTTAGATGGCCTTTCTGTTCCATCAAGTGCAATAGTAAAAGACCTCGGTGTGATTATAGATTCCAGCCTTTCATTTGAAGCTCATGTAGATAATATCACCAGGATAGCATTCTTTCACCTCAGAAATATTGCCAAGATAAGAAACATATTGTCGCTAAACGATGCAGAAAAACTAGTTCATGCTTTTATCACTTCCAGGTTGGACTATTGTAATGCCTTACTGTCTGGTTGTTCAGTTAGGTGCATAAACAAGCTTCAGCTAATCCAGAATGCAGCAGCGAGAGTCCTTATCCTATCTTCACTGCATTGGCTCCCTGTGAAATTTCGCATTGATTTTAAAATACTACTCTTGTCATATAAAGCATTAAATGGTCTCGCGCCGCAGTATCTGAGCGAACTGCTAGTGTCTTACGATCCGCCACGCCTACTTCGATCAAAGGATGCAGGCTGCTTGTCAGTACCGCGTATTATGAAAACTAGAGCTGGGGGTAGAGCTTTTTCTTACAAAGCCCAAAAATTATGGAATAGTCTTCCAAATAGTGTTCGGGACTCAGACACAGTCTCAGTGTTTAAGTCTAGACTAAAAACCTATTTATTTAGCCAAGCATTTTTATAAATAGATTTGCCTTAGGTAAAGGAGCAGATCTGGGGGACTCATGGACGTAGAGTATTATGGTGAACTGGTATGTTTAGATTCTGTCTTCCTCACTCTCATTTGATCACTCAGGTTTGTTGACGGTGAGGTGATTGTTTGCTTTACATCTCAAGGAGCCCTCATGTTTGTGTTTCCTTCTGGCTCTCCCTTTTAGTTGTGCTGTCATAGTTAGTCCTGCCGGAGTCCCTGCTTGCACTCTACAGTAAATATACATTCACATTATACATTATGTGACTGTGACCATACCTAACTGCCATCTCTCCTCTTCTTCTTTCTCCCCCTCTTTCTCTTTCCTCTCTCCCCCTGTCACTCTCTCTCTCTCTCTGTCGAGCTACACATGTCATTCCTGAGCTGCCAGTGAGCCAGACTCCCTCTGCCTTCCAGACCTGTCTGACCCATCCTGGTGCCCCGCTTCTGGTTGGAGATCTCGTCACATGGATGCCCCGTGTGTCTCTTTGGGATGCGTCTGGTGTCTGGGAATGATTCTCTCTACTTATAAGATGGTTCTGGCCTCGACTGGTGTTAGCAGCTGTTTCTCTGAGGACTTGACAATTCGATAGTTCAGGACTGGAACTTTCTACAAGGCTACCTGAGTCTCCAATAACTACCTGGACTCCATTTTAACATCAACTATTATAGCTGAACTGCCTGCCACCTAACACACTGTATAAATGCAGATCATTTCCTGCTATCTGTTTCACCCAGATGAGGATGAGTTCCCTGTTGAGTCTGGTTCCTCTCAAGGTTTCTTTGTATTACCATCTCAGGGAGTTTTTCCTTGCCACTGTCACTCGCGGATTGCTCACCAGGGACTATCTGACCATTTTGATTCATACACATTCACATTCCATACAAACTCAAATAATTCTTTTGCTTGTGTAAAGCTGTTTTGAGACAATGTCAATGGTTAAAAGCGCTATACAAATAAAACTGAATTGAAAATTGAGTATTAACCAATGACATACCATGCTTTGTAAAGGTTTTATACATAGATGATTCTTGTGAAATGTCCAAGAGACCATTTACTTTTTTATTACATACAGTATGTGATAAATTCCCTTACCGGTCTCTCACTCTCTCTCTCTCTCTCTCTTAAAAAGCAGCCTGTCATTTTACTGAAAAACTGAGAATTGTAAAACCATGTTACAAAGTGATTACAACATCCATAAATACAGTATGAAAGAAAAGTATCCTTAATAAAATTAACACATCAAAGATGTTTTAGTATCACGTTTGATTATGAACCATCCATGTTAAAAGCCCCTGTGTATAAGATTCAAGATTCAAGATTCAAAGAACTTTATTAATCCCAAAGAGAAATTGCTTATGCTCGGTTACAGGTGCTCACAGTTGTTAACTAAGGAAGGTAATAAAGGTAATAAATAATACAAAAAAAAAAAAAGTTCCCAAAACATTAAGTACCAACAAAATATGACTCAAGACGACTTGTAAGTATTGCACAGTAATCAAGTATGTATGTAATATTGTATTATTATATGCAATCGTGTATTACACATTCTATTGGGAGGTAGTATTGCAGTTATCATATTATTAATATGGGTAAGTATTAGTGTCCTGTTGTATACCAGTCAGTGAAAAAATCCACATACATGTGTGTATGAGTTACAGAGAAGAATTGTAAAGTTTTATGGCCCTTGGGAGTTAAGCAGTTACTAAACAACAACAACAACAACAACAACAATAATAATAATAAATATAAATTAGTATTGTTGAAAGAATCAGTCATTAAAAATTTGTATCTTAAAATCTAATATGGAGAAAAAAAATGCAGTGAGACATCAAACAAAGTGAAAGTATTAATACAGTTCTTTTTACTCAAATAGAGCAGTCATTGTAGCTATTCTGCCTGGTGATATAAATAAGAGCAGCATCCAGGCATCCTTAAAAATGTATAGATTTGAGGTGGGTTTAGAAAAGTTGGTCAAAAGCTAGCTTTCAACATCCAAATATAATCTTTCTTTCCTTAGCCTGGGACTTTGGATGTAAATGAATATATATATTTTTCCCCATACTGTAGCATTAGCATTACATATTCATCTATATCGATCAGCCATAACATTACAACGCTAAACATTATGATCAGTAATATGTAGGTTTCCTTTGCGGCCCGCCTGGGAAGTAATATAACTTAATGCACCAGGACATAGACAGTGGAGCCTTTGGGCGCTGTGGGTTGACGGTGGGGTGGAGCCTCTGTGGCTCATCCTATACATTAGGCGTCCAATCGGCTTGGGATCTCTGGAATTTTGAGGCTTTTTGTCTGCCTGGCCCCATGCGTGGTGGGCTGTGACGCACTGAGTGTGCTGGTGCTTTAATAAGTGGCCAGCTTAAATTTGTTTTAGTAATTGGTCCCACATTGGCTTTTTTTGTGCGATCAGACTGGACGGGCTGCCTTTTGGTGTGTGAGGGAATGGGTGAGCCTTGTGTGCCCAAAGTCCTGTCACCAGTTTACTGGTTATATAATTGAGAATCACTTTTAAGGTATTAATTCTCTGTGGTGTTCCAAAGCATTTAATGGCTAATTGTTATATATTACATGCTGTCCCTTTGGCTGCTCCCATCAAGGGGTCACCGCAGGGGGCCATCCGATCCGTATACAACTTGACACAGGTCTTTTGCCGCAAGCTTGTCCTGATGCAGGCCTCCTGTTCGATCAGGGCTTGGGACTAGTTGTAAGGATGCCCTGCATCCAGTGTCAAGAATCAAACCCAGGCCTTCTGCATTGCAGGCAAGAAGTTTACATTAAGTTAAAAAAAAAGCTGCATGTAAGAAGGGGCACAGTGATTAGGGTATTGGACTAATGATTGAAAGGTCCCAGGTTCAAATCCCAGCAACACCAAGTTGCTGTTGTTGGGCCCCTGAGCAAGGCCCACAACCCCCAACTGCTTAGATATATGAGATAAAAATATAAGTTGCTCTGGATAAGGGGAGTCTTGTAAATGTACAGTAATATGTTTTATTTTAAAAGAAGCAATGGTATTTTTTTTTTATAAAATGGAAAGCAGTTAGAATGATTTAACGTTCAGATCGATTGGAACAATAAGGGAAACCCTGCAGCATATTGAACTGAGATGAATCAGAAGTTTGGACTTGGAATAAGTTGTATCACTGCAGCGATACTGTACATCACATCTTAACAAGAAGCTGAAGTAAACGAATCCCTGCCTCCTGACCAACACCTGATCCTCAAGTCAGGATTCAGCAGTGCTGTGGTATGGAATAGTAATCAGCCCATACAGAAAAAAACATATAATTAAATACAGACATATTTTAGGTTGTCTTCTTAGAAGGTAGGCTCATGTTCAGACACTGAGGTTTGGAACACACCCATCATGAGCAGGTTAAGGCCCCGGGTCAGTGCAGATGAATCCGCTCCGTCTTTTCCTCCTCGCAGCAGCTCGCTGTGAAAATTCAATTAATGACTCCGCTTCCCAGTTCTCTCTCCAGGGCACATCTTCCGGCCCGCTCGCCCTCTGCTAGAAATAGGAAAATGCTATAATAACACAACACATGAGGAAAAAAAAAAAAAGAGACAACTTTGATCACGCATGCTCCTTTGGCGTCCACCTCTTTTTCCCCCCTTCAGAACATTTCTCCTAAGTTGGAAAGTCAAGGAAAGCCCGAGCACAGGTAAGAATTTTTATTTCCGACTAACTGTTCTGATCACTTTTCCTTCTTCTTCTTGCCGAAAAGTGCTCGAGATCTGTGAGGTGCGATCACATGTCCAGGTGTTCGTCTTCTTCAATGAAAGACAGGCATATGTTGTTATTTACTTATGATTGATTATTGCGCTTAAATGGGTTTGCACGTTCGCACCGACACCGACGCTCATTACAGGCTGATATAACCCTGTGTGTGTGTCTCTCTCTCTCTCTCTCACACACACACACAAGTCACTCTGAACCTGTCGGCTTTTTAGGAACTGGAAGTTAAAGTCGTGCACGCTGTTAACAACATCAGTTACTCGTGTCGAGCTTATAGACTTTTATATACGCATGTGCATGCATGGCTGAACCTGGTGCATTTTTACATAGAAAGTTCAGAAATCCTGCGCGCGCTTACGCACGTGCCTTGTACAACTTGTGCATTGCAGTCGTTCTTTTACTTTTTTTTTATCGGTTCATATAGGAATACTGTATCTTATCAACTTAAAGTAATGTTATGCATGCATTTCGCAAACATAGTAGAGCGCTGTGTTCGATTGTTCTCTAGCTGTTATCATTCCTGAACTTGAGTTTCAGACTTGACCTGTTCGTTTGCCGGAACAGCAGGTGATGCACCGCGAAGTGAAAGATTGAAAGTGAGTCAGGGGGAAAAAAAAGTTTTGCATGCAATATATATTACTATATATATATTACTCCGTCTTATGCAATGTCAAGTCAGTCAGAGAAACATGCATAGTCTATTCTATAAATCTGATTGCGCCGTGTATGTGTTTGTGTGTGAATACGTTGTTTAGACTTTGCGCGTGAAAGAACCACCAGCACTGGAGCGGTTCAGATCTCCCAACGCGCGCGATGACACGCGCTTAGGGCTCGTGCCACTTTTTTTTTTTGGCGTCAGTAGTTTAGGATGAACCGTGTGTAGTCTAATCTCACTCCATTCCGCCACCGTCGGAGGAAACGCCTGAACGAAAACGATTCTTCTAGGTCGCGGATTTTTTTTTTACTTTACATTCTGTTCCGGTCGAGTTTGTCGTGTTTGCGCGTGCAGTCAGTCAGGTACAGAGAGAGAGAGAGAGAGCGCGCGCGGGCTGCGTCTCAAACCGCACTGTGTGCACATACACACACACACAAACGCACGCGCGCGCGCGACAGTGTCCGAATAGCCTAGTACAGTACTCTCCAGCTGAGGTTACTAAAGTTAGCGTGCTAAGCTGTACACACACACACACACACACACACACACACACGAGTACAGTAGTAGGATGAAATTTAATTTCTTATCATCTCATTAAAAATAGGCTGCATGTAATGTTTAGCAGTTAATCACTTCATAAATAAAGTGATGAGGTTTTTATATACATGTGTGTGTGTATAATGTATTTGTATATATAGTGTATGTGTGTGTGGACTGTCCATCATGAAGCGTTGATAATATGAGATGATTTCCAGATGCAACTCATCCGACAATTCAATCTTTATTAATCTGTTCAATCTGTAATTTGTATTTATTCATTCATTTATTGTGTATATACAGTAATGGATGTATATTTAATTATTTTTTGCAAATTCAGGGTTTTTAGTAAATTCTTTGCTTGCTTGGTGACTATCATGAATTATCATTTATTTATTTTATTTATCATGCATTTATTTATTACTTGTTCACTGCTCATCTGCTATTATTTATTTAACCTATGATTAATTTCTTATATTCATTTATTCATTTGCCACTGTGCATTTATTTACGTACTTTTCATATACAGTACTCCGACTGAGAGAGGAGAAGAGAAGAGAACCTGCATTTAAATAAACAACTGTTTGTTTTGTGTAACCCTTTAATATTTATACCATAAGCAGATAGTAAATATGAGCAATCTATGAGCACAGTATGTGTTAATGTGTGCAGAATTTGCCACAAGTTAAAGACAACAAAGAGTCAGAAAAGATCACGGGCTCTTTAAACCCTGGGGTGTGCTTATTCTCGCCGGATCTTTCTTCTTTGCTAATTATTGTGTTGTTTTCAGAGCAAATATGTCATATCCATGGCGACCAGGCAGGTTTATTGTCTTTCTCATGCAATGGCTCACATAAGTAATTAATTACTCTCTCTCTCTCCCTCTCTCTCTCCCTCTCTCTCTCTCTCTCTCTCTGTGTCTTCAGTTAAACCAATCATTCGGGGAAAGCCATCTCATGTTCAAAATGACTGTGGTATCAAGGTGAAGGTAAAGACAAATCATATTTTCATGGATATATCATTAGTTTTCTATTAAATTTCTTATGCACATTCTTAGCAATATATAATTTTATTAATTGTTAAAATTTCAATATATATTCTTTTATGTCTGCTTTTTGCAAAGTGAAACCGAACCAGCAGTGTGTGTGCATATAATGCTTGTGTGCTGTTCTCATGCATCTGCGGCTGCTTTTCTTTCCACAGTGTCATAAAGCATGAATTCTGCACAGGCGTTAGGATTAAAACAAGTGTTCGGACAGAATGCAGGACTGTTAGTGAAATTCAGCCACCGAGCAATCACAGCGTCGCCTTTCGCCTGGTGATTATCGACAGGCAGTATGTAACAGTTGATTAGTGTTTGACTTGTGGCGCTCGTGCAGCAGTTGTGGCAGTCTGTGGCTGTGGAATGTAGCGGCATGTGGCTCGTGTCTGAAGGTGTGCTTCCATCTGGACAGCCAGCCATCTCACACTGGCCCGAGCACTTGTACAGGTGCTCAGCTGTCTCCGTGTTGATGAAGCACTGTCATGGCCATCTGTCACTTATTTTCTTCCTGTGACACTTCCTCCCCTCTTCTCCTCTCCCTCCCTTTGTACCTGAATCAGGAGGATACAGGGTCTCGCTGTCAATTATGAAATCGCATATGAATGACATCTCGGGGTATCTGGAAGCAAAGCGTGAATCTATTTTATATAACACAGACGCTTTAAATATTTTATCGCACACACACACACACACACACAGTATGCAAACGCTCAGATGTCGTCTGTGATTAATGAAAACACATATGTTTACAGCAGTTTATGCTGGAATTGTCCGTTTCGGAAAAGTTTCTTTTTTCACATATCAGATCCTGTTTTTTAATGTGAGTCATATCTGTCGTTTGGACGTTGTTTCGATACTTCGGGAGTGTAACGCAAGAACCTGATGGTGTTATACAGTAGATAACACTGTAAGAATGTCTGACATCTCAGGTATCGTGTCCGGTTTGATGAAATCTGTATTGAGTCACAGATTAAATAATACTTTTGTAGCTTGTCAATATAGATTATGTACATCTTTTCCACTCTGGCAGTCGACTTGCCTGGCTTGAGAGACGTTTCCTTTTTTCTTTTTCCTCCCCTTCTCCTTTTTATCTGACCTTCAGCCCTTGCCCTGCAAATATACGCTCATAATTCCGCACTATACCTGACACAAGTCGAGATGTAGTGTAATTGCTTTTTCATACCTCCACTTTGTAAACTGCGCAATGTAATGATTTGGTATCGGTATTCACACCATTGCGGGTCGTGTAAAATCTACTGCTCTTGACGGAGGAGCACGCCGGGCCTCATGTTTGTTTAATCATCGTTATTATTTTTATTTTAGTGCCGGGGAAATGTCCTCTTTGCATGCTTGATCAACCAGTGGAGAAATCCAATATAATTGAGGTTCAAGGTGAATTGCGTCCCCTTGACCGAAAGCCAGCGATGGGGGAATCTCGAGCAAAATAAACAAATCACAGCGACAACTGTAATATAGGGTTGATTTTGAAGGCATGAAATAAGTATCGATTTAAGCCTTTGCTTCATAGATAAAAATGGCCATTTTGGTAATTTGTCCAAGGCCCTTTCAATACAAGGGGGAGAGAAAGCGAGAGAGAGAGACAAGGGGAGGGAGGAGAGGAGACCAGGCTAACAAGACATAGAAAGGGACATGCTGCCCCTTTCCAAGCTCATTATCATTCTTAATAAGTCTTAAGGAAAGAAGGAGCACTGAGTGTAAATGCAAGGTAATCCTAACACTGGCCAAGGTTAGCGGGGACACGAGCTCATGCGCCGTTCTCCCGCGCGGGGAATCTGCAGAAATTCTGGCGTCTATAATAAAGCGAAGATTTCTGTGAACCTGTAGTGACAGAAAAATTAAACAGGCTGTAAAATATTGCAGGCGAGTGCAAGCCGGAAAAATATCAGAGAAACAATTTCAACTCCCCCCCCATCCTCGTACTAGATTAATTTCTTATTTGAGCAGATGATTTTCTTTTCTTTCTTTTCTTTCTTTTTTTCTTTTTTTAATTCTCGTGTTGCGGAATGAACCGAGAAAGCATGCACCAGGGAACAGAATAGTGCGCCTGTTTGTGTTAGCCGAGCAGGAGTGAACAGTAAACAGGTACTGGAGTGCACAGTTGTTTAGACTGCCAGGTATTTATTACAATTGCCAGAAGATTAAGTGATTGCATGAGCAAAGCTGTGTTTAGCTTACGAGTGAGTTTAGTGAATTATCACGCTGAGGTGGTTGACTAGTTGAGAGGGATTTGGAGCTTGTGGGTGCATACAGTATACTGTACAGTACAATGACGCTGCATTTGTATCAACCATGTTTGTGCCTGTGTGTTGTGTTGTTGTTGTTCTTGTTCTTCTCTTGAGAAAAGTTTGTTTATCTCTCGCACACTACATTACTCTCACGCCGTGTCGGGTTACACTTTATGCTCCGTGCTCTATTCCTATTTTTCTTAGTCCTCGCGTTTTAGAAGCTCAGTTGATTTAGCGTTTTGAAGCCGGCCAGCGTTTGAGAAGTGTATGGTGATGTACGGCACGCGCTGCTGCATTTCTAATCAGTCCACATCTGAATAATACACAATTATGCACCGCCGCGAACAAATGCGCAACCGGGGCAGATCTCCGAAAAGGAGCTGCCCTTTGTCTGGTTCATAGTCGTGCCATGTCTGTGACTGTGTGTCACTGTAAAGATGATTTACACCCAAACAGATGTTCGGAGCCTTCAGCGTATTCTATTTTCTGCCCTTTCAGGGGTTGCAAGTGAAACACAGAACACCCCCCCCCCCCTGCTCCCGTGCACACACACACATTGTTTGTGGCGCTGTTATTTTTCCAGCTCTCAGATGGAAAGTGTTGAGGAAGCTTAGGAGACGAGCTTCTGGGACTTGTGCAGGTTGGTGAGATTACATCATGGCAGACACCTGTAGGAGCATCTTTTTTTTTTTTTTTTTTTTTTTTTCCCCCCTCGTATATTTCCTGGCTCTGGCTCTGGATGGCAACGTGTAGCCGTGCCCCCTCAGGGGACGAGCGGGGTGGCACAGAGCCATCGCCATGGTGATCAGAGCCCAGAACCTGCACAAAGCAGTCCATTGTGACTGGCGTGCGTTGAGGTGAGAGGAACAAAATGTCACAGCAACGGGCTCTTCATTTTTTCTTTTTGTTGTTTTTGTCTCGAAGGCCCAGTGGGGTTTGTTTAGCCTTTGATTCATCTGTGCCGCGGTCTGCTAAACGAGCTGTTTGTGATATCGCTTAATTGCCTCTTTTAAGTCCTTCGTTTTGGTCTGGCGAGCTCGCTCTTGCACGGGATAAGACGTGCTCGGAGACAGGTGGACATCTGCAGACCTCTGTCCGCATCAAAAGTCAGTCGGAAAATGCGATGGGAAAAATGAAGTTTAAAATTCCTATTCTGTTTTTTTTCTTTTAAGACCAGAGCTTTATGGTGTTTTGCACACGACTCATTAGCCACTTTAATAGGAAAACCTGTCCACCTGCGCATTCATGCAATTTTCCAGTTAGCCAATCATGTGGCAGCGGCGCAATACATCATGCAGATAATCATGCAGATACAGGTCAAGAGCTTCACTTTACATCAACCATCATAATAGAGAGGAAAAAATGTGATCTCTGTGAGTTCGACTTTGGGATTTTCAAAATTTAGAAACTAGTTTCTAGTTTCTTGGCTGACTTTTGGCTAACGTTTATAATGAGCGGCCTTCTTGTCCAGCCTTACCCATCAACAACAAGGCGTTTCTGCTGACAGACCCACCACTCACAGGATGTTTTTTATTTTTACTCCATTCTGTTTACACTCTAGAATGTGTGGCAAATCCCACACAAATATCATAATCATATCTGGTTTTCCTTATTGTGGTGTTTTATATGAAAATGAATAAAGCCTTTGATCTGTATCTGCATGGTTTTATTCAGTGCCTGATTTGTTATTGTTGTTCTATTGGTGTTCCTAATAAAGTGGTCAGTGAGTGAATATAAATAAAGGTGGTGATAATTACAGTACGTACGTTGCCTAAATTGTGTACACGTTCATACAGTAAATATGAAATAAAAAACTCATACAGCTACACCTTACTGTACATTTATAGAAAAAAGCCAGTGGCCTTTATAAAAAGTAAAATATCATGACATAATCAGAGCCATGGCTCTTCCTAAAGTTAAAAAACAGGTTAAACAAATTAAATAACTATTTTCCCTTATTTTCAAAATCTTTTATTCTCACCAAAGTATGGGTGCACTTCTTGTCCACTAGGGGCAGTAAGTAGCCTGCATTCAGCTCATGAGAAACCCTTCAGTGTGAGAGGAAGGGGAGATTTTTATTTATTAGATTTTTTGAGAGTAAGAGAGAAGTGGAACTCATTCTTCAGCCGTTCACTCTTTCTGAACCCCACTCACTGTGAAGTCACTCAAACATTTCCCTGAGCGGCTTTCAGACACTATTCCCTCCCGCCTGTCCGCTGTGTATCGCAGGCTTTGTGGTGTTGCGCTGAGGCGTGGAGGAGTGTTTATTTTATGGTAATTGATGCCGGTGTGGTGGGTGACATACGGTGGGGTGTGACAGGCAGGGCGTGAGGGCCGTGGCCACGGGGCAGGTCGGGGAAAGGGCCTGCTCTTCCTCTCAACCTGTAGGAGCAGGCAGGCCGCCGGGGCTGACAGGCTCAGTGTTGAGTTTGGCCTCCGGTGCAGCGCCGGGCCTGAGCACGGGCTCACGGTGCAGCCGAGCCATCAGACTCGCCAACACACACACACACACACATTGCAAACACTGTGGCAATTTCTGCTGCTGCTGCTGCCGCGCTACATACACACGTGCATACACACACTGCCTCTTTCTTTCTTTCTTTCTTTCTTTCTTTCTTTCTCATTTTATTGTGCTCTTCTTGCATACTTGTATAGCTTTCTTTCTTTCTTGTGCTCTTCTTTCAAAATTTTCTTTCTTTCTCATTTTATTTTGTTCTTCTTTTCTTTCTTTCTTATGCTCTTCTTTAAAAGTTTTCTTTCTTTCTTTCTCATTTTATTTTGTTCTTCTTCTCTTTCTTTTTCATTCTCCTGTGCTCTTCTTTCAAAATTTTCTTTCTTTCTTTCTCCCTCATTTTATTGTGCTCTTCTTGCTTTTTTAGCTTTCTTTCTTTCTTTCTTTCTTTCTTTTTTTCTTGTGTTGTGCCCTTCCTCTGTAGTTTCCTTCCTTCCTTTTATATAATTAGGTTTCCTTGACTTCTCCCTCTCTTCTCTTCTCTTCTCTTCTCCCTTTTTCACACACTGCATTTCTTTATTAATTCATTAGGATTTGAAAGTACTCCTCAACATTTAATTTTAAGCCATTAAAATAATATATGTTAATAATAAATAGTTTATTGTGTTTTTAATGCCCAAGAAACCACTAAAAATGGCCCACGACCAATTTTACACCTTCACCCTCATTAAAAATGCCAGAGTTTATGAATATGCATTCATTTACATGAATATGCAAATGAGAAACCCCTCCATGTCCTGCCACTGCAGCTAGCTTTCGAGATGCATGAAAGTCTCCTGAAAACCTGATGTTTGTCACAGACAGACTTAATTGCGTAGTCTTAGTCAAAACAAACAAAAAAAAAAAGCCAGCTGGTAAAAATCAGTTCTATTTTACATCTGCTCGCAGAAGGTGCTGGTGATGGCGATGGTGATACATTTAAGGCACCGAGTACACCACGTCCTCCTTTACGGTTCTTTGGATAGTTAATGACCCTGGCGTGCTGTTTTCCGAAAAGGAAACGGTCATATTGTTTATAGGGTCGAGTTAGAAAGGTGGACGCTCGCTCGTGTTCCCACAGGACGCTGCATGTGCTCAGTCCCCCTTGAAGAAGACCACCGTCTCTGCATAGCCTTTCTCAATCAGCCTTCTACACTAATTCCACTTCAGAATTCCACTTGGCACGCTGAGTAAATAAAATTTTCAGCATTTATTAGAATCCAGCTCTGCCAGAAGGGATTCCTCTCTTCTCCTATAATAATTAGCAAATTGATTAGGAGAACTTCAGCACACCTCCTCAGCTCTTATCTCCTCGTTCTAGGACAATATTACCGTGCCTTGGGACGGTGTAAATATTTTAAGGGGAAACCCTGGGCGAATCTCATTAATGGCTGTGGGACGCTGCATCCATCCCCTTACTGTAGTACCAGCCAATTTTCTAAACTGTGATTAAAGAAGTTTTGGATTATTTAAAACCTGCAAGGTCCTCTGGGTTCGCCATGCCACTAAAGACCTCTGTGTGCTTTTGGCTTCTCTCTCTCTCTCTTTCTCTCTTTTTTAAAAACCCTCTACTCCACGCTCTTTTGTCAGCTCCCTACAGATCGATTAATAACTCGCTGAGGCAAAAGGGCTTTGAAAGCACTGGTCATTCTGGGATGCATCATGCAAAAGATGACAAAGATCTCTCTTTTATGTAGAAATGCTAATTACATTTTTAGCCCCACCCCGGCACTGCAGCGGCACAGACTTGGTAGCAATTTGGCAGCTAATCAAATTGCATTTTAAATGGAGCCGTTTAAAGACGACTGCAGACTGCTTTCAGGAAGACACACTGGTGCAAATTAAGTCAGAATACGGCACTGTTTTTGTAGAGAGCAACAATAAAACACGAGCCGCATCCCGACTGTCTTGTGGGCTTAAGTATACCGTCAACTTACAGTATTTGATTTGCTGTTTTAATTAGTTAAAAGGAACACAGGTATACAATCAAGCACGTGTTTGCGGTTAAGAGGCAAGAAAACTGTTTTTCTTTTAATTACACTGCCTCTGTTGTGCTCGTGCATGTCTTTGCAATTTAACTAACTGAAAAGAAAAAAAATCTGCACAAACAGGAGGCTGTTAGACTGGCAAAATGAGGTGGCAATGTGGAAATGATTCATCACTCCTAATTTGAGATTAAACCCTGCTTGAAATGGCAATGAAGGCTTCCTGAAAATCTTGTTAATAAGTACATTTGGTTCCCAAAAAAAGAAAGAAAAAAAAAAAAAACAGAAAGGAGCTGTCCTCATACATTTGATATACATCATTAGGTTCCTTGTAGCCAATCAAATTGCCTATTCACCCGGCATACCAGAACATATTAGTGACGTCTCGTTAGCAGAAAACAGATAACCGAGGGAAAAATGAGGGAGCAGACCAGAGCATGCAGAATATCTAGAAAGGGAAATTCTGCTGAAAGGAAATGCCATGGCTGTTTCTTGGGCCCGTTTTCGTTCTCTGCCATGGCACAGTAACAGACACGTATTTAGACAAAATATAAAAATATACATCCTCTAATATTCTGAGAGCATGAACTGTGTGAATTAGAATGAGGATAGGATTACGTTAGAAACATACAGTGTGGGCCAAAAGTATTTAGACAGCCTATGCCATGTTGATGTCACTAATTAATTTGAATGTATCTGGCCGGAGAATTGTGTTAATTGGTTTATTAATGGGTGGACAAATATGTGGCAGAACTTCTAAAGTTCTAAATATCTTTTTCACTCTATGCCCAGCCGGATCCAACAAGTTTTTTGTAGAATAAAAGACTTCGTACAAAATTTTGATTGTTGTTTAGCGATTTCACTGCATAAAATAACAAATCACGCTTATTATCTTGATGATCATATAAAAAAAAAAAATAATGCCATTGTCTCAATACTTTTGGCCCCCACTGTAAAGGACTTCAGTAAGTCATCCTGCATGAGTGCGTCAGCTTAAAAGGTATAAATCCTCAAAAAAAACCTCCAAAGTAACATTTATGAAATGAATAATAAACTGGATTGTGCGATGTGGCCTGACCCAAAACACAGCTACTGTCATCCTGAAGTAGATCATTTTCCAATAACACCATGTCCTGATTTGTCAACATGGACAATTTTTCATTTATTAATAAGCATCATGCACAACAGGCATTAATTTGATGTTGAATTTAATAAGAAAGAAAAAAAAGCTTGTTATGTACTAAAAAGCACAAAAAAATTCATCTGGAGACTCTTTCCATACGTGATTGTTCAATAAAAGTCTCCTTAGAGAAAACTTCACCATATTAATAATGCATTTTTGTTCTAACAACATGGTTTTTAATCCTTAATCAGGCGATGAACCACATTTTGGTATCTTCCAGGGGCGTCCAAAATAGGGACCACACAGCTAAGTGTGAGGTAGTAGGACCATTTGGTTTCACCCATCTACTACTTTGAAGCAGGTTCCTACAGTAAGTGGAGGTCACCAAAGGTTTGAATGGTAAGGCTAGACTTTATTGTCAGGAATATTTAAAAATATGTTTGAAAACGGTTCTAGATTGTTGTTTATGGTTGCCGAGTTGACTGGACTGGACTTTGATGTGCGTGTGATATTTGCAAAAAGTGCCAGTATCAGTACATCAAGAAAAAACAGCAACACATTTTTAGTTTTGAAATCTAGTAGAACTTTAGAATGTTGAAAATAAATCCAAACTTTTGACACTTATTGTGTGTATATATATATATATATATTTATTATTATTATTATTATTATTATTATTATTATTATTTATTAATAAACCTGGTAATTTGATGAATTAAAAAAAATCCATCCTTGATATCGTGAGAAGACAGTTATGTTGGGTGACACAATCTTACCCACCCGGTTGATCCTGCTTTGCGGTAATGGCTCTTACGTGATCAGCTTTAAATTAATGTAAGAACCTCGATAAGTCCTAAATTAATAGATTTCGAACCCACTTTAAGATGAAGTATATTGGATTCTACAGTAACAGTGGGTGGTTGTGTTCGCAATTCTGATCAGCCATTATTCTCAATAGTCCATGTCCATAAATGATGCAACCACAACTTCTTATTTGATAACTAGATATAATCCTTGTGTTCTTTGCAATATGAGGAGATAATAATAATAAAAAAAAAAAACTGTGGTGTGGTGTGATGACAGTGCGGCCTGTGTGGCATGTCACCTGGAGCATGCCAACCACAATTACACTTTATGACGTGACCCATTATGGGAAAATAAAAAGACGAGAAAAAGAAAAAGAATGTACAAATACATTTTTGGTGTTCTTTCTGCAGCCACACCCCAACAGAGTACAGGATTTAAACTGGGTGGAGAAGGAATATGGGTGGGGAACCTTTTCTTTTTGTCAACATAACCTGTCCTTTTAGTCAGTAAAAGAACCTGTGTGACAAAAAGCGCAAATGAAAGTATATATGATGGGGATTAAAAAAAAAAAAAAAAAAAGAAGAAGAAAAGGTTTGGTATTCGGGCGCATGTGATTATTTCTAACCTATTGAGGCCTTGTTACTTTTAGAAATACTTTAAGTAGCTAGTTATTGGGATAAAAGAAGCTCTGGATTCAGGAACAGCCTCTGCTGTCAGTCTCTTCGAAACGCACATTCCAAACACTCATGGCTCATGGCCTGATCTTTAGCTGCTCTATTTTGGATCTTGTGATAATGTTATACAGTACAGTGCAGTATGTATGGAGACAAGAAAGACATGTTTGACTTTAGCTGAATAGGCAAAGTTTGTTTCGGGTCCTGTCTGAAAGTGGCTGGTGGCTGAAATTATGGGTCATGTAACTATTATTATTATTATTATTATTATTTGTATTTTTATTATTATTATTATTTATAATAATAGTAATAATAATAATAATTGTTTCTTTATTCTTAATCTTGCAGTATTCAAGAGCTGCAGTTCGGCTGCTGTATTGGTAAAAGGCTAGTCAGCACGAGGTCATGTCACGTGACATCGATTCGCAAATATTGTTCCCGGGCTGATAGTGCAATGTTAATGAATAGATCAATGAAGTGGATCATGCCAGGCTGATAAATCTGTGGCACACCCCGTTTCACCCATGCCGGTCACGAAAGCTCATTTTCAGAGACATGCGTCTGACAAAATTACAGTTGTTATCTGGTTAGCGTTCGACTTTTGGCTAATGTATTTTAAAAACAGACATATTAGCGCGTGTTGTGTCTTTTTCAGCAATTTTTAGAGGCGTTATCTTCTCAAATAAGCACCCCTGAGTTGGTGAAAGTGTAATTAATAAGAGAATGAAAGCTGTGCAAAGGGAGTTGGAAATAGGGTCTTTAAAGGGTACTTATTTTTCCGACTTGGCTATTCTCCAAAAAAAAAAAAAAAAGAAAAAAAAAAACTAGTCAATTAGTGTCTTAAGCTGCAGAAACAAAAAAAAACGTTATTAGTTAGCAAAAAGAATAATGGGTTTAAAAGGTTTGGCATGAAAGCCTGCCTGTTTTTATATACAGTACCATGAAACTGAGTGTAATTCATGCAAGTGTTTCCTGCAATCAAGCAAACGGAGTGCGCGGGAAAAGGGTTGGCATGCTTCATCACAAAACTATTAAAGATGCTAAAACAATAGAAATGAATGCAATTTCTAATAATAATAATAATTATTTTTAAAGAAGGAAATTTACGTGCTAGCTTTGACCACTTTGTGTTTGCATTAGTGCTGATTATCTCACTGGTTCGTTGCCAGTTGCAGGTGAGTTTTTGGGATCCTGTTGTATTATGGGATGTGATTTCTAAATAATTGTTTGCTTTTCATGGTTGCTCAGCATACAGCGGCCACACCCTCGATATACCTTCAGGATATTTGATATAGACACAAAGTAATTGCCCCAATGCCAAGCAGCAGATGACTGGCACCTTCTGAGTGAAACCGGGGGCAACGAAAATGGAAACATTTCTTGGTTTACTCCATTGACAGCAATCTAATCTGTACAGTACATTTTTAAGAGGATGTGATCGGTCAAGAAGTGTCATCGCAAAAAGAAATCTATCCATCATTCTTTTTTAATTATTATTTTATTTTGAATTCCTCATCCATCACTACCTGTGAACCAGCATTCTCGAGTGATGTCTGCTTCATGCGGCGACAGTGTTTCGAAGAAAAAAATCCCCGGGCCGACACGTGACGGCTCGCACGTCTCGAGGCCTTTAACAAATTCAGGCGAGCGATTGGCTACAGAGGATCATCAAACAAATTAATTGTTTCCCCTCCATGGTAAGAAGGTGCTACTCTCCCAAATTGAGTGCCTGCACTTGGTTATTGCACTTTAATAGCTTGCTCGCCAAACTAACCATATATTACGCCGTGTGCAGGCTCAGATCGGAGAAGATGAATAGGCTATTAATTAGAGTTGCGCTGAGAGGGCACAGGGGATAGACTACTCATAGCCCTGCAATCAGCGTCAACGGGGCCCTTCTCTCCGTACACCAGCCAGGCCACTGTCAGGTCAAAAGGCTCCACTTCTAACTCGCACATCCCGAAGGACAACCGAAGACATCTCAGTTAGCCAATGTACATGGACACGGACGAGCCACCCCGAGGCTTCGCCGCGAGGATTCAGCGCGGCCTGATGTGTGATCGTCGTAAATATCGGCTGTATTGTTACACCCAGGCGAAACTCGTCAACAACTGACTCACGTACTGCCGACTTTAAATGAGAAAGTTATGGATAAAACATTTGACGTCCGGAGATGATTTGTAGCAAAAAGGCTACTTCGCGGAGCCACGCTTTCGCGAATTAGCTTTTTATCACAATTAATTAAAGGAGTTGTTCCATCTTGTGCTCATCCGCGTGGGATAAATAAGTCAGAGGCGGAAATATATGTCCCTTTATTAGCTGCCGTGATCTCGTGCAGCATCTGTAGCTACGGAGCTGCTCTGTTTGCCGCGACTTTACCCACGAGTTGTGCGCCATCAATCATACCGAGCGCTAGTTTTATGGCTCGTTTTGTTAAAAACCCCCTTTTTTTTAATGCAAGGTATCAGAGTTATGGCCTGTCTATGCAAATAAGGCAATTTTGACAGTTCGTTATTCATGCCATCGCCTTTTTAAACACTTAAAGGGAATAAATTCGTCGCTGACAGGCCGCTCTGAAATTGGCACTAAATATTATTAAATATTTTAACAAGTTCCTTGTAAATATGCCTTAAATGATGGGCAGCAAGAAAAATGGCCTTGCATCAACTTATTAGAGGCAGTAAAGTGGCTATGATTTACGGCAGAACAACTTGGGACATCGTTTTCTTATTTCTTTTTTTTTTTTTTTTGTCCTTTTCGCCCATCTTATCCCTTTTGTCCTGATGCGCTCAGTAAACAGCGTAAGTGTTGTTTAAAACCTGGTGATTTTTATAAGTCATGATCCATCAGCGAGGGACACGGAGGGTTCGGGAAGGCCATCGGTTAGATAATCACTCCGATGGTGTAGTGTACAGTACATCACGGCCGGTACTTTTAACATCTTTGAAAGTGCTCCTTATCTTTTTATTGTTAAATGCTTTAAATTTTGTGGTGCCACGAGCCGCCAGCGCTGACTTCGAAGGCGTGTTTTTGTGTTTATAGCGAGGCGTGCGTGTCCTGTTACGAGTACCACTATGAAATGACTTTAATTGAACAGAGCACTACTAGAGATTAGTGTGACGAGGTTGAGATATACGCCTAATGCAACAAAAGTTTAAGTCTTGCCATGGAATTTTCATAGCGCTCTCATCAAAACGTCCAAATCCTACTACCTGCGTTTTGAGTGCGTATGGTTTCTATGGAGCTTAATGTTTACTGTACATAACAAAGTTTTTTTGGCGATCTATCAGAAAAGGCAGTTAGATGACTCAGAGCGAATCTTTTTTTTTTTTTTTCCCAACTCATTCAATACAACAGCTTTAAAAAAAAGTCAATGAAAAGCTGCCTTATTCTGTGGTATTCAGTGTAGTGAACTTTGCCATATAGGAATGGCTATCATTGTTTGGCTTTTTTATCTTTAATAAAGGGTTTTTGTAGTGGCCAAGGCTGCCCGTGGGCCTGCTGCTACAGTAGATCCAGGTGTGGGAACGGCCTGCAGTTCATCAGCCTGTAGTGCTTGTTTCAGACATGACTGGTCTGTCCTCTCCAGATGTTTAATAAGAACCTCTGCTGCTCTGGACTTTTTATTTCACGGTCACATACAGTGGTGTGAAAAACTATTTGCCCCCTCCTGATTTCTTATTCTTTTGCATGTTTGTCACACAAAATGTTTCTGATCATCAAATACATTTAACTATTAGTCAAAGATAACACAAGTAAACACAAAATGCAGTTTTTAAATGAGGGGTTTTATTATTTAGGGAGAAAAAAAATCCAAACCTACATGGCCCTGTGTGAAAAAGTAATTGCCCCCTGAACCTAATAACTGGTTGGGCCACCCTTAGCAGCAATAACTGCAATCAAGTGTTTGCGATAACTTGCAACGAGTCTTTTACAGCTCTCTGGAGGAATTTTGGCCCACTCATCTTTGCAGAATTGTTGTAATTCAGCTTTATTTGAGGGTTTTCTAGCATGAACTGCCTTTTTAAGGTCATGCCACAACATCTCAATAGGTTTCAGGTCAGGACTTTGACTAGGCCACTCCAAAGTCTTCATTTTGTTTTTCTTCAGCCATTCAGAGGTGGATTTGCTGGTGTGTTTTGGGTCATTGTCCTGCTGCAGCACCCAAGGTCGCTTCAGCTTGAGTTGACGAACAGATGGCCGGACATTCTCCTTCAGGGTTTTTAGTAGACAGTAGAATTCATGGTTCCATCTATCACAGCAAGCCTTCCAGATCCTGAAGCAGCAAAACAACCCCAGACCATCACACTACCACCACCATATTTTACTGTTGGTATGATGTTCTTTTTCTGAAATGCTGTGTTACTTTTACGCCAGATGTAACGGGACACGCACCTTCCAAAAAGTTCAACTTTTGTCTCATCGGTCCACAAGGTATTTTCCCAAAAGTCTTGGCAATCATTGAGATGTTTTTTAGCAAAATTGAGACGAGCCTTAATGTTCTTTTTGCGTAAAAGTGTTTGCGCCTTGGAAATCTGCCATGCAGGCCGTTTTTGCCCAGTCTCTTTCTTATGGTGGAGTCGTGAACACTGACCTTAATTGAGGCAAGTGAGGCCTGCAGTTCTTTAGATGTTGTCCTGGGGTCTTTTGTGGCCTCTCGGATGAGTCGTCTCTGCGCTCTTGGGGTAATTTTGGTCGGCCGGCCACTCCTGGGAAGGTTCACCATTGTTCCATGTTTTTGCCATTTGTGGATAATGGCTCTCACTGTGGTTCGCTGGAGTCCCAAAGCTTTAGAAATGGCTTTATAACCTTTACCAGACTGATAGATCTCAATTACTTTTGTTCTCATTTGTTCCTGAATTTCTTTGGATCTTGGCATGATGTCTAGCTTTTGAGGTGCTTTTGGTCTACTTCTGTGTGTCAGGTAGCTCCTATTTAAGTGATTTCTTGATTGAAACAGGTGTGGCAGTAATCAGGCCTGGGGGTGACTACAGAAATTGAACTCAGGTGTGATAAACCACAGTTAAGTTATTTTTTAACAAGGGGGGCAATCACTTTTTCACACAGGGCCATGTAGATTTGGAGTTTTTTTCTCCCTTAATAACGTAAACCTTCATTTAAAAACTGCATTTTGTGTTCAATTATGTTATCTTTGACTAATAGTTAACGGTTTTTGATGAGCAGAAACATTTAAGTGTTACAAACATGCAAAAGAATAAGAAATCAGGAAGGGGGCAAATAGTTTTTCACACCACTGTATATTGTATACCAAGCCATTAATTTGTTTCAATAAAAAGCCAAGCGACTGGTATTTTCTACAAATAGATTACCCGATATCAAAACCAGGAGTTCGGTTGGTGGTTTGTTACAGTATCTATTATTACAGACCTTTTGTCAAAGATAAAGAAGAAAAAAACGATGAATTCAAAGGAATTTATGTCTGTCAGTGTTTAAACAGCTCCATATTGAGAATCAGAGTTTTCACAGATGGTTTTAATTGGCCTTATCTCTGATTTTACAAGTCAAAACTGTGAATCATTTCCAAAACACACACACACGCGCACACACACTAAGTCCTATTTAGACTCCACACACACACACACTAATTCATTCATTCATCTTGTATACCGCTTGTCCTGTATAGGGACGCAGGGGGCCTGAGACCCCTCCTAGGAGACTTGGGGCACAAGGCAGGGACACACTTGACAGGGTGCCAATCCATCGTAGGCCACACACACACACGCTTTATACACACACACGCTCATTCACATACCATTGGCAATTTGGGAATGACAGTTCGTCTACTCTGCATGTCTTTGGACTGTGGGAGGAAACCGGTGTAGCCAGAGGAAACCCACCAAGCACGGGGAGAACATGCAAACTCTCACACACGTACAGTACTTATTATCTCAACTAATACAAGATCAACTATAAAAAAAAAAAAAAAAAAAAAAAAAAAAAAAATATATATATATATATATATATATATATATATATATATATATATATATATACATATACATGAATTGCTTTTTCTTCCAAAATATTGAACAACAGTTAAAATAAATTCCACCAAATTGCCATCTTCAAAATAAATTAATTTATTAATTCTAACTAGCGGCGCGGTGGTGTAGTGGTTAGCACTGTCGCCTGGCACCTCCAGGGTCTGGGTTCGATTCCCGTCTCTGTGTGCATGGAGTTTGCATGTTCTCCTCGTGCTTGGTGGGTTTCCTCCAGGTACTCCGGTTTCCTCCCACAGTCCAAAGACAAGCAGATTAGGCTAATTGGCGTTCCTAAATTGCCCGTAGTGTGTGATTGGGTGTGTGAGTGTGTGTATGTGTGTGTGCCCTGCGATGGATTGGCACCCTGTCCAGGGTGTACCCCGCCTAGTGCCCGAAGTCTCCTGGGATAGGCTCCAGGTCCCCCGCGACCCTGAACACAGGATTAAGCGGTATAGAAGATGAATGAATGAATAAATGAATAATTCTAACTACTCTCAGTCAGATCTAAGTTGGTTTACCCTTTTCAATTAGTTATTGGATATAAAAACCCACAATCTGAGTTATAATGTAAAAACAAAAGGTTTAAAACGTATTTATGACATAAATAATTAGACGTTTAGGAGGGAAAGAAGCACACAAATATAACAGTTTTATAAAACAATAGTACATGGAAAAAAAAGTCCAACCTGAAAGCAAAAAACAGCACCTGAAGATCAGAAACATTGGAAGTACTGTTGGATTTGTGTCTTGATTTAGGATTAAATTCCGTGGCCATGTTTATCGTCAGTACATACTGTACACATGGCCAAGTCAATTCTGGAGTTAATTCTATAAAATATATAGTTTACAGATATATAATCCACTTTTTCACGGAGATTGTTAAATAAGGAATAAATCCCTTACTTTTATCAGTTGATAATTTTTTTCGAAAACAGCATGTCCTGAAGTGTTTTATTTTACAGCTAAAGTTGCTCGTGATTAAAAATGTAATCCATTGGAGATTCATCTATTTCTAGCCATTACCTTTAATATTGTGCAACATCTACAATTAGTGCCTGTAAGCGCTTTGGTTATAACCAATAGAAAAAGGGTCATTTTTTTCACCAGTGTATCTTATTTATCTTTCTTAAAGTTAAAATATGTTTTTTTTTTCTTTCTGTGAAACGGAAACGATGACCTGCAGTAATATAATGAGAAACATGTGATCTAAAGTACAGCTGGCTGGTGTCCGGTCTGTCAAATTAATCAATACGTTTTGACAAATGAGATCTGCGGATTTAAAATGCAGCAATAATTATGAATAGTTATGAACTTTCCATCCTAGCTATTAAGCATAACACCAGACCTAAGTGTATTTCGCTTTATAATTGTAATCTCAAAAGTGCTCGCCCTATCATCCGGAGATCGCTGGTTCGATTCCCGGGTGATGCTGTAACCTCTCACAGCCGGAGGTCTAGAGAGAGCTGATTGGCCGAGCTCTCTCAGAGGGGAAGAATGAGAGGTACTTGGTGCTCCCACATTAATTACGGCTCTACAGCCAATCAGGGGCGTCTGTGAGCTCGCGCAAGCGGAAGGAGCGGATAGCGCTGTCCTCCGAGTGTGTTACACCACCCCCCCAACGGTTCGAGCAGATGCGGTCGGCTGGCGTCACGTGGTTCGGAGGAAACATGTGATAATCTTTAGCACTCCCGGCTGAGTGGTAGTAGTAGCCTTAATGTGGGAGCCCCCTAGTGACGGGGAGAAATTGGACACGACTAAAATTAGGGAGAAAATCGGGGGAAAAAATAAAAAAAAAGTGAGGTGATGGCTGGCATGTCAGTGTAGTGCACTTCAGTCTCCCTCTTTTCTCTCTCTCTTCATCCTTCTGCAAGTCATTTAGCTGCCTTGGCGTTTAGCCCTAGCGTTTGGTCGGCCAGGCTGTAACCTTGCCACCAGCTCCTGGGTGCTTCCCCCACCCACATCCGTGTTAAGACTGGAACAGCGATGACTCAAGACCCACAATGATGAGTGCACCTCGAGGGAAGAAAATAAAACTTGGGCCATGGAGGAGAGGAGGGTAGGAAGAGTGGCTTTAACAGTGGCTGGATGTGAAGGGGGGGGGCTTTTGGGCTAGCTCTCGCCTTCGCCTTATTCGATTAGGCTGTCTGTTCCACAGGAAGCGCTGAAAGGCACCGTGATAGTATCGCTATGAGGAGCGCCACACGCAGACCCACAGACAGTTGCCAGTCCTCCTCTTTTGAATGCCAAAGTGGTCTTCAATCTAGTTAGAGCCGGACTGGCGTATCTCGTTCTCCCCAAACTTCCCCTCAGGTCCTGATTAACAGGGTTAAATATGAGGAGCTCTGTGTTGGTATTTCTGTGGTCACTCGTGTGCTGTGCACATTGCAAATTTTTTTTTAAAGTTATTTATCATCCCTCTGCCATATGCTTTGCAACTTTTTTTTTTTTTTTCCGTCTTTTGTAGTTAGTCTTTATAAAACCAGTGAGTTTGGACTGCATTCTTCTGGAGCGTCTGGTGCAGTGATGGCATAATGCATCGAAACTCTGAGTTATTAATCAGAAGGTGAACAAGCTTCTGCTATTCATACCATAACCCTATCTGCCACAGGTGTACTCCAAAATACCTACCAAGTAAAGTTTTCTTCTTAAAATAAAACCTGAGTAAATAAAATGATGATGAGTATGAATATAAGAGGAAGATCTTTTGCATTGTAAAGGAAAGGCGGCAGAGCAAAATGGCTCGGGGATGAAAAAGAAATGGAAAAATGGGGTCCTGATCTTCTCGGAAATGCCACAATAAATCGCAGCACCTCCCCAATGGATGGATGATTAAACGTGCTCCTAAACTGCCCTGATTTGTGGGGGCACCTTGCCGATTTTATTTGCCACTGTTAACATTTTCATTCCTGCATTATGCATGCTGCTCTGGGGCAAGGAAGTGCTACAAACAAATGGCCTGAGGGATGAGCGTAAACACAGCCTGCCTCCAGAGCTGAGAGTGTGAGAAAGAAGAAGAGAGAAGCACGAACTCGCTGGCTTTATTCCGCTTCGATCGTTTAGTGTCTAATGGCCATCAGATGTTTCTTCTTCGGGGTAAAGCCGCAGTGCTCCTAAGGTCATTCTGTTCTCCTTAAGGTTCCTGCATGCGTCCTGCGATGCACTGGAACGGTACAGTACATACAAGTAGGATGTACCGTAATCGGGATGTTATTGCCAAATCATAGGATCGACTTAACAGCTGGTGAAACGATTCTTTAAAAAAATCAGCAAAAGTTCACCAAACTGCTTCATAAGCAATGGTTGTTGTGGAATCATTTGAGTTTTATGGTTTCGTTGGTACATTTCACTTGTAAATCCAGTTGATAATTAACTACCATTTTTACAAGCTGCCGAGACTCTTTGTCTCTCTCGTAAGTCAAATAGACATCTGTTTATTCATATAAAACTTGATATTATTTCACTTGTCTCCAGCTGATGAGTTTGCCACTGACCGGGTCAGGATGAACCTGGTTAAAGCTTGAATTTGCATCTGAGCGCGTGCGCATGCACGTGCCTATGCGTATGTGTACAGTATGTGCGTATACTGTATATGCGTATACATTTGGCATAGGAACAGTGCGGCGCGATTCTCATCACCTCCTCTACCTCACTGCAACCCGATAATGCAAATCCATGCAAATGACACTTCACTGGCAGACAGTTTTCTGTGCCTGCTCTGTATTTACACACGTCACAGAGAAAACTGTTCACGGTGAGGCGTCGGATTTACATGCAGGATGTAAGAATAAAAAAAAAATAATAAAAAAACATGTTTTCAACCAAATATGGGTAAAACATGGAATTGCAATACACTCCCAGCTGCAGGTTTAATTTCTTCGTTAATACTCGGTTTGTTTGTTCGTCTTTAGTTAGCTGTTTGTCCTGGCTTGAACGTTGTGGACCTGGGAACACTCGGCCTGACATGGAAATACAGCCCAGCTGAGCCGCCAATCCATCACAGGTGCACGCGCTCATTCACACCCGGGGCAATTTATTTTAGCCAAATCACTGGCGTGTTTCTGGGATGTGGTAGGAAAACCAAGAACCTGGAGCTCGGAGGTGGCAATTTTATCTGCTTGTATACAACCGTGCCAGTGATATTAGTTCATGCCAATCCTGTCAGTCAGATTTAAACCACTCTTTCAGAAGGTGTGTGATTTCAAAGGGTGTCTTCCAAATAGTTCCACAATAATAATCCCAATGGAGCGTCTGCTGCAAGAACTTCCAATGATTTTCCACTCGATTTATTTTTTCCGAATGCCCTTCAACCCAAGTTTTATTCTATTCTATTTCATTCATTCATTCATCTTCTATACCGCTTAATCCTGTGTTCAGGGTCGCGGGGGACCTGGAGCCTATCCCAGGAGGCTTTCGGCCACAAGGCAGGGTACACCCTGGACAGGGTGCCAATCCATCGCAGGGCACACACACATACACACACTCACACACCCAATCACACACTACGGGCAATTTAGGAACGTCAATTAGCCTAACCTGCATATCTTTGGACTGTGGGAGGAAACCGGAGTACCCGGAGGAAACCCACCAAGCACGGGGAGAACATGCAAACTCCATGCACACAGAGACGGGAATCGAGCCTGGCCGGGGAATCGAACCCAGACCTATTCTATTTCAATTAATTATATATACCTTATAACCCAATCCTTTGTTCGAGCCGACTTCCCAAACACTTCCCAAAAACATGCCAAAGTGTAAGTGGATTGGTGTCTCAAAATTAGACGGAGATGCAGTTTATGATTAAGAATCCACCCAGTGTCCTGGCATCGGCTCGTGCCATGTGATGCTCACGTCCATGGTGTATTCCTTTCTTGTACCTGGGACGGATTTTGTACCCACGGGGACCCCAATCAGGGCAAAGTGTTTACTGACGATTGATAAATGACTCATTTGCACAAGTATTCCGAACATGGCGGTGATTATACGGTAGCCTTAAGGGTTTTTATGGGGTGTGTGATATTGCCGGCTTGTCTCGCATGCTTTTGTGGTGTAATTCCGCTTAAATTCCGCTTGAATGGGAAGCAGCACGTTGAGGCTATTTTCAGGTCTTCTGAGATGTTTAGGCAGGTATAATTTGAGCTCATTGTCATGGTTGTGGTTGTGTTTTTTGGTTATTGTCATGTTGACCTTCTAAGGTCCGGTGGAGTCAGGGGTGTGAAAACCCCTTCGTGATCTTTTTTTTTTTTTTTTGGAGATCAAAGAAAAACTGGAAAGCATTCGAGTTGCATTTCTTAGAAAGTGTAACAAAACGAGTTGAGGTCTCGCTGTGTTCGTAGTATGAACTCGCATGGCACGGTGGTGTTTGTGCTGTGAAACAGAGGCTGCGCTCTTTTTTTTTTTCTTTTTTTTTTTTCGGCTTTCTCAGTTATCTCAGCTCTGGCGGTTAAAGAGCTCTCTTTTGCTTTGACATAATGTGACTCATGCACAGTGCATCAGAGGGAAAGCTGATATTGTCTTTTTATGACTTGACCTTTGAGTTATTAGTTTCCTCTTTGATGAATAACTGTTGTCGCTGTGCCTCCGAATAAGATGAGAGCGCCTTTTTTTTTCTTGGAGACTTTCGTTTTTTTTTTTTTTTTTTCTCCCCTCTTCCCCGACAGCGCCTCCGCCACCTTTTGACACACGGCCGAAAAAAAGGAATTTGCTCTCTCATTCGTTTTGACAAGAAGATATGAGGCGATCTAATATGAAAAGTTATGGTTTGATTAATTGAGTGGAAAGTTGCGAGAAGGTCAAGAGCAGTTTGTTGGAAATGACTTTTGGTTCACAGAAAATGACCTTTCTCAGCGTAATTCTTGCACGTTTTCATATCTATTGGAAGCTGAAGTGCTGGAACTGGAAACAATTAACATGACATCCTCCTCATATGTCACTCATTCCATCCCAGTGCGTTGGAAGCGTTCTTTTCATCAGAGCTCACGCATGGTATGGCGTGCCCTATTCGTCCTGAGAATTATACAGAAAAATTGTGATCCTAATTATAAAATTAGACGAACTGCACTGTTAATACTGTACATTGTTGACGGTGTGCATGGTTACATCACCTAACAGGAGCAGATATAGATCTTTATTTATTTTTTTTCGAACTTTGTGGACCAGTCATTGCTCTGATGTAGGTGGAATATGTTATAGAGTCGGAGTCATAACTTATCGTCGCATGCCTCAGTCTGCCATATGAAGCCATTTGGCAGTGCGATAAGAACCGAAATAATGAAATATAGATGCACTTTTATGGCTTTTTTATTTATTTATTTTGATTGCACTTCTCTTCATAAGAAAAAAATCCGACTTCCAGTCTTGGAAGCAGCGTTGATAATCCGGTCCTCGGCGGAGGGAGCAAATATTTAAAGGTGTCCTCGGGTGTGATGCACATCTGCTTCGCAGCCTGAGGGCCGAATCCAACACACAACAAGGCAACAAATGCTGATCCTGGCCTTCTCTGCGGCAAAATAAAATATGGCTCAAGTTTTCATTAAGGTGCTATTGATTAGCTTTTCCTGGCGATGAATTACGGGCGACGATAAATAAAACGGAAAATATTTTTATGACTTTTCGCTGGCCATGCCAGAATCAGCTCGCTCATCTCTCCCTCTCTCTCTCTCTCTTTATCTATCTCTCTCTCTCTCTCTCTCTGGCCTCGATATGTGTCTTGTTGTTTTTTTTAAGCTGAAATTTTTGTGGTTCCCACAATGCCGGAGTGATGCAAGAAAAAAAAAAAGGCATTGGGTGTTTTCGCGATAAATCGTCTCATCCTTTTTATGTGTCAGGCGTGAAAAATCCTTTTTGAAACATACAGTAGAAATCGCATACGGTACAGTCTGCTCGATTCAGCCGGTCCCTGAACAAAATAAACATGTTCATCGTCGACTGCCACGTAGGCTTCCGGATGAAAGTCGGATGAAATAAGACAAAGTTGGTAAGAAGTGACGAATCAAGAGAAAAAAATCCAAAATGAGTACGAGGCATGTGGAAGACGAAGCTGAACGGGAGAGTTCAGTTTCTCTCTGCGGAAATTTATGTTCAACCCACTTTCAGAACATGTCCTACAGTGTTTTGTTTCGATTCCGACATCAAAGGAGCTTGATTTTCCTTTCCTTTTAAAGTTTAGCCCGGAGTTCACTTTTCTGCAGTGTTCTAGGCCTCTGTGCGCGGATCGGATTGCGTCTCATGTTGTGAAGATGTACAGGGGCACGTTTAGGGAGGAAAGTCTGAGGTAAGGCGAAGAGAGCGGTGATTTCTGAAAAGATGAAAGGCGTGCGGTTATTAGGAATGTTTCTGCTTCCTTTCTCTTGAAATGAGCCTGACACACTATTGTGCTCCGCAGCTACTTAATGTTATATGATCAGTAGATTGATTTCTATCGTTTTTTTTTTTTTTTAATGCCACCGTCACAAAATGACGGGAAGCTCATCGCGCTTAGGGCTCGTTTGCGCTTTGGAATGAAATTTGATGGAGATTGTATAATTATGTACTTTATATTATTATCCCAGCAGTACATTGTTAATCCTGTATGTTGAAATCAGAAAAGAAGACAGAAAACAGGAAAACTGAAAAAAAAAAAAAAAAAGAAAGAAAGAAAGGAAGGGTGGGGTTGGGGGGAGGGAGGTGGGAGGTTTGGGGGAAAAACCTGGCATCCGTTCCAGCTTTACTGTGCACCTGGGGAATATTTGGATGTTTGACTCACTTTTATTGAAATAATTACATCTTTCTCATTGTCCACAAGGTGCAGTTTGACTTGTTTTGTGATCCAAAAGACATTTTATTCACCAGGAAAATCCCCCAGCCTCACTCACCACGTGGCGGATTTCATGTGACCTGATCTGAGTTCATTTATTTACATTTAGGCATTTAGCAGACGCTCTTATCCAGAGCGACTTACATTTTTATCTCATTACACATCTGAGCAGTTGAGGGTTAAGGGCCTTGCTCAAGGGCCCAACAGTGTCAACTTGGTGGTTGTGGGGTTTGAACCTGGGATCTTCCGAACCGTAGTCCAATGCCTTAACCACTGAGCTACACCTGGCCTTATTTAATTTTCTCTCCCTAGATTGATTGGCTACAGCGCTCACTAACAAGTGACGAGGCTCCGATTGGACGTTTGTGAAATTCTGGGACAGAAAGCGTTTCTTGTGTGTCCGTGTAGAGGGCAAGGGGAGATGGGTCCTCCGGCTCTTTGAAACACGAGGCGATGAGGAGATAACATTTCACACCCGCCCACATGAAATAAACCCTCTGCCTTTAGGGTTTCAATATCGGAGTCTTTAGGGTCTCTCTATCGGAGTCCCTATAATTTGGAAATTGAGAAAGGAGCAGTGGTATCTCAGCAAGTTAAAGCTCGGTGGTACTGATTGGGAGGTTGGTGGTTCAAGCCCCAGCTCCATCAGGCTGTCATGGTGGGCCCTTAAGCAAGGCCCTTAATCTGCTCCAGGTCCCTAAGCTGGGATATTCGAAGATAAAAAAATTTGACTGTGTACTAATATACCGTGCAAAGGCACATGCAAATCAATGGCGTAGAGCAACAATAGCCCAGTAAACAGAAATGAATGAAACAAACTCAACAGCACTTTGCGGACGCTTTAGTCTCAGGCACACTTTGAGCAGTTTAATAAGGAAATGAGCTACTATAAGAAAGTGGTACTACTAAACACCCTGCAGAACCACCAACAGTTTGACGGTTGCACCTGCTTCTTTGTTTGCTTGTTTCATTTTCTTTTGTCTAAAAAGTGCTCGATTATACAATATACTGCATTCTTTTCTGCCGTCCCCATGCTTTTCTGTAAGTTTTACGAGGAATCCTGACGTTTCCAAGTGACCGATGTTTTTGTACTGACTCAATAATAAAAAAACGGCATAAAATTGATCTACATGAAAAATCTCTACCAAAGTTTGTAGGTACAGTATGTTAGATTTTGCACATTACTGTACTGTATACAGTATATGACTAATAAAGACTTGATCATATCGCTCACTTCCAACCTACAAAGTCTCTGCAGCGTCTGCTCTGTTCGCCGCCTTGACTTTTATAATCCTCCCTCTCTCTCGCGCTCACTCTTTTTTAGCTTCCTTTATTTGTTATTTCCACTTTTTGGCATATTTTGACAGCTAAGCACAATGTCTACGGAAGACGCCAGAGGCTCCCGAGCTGCCACTTTTAGTTAATAATCTAAAGCTGTAGGTGTGCACCAGGTGTTTTAGCTTAGATTTATTTTTCCAGAAGTCAAATGGAAAAATGCCATCCTTCTCAACAACCCCATTTAATGTCTTATACCTCGATGCATGATCAAGCCCTAAAACATGATTTTATTGCAGAATCTTGTTATGGTGAGGCATAGCTTCCAGTTTACGTTTTCAGTTAATAACAGCTTTGTGCACACAGAGTCTCACAAATCAACACTTTGGGCGAAAGATCAGTTGGCTCAGTGCCCGTCAGCGCCAGTCTATCGCCAGGACATGAGAGGGAGATAATACATGTGTTTGCACGCACACACACACACTCGTTCAGTCAGACACACACGGGCTTCCTCATACACACCGTCTCTCTCTCACGCTATATCTTACTTTTTTAACCCATAGCACACTCTGGAAACAGATGGTCTGGTTAGAAATTGTGCACTTTCGTAACAATTTACACTTAAGTAAGTATAACTGCATTCTAGAGGTTTATGTCACTATGCTTGAATTCTTGATTCATACTGTAAGTTACGCATTCATTTTCCATTACAGCAGCTCAGTCCATACTGTACTGTAGGTCCATTTTATATTGATATTCCTCATTGTTAGCTCATTGACAGGGACCGGTTTTGCAGACACTCACTGTGATCTAAAAAAAATTAAAATAAACGGATTAAATCAATAAATGCTTAGTTAAACAAAGTATAATGTAAATCTTTGATGTGGTTAAGGTGTCACTTAGGAGATGTTTCTGTAATATTTACAGAAGGAGTTTTAGGTATCCATGCTTTTGTAAAAGTCATTAAGTTTTTTTTTTTTTTGTTTCCAAAAGAGGAGTTTGTGTTTTTGCAGTTTCTTAGTTACATGATAGGCTGTGTTTTAATAAATAAACATTATAAAAACAACATTAAATTAAATCCACCGAAAACCAGTTAAAAGGTATAAATGATTTCAAGATTCGCGAATACGAGAGTAATATGAAATTTCTTGTAAATGGCGTCAACCGTATATACAGAAGACTTTAAGCACATGATTGAGATGGTTAAGGTCGTGTTGTTGTGCTGGATATCAGCACGGTTGCAATGGCTTACTGCCACTATGTAGCCAAATGGCGAGGAGAATAAAACATGGTGGTGGTGGACAGTCTTGTCAATCTCCACCATATTGCACGTTAGAATATCAGTTGCATTAACTTCTGAATTACAAAGAGCGTTAATTGGAAAAGCTAGTGCGTCTACTGTTCCTAGGGTGCACAGCAAGTAGTGCCTTTGATTAGGGGTTAGGGAGGAATTTGGGATTTAGATGTTACTTATCCATGCAGTTCGGGTTTAGCGTAAATAAAACTTCGGAATATCTTAGAATTAAGCCGTTATTAAGGAGACAAAGTGATTTTTATGATGACATGATATTATCGGATGTGTTTTCTTGCTGAAGGTGCTTCTGTGACGCATGCTGGCGACCAACAGTTAATGTAATGAACGATTGTAGAACACCTGTGACGTGGAGTGATGCACATAGTTAAAGGTCCATTTTCCCCACTCGTCGACTCAATATCATGCTTGCATGCATAACTGTGTTCTGTTATTGACCGGTTTGACTTGAATGCCCCTTTATAAATTTTTTTGATAATTTATAAAAAGTTTTTCATATAACAGCACACGCCATCTTGCGCTCTTTCAAATAGCATAACATTTAGCATTAACAAACCATAATTAATTTACCATACTGTATGTATTTATTATCATTATACAATAGTTATAGGTCCCATATTTAACCATTTCATTTACTATTTAACAGATCTCAAAGCTTATCAGAACTCAGACACCCTCTGTTTTACTCCTCGTCCGAGCTCACCGTTTCAGTGTCTATGTAAATGAGCTGCTGCTTAGCCACGCCCCATCAGTAGAGCTGGGTATCTTCGTCATATGATATCACAATAGCAGGAAAATCTTATTGGCTCGTTTAAGCCCTGGTCAATCCAAACATTATTTAGTTTTAGTAGCTTTTTTGTTTTTAAACGCAGAATGCAGACCTATACGAACTTATTAGAATGATGTAAAAGTTAAATTTTGCATAATACATCCAAAAACAGCCAGCATTAAATTAAGGTTTACTCGATCAGTATATAAAGTAATGTTTACATTAATTAGCGAAAATGAAAATGAAGTTGAATGATGTTCCTAATTGTTGCCAAGTAAACTCTGGTTTCTGGGTGTAAATATTAGAACTTGTTATTCAGGCTCGGGTTCAGAATTTTGCCGGTTAATAACCGTAAACACTTTTATTAAGGTGTTGGTTGATGTTCGTCATAGTATACTTAATTTTGTTCATTGCTGATATGAACATTGGTTAATGTATGAGCTAATTTACTGTAATACAAAAAAAAAATTGTATACTGAAGGCAAATAGTAACTAGTTTGTTGTTGTTACTTATAACATACTGTATTAATGCTAACGTGTATCGTTTGCTCACGTTACATACTGTGCTAAACAAGAATGGCAGTTAAGGAACTCTTAATGTAAGTCATTACCATATTTTAGTGCTAACAGATAGGATACTGCATGGCAACCGGTACAGTCTGTCTAGTTTTCTTCCTGTTTCTGAAATACCAGTAGCTTTAATTATTTATCTACATCTACATGAACAAAGTCTTTGTCTTCATTTCATGACAAAACTATTCCTTTGAATTTTTTACACTTTAATTTCTTACCTTTATTACCAATTTATCTGAACACATCGTCTTTTACCTCATGAATTATTGACCTACATGTAGTTGCGAGCTGCGAGTGCCGTGGCCTATGAGCACTGTGCTGATGGTACAGCATGAGTATGCCTTACGTCATTACCGACAAAGTTTTAGTCATTTCCTCTGTTTGGTTTAGTGTACATAAAGGTCTACAGTGTGAATCAATGAACCACAAGGGTCCTGATAAATACAAAAAAAATAAAAAATGAAAGATGACTCTTTAAAGTACGTTTTATTCACATAACACACAACTTAAAAAAAAAAAAATTTTATGTTAGAAAAAAATATTAATCAGACTTAATAAAGATGAAACGCGGAACCTACCGTCTTTTTGCTACTTTAGGTTGTATTGAGCTTTGGATAGGGGAATTCTAGTACAGTCATTTGATCAAATCTACACATACTGTACTGTACGTTGGGCTTCAGACTTCAGTTCGGTGAAGACGATCACAAACAGCTCGATTGCAGTTAAACGAAAAAATAAAGGTGTGTCCGATCTTGCAATTATAATTCATTACTTGAAATTAAGGTGTGTGTGTACTTTTTAACATGTAGAAAAACATGCAGAAATGGCATGTTTATATTCTAATACACACCCATTCAAAAATGTTACTGGTTTTACAATAGCAGCCATAACAATGTCTATGGTAAGTGTTAAGAACTTTGGTCGTGAGAGTGTGCACTTTGTAAATGTCAAAGGTAAAGCTGTAACTTGAAGTTTAAAGTTTTGTGGTTTCTCAGAAACAGGAGTAGCCACAATGTTGGTAACTTCAAAAAAGAGATAAAAATATTGCACATTGAGCAAACTATAAGTATAACTATAAGCAGAAACTGATGTGGTGATTTTATATGAAATAAAATGTTAGTGTTGGATAATTACTGTAGTATCAGATCAATTAAATAACACAAACAAATGCAAAACATATGGTACAGTAATTTATGATTAAATAATTTGTAGTGTTTTTACAGATTGAAAGCATTTACAGTATATACATACAGAATACAGTGTACTGTATATATATTATATAATAAAAGGACGATAATAGGAAAGGCTACAATTAGTTTAACCTTCTCAAATCAAAAGTAGAACACTGTTCATGATAACTACCTCCTTTTTCATGATAACTACCTTGAATCATAAATGTCTTTGAGAACCGTAATATTATATTTTGGTCATATCAATGAAAGTCAACTGAAACTTGAAACTGGCTTCTATTTGATTTGTACAAATCTGATTTATAAAGTTCAGAATAAAGTGTTAAAGCTAACTTAAAGAAGAGGTGCTTGAATTTGTTGCATATTTATTTAATGATAAAATATTAGAATTTAATACTTTTTCTAACATGCAAAAATATTTTTTGTACCTCATGATAAAATATTAGAAAATAAAACTTTCCAACATGCAAAAAGTTTTTTTTCTTTGCCTTATGATAAAATATTAGAAATTAAAAACTTTTTCTAACATGCAAAAATATTTTTTGTACCTCATGATAAAATATTAGAAATTAAAACTTTCCAACATGCAAAAAGTTTTTTTTTTTGCCTTATGATAAAATATTAGAAATTAAATTTTTTTGCCTTGTTGAATATAAATTAATTTAAAAAAAATCATGTGAGATTGTTTTTCCTAAAATTGACTTTTTTTTGTTTGTTTATTTTGAGTTTACTATAAAAGATATTTAGCAGGATTATATACAATAATACTTTTATATAATATACAACTCGATATACAATGAACCTATGCATGTGAAAAACATTAGAAAAAAAAATCTAAAAGAATTTTTCCACTATTTGAACATACACATACACATGTAGTATGACTTTACAACACTTTCTATGACCAGTCACCTAGTGGCCTACACCTGCACTACATAATCAAATCCAACTAATGAGCTAATTAACAGCTCCGTCCGGTATTCAGAGGGTATTTGAGTGTGGATAGCGCTAAGATCTCCGGGACCAGGTTTTCGGAACCGTTGATTAATACACAGCATGGACGAGGAGGGTTGAGCTGTACTCATTTCCTGCAAAGGCTATGACACAGACTAAAGTAAAAAAGAGAGAGAGAGAGAGAGAGAGAGAGAGAGAGCGTCTTTCATCCGGGTCGTAACTGCTACCATTCCCATGAGGAACATGCATAAGGTCTCAATTAGGCAGGCAGTCTTACGCCAGGAGCATTTTGCTCACAGATTTGTTCGTGGAGAGAAATGGATGTCATACTTTGGGCTGTGTGAGTCCAGGCCCATGGCCACGGCACACGGATGCGGAGCTTACGATTAAAACCAGTCTTATTACAAGTGGAATTTCCTTCGTGCTGATTGAAGTTCCAGCATATTGCTGCCACACTCCCTCCCACATAAGAGCGAAGACTTTTAAAGATTTTTTAGAGTATAAGAAGGGGGGAGCGTTCCGAAATGAAGGTTTTTTTTTAAAATTTTTTTATTTTAATCCTCCCACGGTACTAGGCCATGTGTGTACAGTTTCAAAGTCACTTGATTTAGTGTAAGCGCTCCACAAATGACCGTTTTTGTCATAATCCGTTTTCGCCATGAAGGAGTTTTTCCCCCCCCCCCCTTTTTTTTTTCTTCTTTTTTTTTTTTTTTTTTCCTTTTTCAGAAGTGGCTTCCAGTGACTAACTGATTTATGTGATCAGCTCAATTACCAGCAGTTGTGTGGACGGCCAGATGAATTTACACTCGCTTTGAAGTGAGATCTAAGCAGCGTGAATTCATATCGGAAATTGATATGGATATGCTTTTTGTTTTAATCAAGAAAAAAAAAAAAAAAAGGGGGCGAGAAAGCTGTGCAACAATAATCAAACTCCTGCCATTTAGCTTCTCTTCGCTAAGTTAATGGAATCCTGTAATGTTTAGTGTGAAGCATCAATCATGCAAAAATCTATTGTTGCATTAGCCTTGAAAGAACAATAATAATAAAAATGCTATAATGGCTTTAGCTTCCTTTTCATAAATCATGATGCAGGAGGTACAGTGAGGTGCGCGTGCGTCGCTGTGTGTGTGTGTGTGTGTATTTGTTTATTATGAGGATGACTTAACTTTGTCGAATATGCTATTTCAGCCCTTTCAGGCTGTTGAGGACACTGAATATTGATGTGATAGTAAACAATAATAAAATATATATATATTTTTTTTTTCCCTTCTCCCACCTCTCATGTCTCATGGCCAAGTACAGCGTATAACAGCGTGTATTTCTGGGTGACTGCGTCGGCTCTGGCACATTCGGCCCTGACTCTGAGTCGCGGCGTGCTGGATGCCGGATAGCCGTTCAGCGTCCGGCTGTAAATCACTGGATAAATGCATAAAAATGGTGTCGAGCGAGAGATTTACTGTAACGCTGAAAATCCTTTTAAACAAATATTAAAATAAGGCAACAAGGCGCCTGAAAGTCGTTTAAGAGGGCATTGCACTTCACTTTGGACGCGAGCAGTGAAAGCTGACAGGCTGTCGGAATTTACATTGGTATTAGCATTTGATTGATGACACACTGCACGCACTTTGTTAAGTTGGGAAGATGGCAGTGAGGGGGAGTGCATTGTGCAGTTTTGTTCTGCCAAGTGTGTGTACAGTATGTGTGCGAGACAGGAAACAAGGATTTGAAGACACAACAAAGTCAGGTCTCAATTAAACTAAGTATACACTCACCGGCCACTTTAATAGCAACAACGCTGCACATTCATGCAGTCCGCCAATGATGGGGCGCGGTATCGCAGTGCATCAAACCATGCGAATAAAGGTCAAGCGCTGCGGTTCATTTTAACATCAAACATTAAGATCGGAAAAAAAAGTACGTTCTGTGACTTTGACGGGAACGTGTTTGGAGAAACAACTTAAGAGTGCATTGGTCAGACGTAAAGAGGAATCTTGGGGTATAAAATGACCTCAATGTTTTTTCTGGCACCAACAACCATGCCATGGTCAGGGCCTCTGAGATCACTTTTTTTTTTCCAACTTAACATTAACATTAAGATTAACTGAAGCTCTTGAGGCGGCAGCACCATCAGGGTGCGGGTCGATTCCCGTCTGGGAGACGATGCGCATGTTCTCCTGTGCCTGGTCGGTTTCCTCCCACAGTACAAAGGCATGCAGGTTAATTGGCGTTCCCAAAACGTCTTCTAATATATGTGTGCCCTGCGATGGATCGCCACCTCTCCCAGTTGGTACCCCCTCCAGGGATCAGCTCTAGCCCCACCATGACTCTTTTAGATGAAGCTGTATAGACGACGAGTGAATGAGTGAAGCTCACTTGACCTGTGTGTTTTTACTTGTATTTCTGTGTTGCTGACCCGAAGACGTGCCTAAATGACGAGGCGCGCGGGCGTTCCTAATAAAGTGGACAGTGAGTGCATTCTACGTATTAGAAGCCTTCTTGTAAAACATCATGCGTATGCTATAGATCAATGTATAAGTGGTTCTATACACAGATGCATCTGCAGAAACCAGGCAGAGGTTAAGTGTAGGGTTCTCTATGTAAACTCAGTAAGCAGGTTTAATGTCGTCTGTGCAGACATTTAGACTCACTCCACAGCCTGAGGAGAGGGGGGGGGGGGGGGGGGGGAGAAAAAAAAAAAAAAAAAAAAACTCCATTACCTGACTCTGTACTTAACACCCAGCACTGCACTTACACCGTGGGTGGAGAAGATAATGCTTTGAAAAGAGACGTGGGGGGGGGGGGGGGGGAGAAAAAACAAAAAGTATGAAATTAATAAAGCTTTTTAGCCGGCATAATCAGTCATTTTGAACTTGACTGGAGAGAGCAACAAAACAAATAAATTTTGGGGAGAGAATACATGTATTTTAATGCCTTCAAGCAAAACTAATTAAAGACGACACCTCATTTACATAAATAAGCATTATAATTTGCATGGAGGCACGAGGGAATATGTCGGGAGCAGAAAAAAGAGAAAGCAATATTTTGCACTCTGCTAATTTCATTTTATTTAGGATTTAAGCCTAATAAAGATTCATTTTGGTGGGGAAGAGAATAATCAAAGTGGGGAGGGAATATAAACTATCTCCGAAGATGCAGCAGGCGTTATTCAAAAAGCCTCTTTTCAGAGGCAGGAGAAACTCCTAATCAGGAGTGGCACTTCCTGGCCCGGCTCCAACGCTCCCAACTCCTCGAAAGGTGAAAAAGGAAATTTTAGAGCCCAATTTATTAGTATGCAGTTCTGGCTTTGGTGGCTGAATTAATGGCGGTGACTGATAATGACTGTAATCGTGGCACAAATGGGGTGTTGAAATAGCAAACAACCGGCACCAGGCATGTAATGGGGCTTTTATTAATTACCTGAACTGGGGCACGAGCGAGACTTACAGGATTTACAGTAGCGGCAGCCGGTCGGGCCAGGTCGGGCGGGTCTAATCGACACGGCGGAGGGGTTCCGCGGGGGGAGAGGGGGGACACCGCTCACACCGCGCACACATTAACTTTAAAAGTACTTTATTGTGAGAGTAGCAGCTTTAGAGCAAGAGTCCGGGAGAAAAAGTTTAAGCTTCTGTGTCATCACTATAAATGTTTTTGAGAAAAAAAGCTTTTAAGACTAAGAAAGTGCAGAAATCTTAAATATATATATAAAAGTCATTTAATTTATCATTACGAGATTCTCTACTGTATTCTGTTATCCTGTACAGGGTGACCGAAGGCCTGGTGTCTATACCAGGGGACACGAGATACAATCCATCGCAGGGCACTTACACACTTACACACACACTCACACACACTCTAGGCAATTTGGAAACGGCAAAGTGCTTCATCTGCATGTCTTTGAGTTGTGGGAGGAAACTGAAGAACTCGGACGAGAACTCCATGCACACAGACCCGAGGCAGGACTCGAACCCGAGACTTGAACTTGAAACAAAAGAACAACAACAACAACAAAAAAAACGCACACAAAAAAAGAAAAAGACATTTGTTTCTAGTCAAAGTTACTTAAAACTTTAAAAGTATTTTTTCTCTTTTAATGCAAGCTCTTTAAACAGATTTGAGAGCACATATCTTACACTGACAGTATAATCAAGTTTTTAAAGTAAACGTTTATTTACTAAAAATATTAAACATTAGTCGCAATGTTATTAAATTTGATCTAAATTTGATTGTTTGCTGGCAATTGAAAATCTTTTGCTTGCAAGATAGGTTGATTGTAATGGGCGGAGTCTGTGCTGATGGACAAGAGGTTTATACTTAGCATTACCTATTGATATAGGATAAAACTGATTTAGGAGTGCATGTATGTCCCTATATTTAATTTAAATGATATATAATGTAGAATGGCACAGATTTGAATCTTTTTCTTCGATTGTTAAAAACATTCGTTTTTCGCAATGGGCGAATTTTTTATCAATTACAGCCTGCGTTGTTACAGTAGGTATCATATAAGCTGACCTCTATCCGTCAGTGTAGACCCCAGATATTACTGTAGAATCAACATCACTTCTGATTTCAGATAATCAGATAAAGCTTTTTGATCACATTAATAACATTGCTAATATTAAAATATATATATATTTTTGTTTTTCTTACAAAGTCTGGATACAAAGTCATTTTTCCTTATATGTTATTTAATATTTTTCTTTTTATTTTAGTCTCAAAATAACTTAAAAACTAGCAATAGAAAATGGCATATAACCAGAGCTAAAAACCAACCAGATTTTGGGGTCATCCGAAGTTAGTATTCTTAAGCTGTAAGATGATTCACTCGAAAGAGGCCCTAAATATTAAGTAATAACTCTCTCTAGGACGAGGCAATCTGAACGAAACAATGTACAATGTGCCCCTCAGTATATGGAGCTTCGAGCACGCCGGGATGTCCCCGAGTCAGGGTGATAAGGTAGGCTTCAGACAGCAATCACGACGTTTAAGGCCGTCTTCCTTCACTCAGTCACTTGACCTCTCATCAGGATGGTGGTGTACAGTAACGAGCACCGCGTCTTCATAGTGCAAACCTATTGGGTCAGCGATTAGCTTAAGCGACGTCAGAGTGAATTTAGGGATAAATATGGCGTTCCTCACGTACCCTCAAGGAGTGTTATTTAGAGGATGGTACCGAAACTGGGAACGATGGGATCATGGAGCGCGGTGTCGAAATGTGCCTGGTAGAAAACGGAAATGGGTTCCAGCATCGCTTGTAATGCAATCGAGCACACATACAGTACGTCAAGGTGTGTAGTGTATTTTTTTTGGTTCTGATTGCTGCATCATAGTGAGAGTTATTACAGAATGTTCGAGGCCTCTTTCGAGTGAATCACTCTGTCGTACTCTGTAACACCGGTACTGTACAAGAAGAAATTGTATTCAGAATATATAAAAGTGTTGTAAAGTCTGTGATTTTATTTTTATATATATTTAAATACGTTTCTGCCTATGAATCCAGACTTTGGTCCACCCTGCAGATGTTTTATGTTTATTCTGTATTACTGCACATTTACGATTTTGTCTCTCAAATCGAAATTGTAATAACTTGTGTAACTGGATTCACTCATGCGTAAAAAGCTTGAGCGAAACACAGCTAAGTTTTATTGAAATCGGCTTCTTAAGCCAAAGCAGACAGAACAATGACTCATAATTTTCTTTTCTTTCATTTTTTTCCCATAATATCGGACCAGCTGTTCCAAACCGCCTCTGTTTTACACAATATTTGCACGTTTTATTAAAATATGACCTCAGCTGAGATTTTACAGATTATTGGCTGACCTTCATCACTGAGCCATATGCTTAGGAAGTCGTGGTCTGCTTTAAAGCTTCTTTTTTTCTGTGGGGGTGGGAGGTGTGGTGTAGCACGCTATATACTGTAGAGTCTGGCCTTTTTTATATTACATTATAGCAGCAGCAATATCATAGACCGGGGCTTAGAGACCACCAGAACACTCAGATCTCATTCACATGAAAGGCTTGATTAAAGCGAAATGCTTCCTTATTATCCTTAATACATAGCACATCATTATTTTTTTTTACCATTATATATTTTTCTTTCTTTCCGGGCAGTCGTATAAATATAAATCACAGGCGTAAATTTTAATCCCCAAAAAACTGCAGATCCAGGCTTTGTATATATAATTGACAAGGCTATGAGATCACAGTGAGAGCAACCTTCTGCTTCTTATTCTTTACGTCATTTTTTAGCCGTTTTTAACTGTACTTGTCGTAGTTATATATATATAATGAAAACATACTGTATCCTAGAAGAAAGCTGTCAGTATCAGATTCAAGTCTTATAAGTTGCGATGTGGTGCCTCCATGGATCGGACCTGTGGAGTGTTCTGTGGTGTCTGGCCCCAGGATGTTGCCAGTGCATCCTCTGGTTGTGGGAAGGAGCCTCAATGGATCGGACTTGTATATCCGGAGCATCCCATGGATTCTCATTGGATTAGGATCTGGAGAGTTTGGAATTCTTTCCCTGCTGGACCTCATTCGCGACAGGTTGTGGTGCACTGGGTGTTCTGGTGCCTTTCAGTTTTCAGGCCAGCATGAACTTTTTTTTCCGGCATTTTTTGCTCCAGTGGCCTCAGACCGGGACTTGTGGTGATATTATTATGTGTCTGTGTGTATAAGTTTCACAGTGGTGCAGTGGTTAACACTGTGGCCTCGCACCTCCAGGGTCAAGGTTTCGATTCCCGCCTCAGGTCTTTGTGTGAGGAGTTTGCATGTTCCTGCTCAAACTTGGTGGGTTTCCTTTGAGTACTTCAGTTTCCTCCACTGTCCAAAGACATGCTGATTGGACTAACTGGCTCATCTTGATTGCCCATAGTGTGTGTGTGTGTGTGTGTGTGTGTGCCCTGCCATGAATCGGCACCTTGTCCAGGTATCTATACAGTGTATTTATATACATATATAGTACTGGTCAAAAGTTTTACAGTATGCAGCTTGTTTTTTTTTCAATACAAATTATGTTATACAAGTTTATTTTGTGAACGAAAAATAATTTTGTGCAGTAAAATTTTTTTTACAGAAAAATATTTTGTAAAAGACCTCTCTTTAGACAAAAACATAAAGAAAGGTTCGGAGTATTGCATGCATTAAAAAAAAAAAAAAATTATATATATATATATATATATATATATATTATATTATATATATATATATATATATATATATATATATATATATATATATTAAATATATATATATATATATATATATATATATTAAATATATATATATATATATATATATATATATATATATATATATATTAAATATATATATATATTAAATATATATATATATATTAAATATATATATATAAATATATATATATATATATATATATATATATATATATATATATATATATATATATATTTAAATATATATATATATATATATATATATATATTAAATATATATATATATATATATATATATATATATATTAAATATATATATATATATATATATATATATATATATTAAATATATATATATATATATATATATATATTAAATATATATATATATATATATATATATATATTAAATATATATATATATATATATATATATATATATATATATATATAAAAAAGTTATATATAAGTATATATAACCCCATCACCCCATCCCATACTATCCCAGCACCAGAAGTGCATCAAGATCTCTCTCACACTCGCGCGCACACACACACACACACACACACACACACACACACACACACACTACAAAGGGAGCAGCTGGGTTTTATTTCGCTGAATAAAAGCAATACTGGTTGGAGTCCTTTTGAAATCATTAATAGATAAAAAGAACGCGAGCTCACATTGCATCTGGGAAGCGAGAGATTGAAGCCTGATCGTTCATCTCTCAGATCCAGAATTAGTGACGTTTACCACAGACAGTGGATTACTGTAATCGCCGCGCTATCGAGAGGATGATCTGAACTCTGTGAAGTGCTGCTGCTTGTAGCGTTAGCGGTGGATGATCCATCCAGCGATTGTTCCAAAGCTACTTTTTTTTTTTTATTTGCTCCAGGTGGGGCAGAGTATGGGTAGAAAAACAAGAAAAGAAGGAGAGAGAGAGAAATGAAAACATCAAAGCCTGCTAATTGGCTAGGCACACTGAAACTTAACTGGAACTTCTGGCTTGATGTTCGACTTAAAGAGTAATTTTCTTGACACGACTTGGCTCTGTGTCACGGCTTTGCTTTTGCCTGAGTATCACATAATTCTGTCTCTAGCTATGAAAAGGTAGTAGAAATCATAAACCTCTACAAAACCGGGCATTATTCATTATTAATAATTATTCGGAGTAATTAAAAGCATCGCTCGACTCACACCTACTGGGACTTCAAACATGTATGAATCATAGCGACTGCTTTGAATATGTTTAGGAGTGAACATATGTGTAACGAAAAAAATCAATCTGTCTGTCTGTGTACCTCTCCGTTTGTCTGTCCATCCTTATGCCTGTCTCTCCGTTCATCAGCCCATCTATCTATCTATCTCCTTATGTCTGTCTGCCTGACCATCTATCTGTCAATCTGTCTGTCTGCCCATCCCTTCGCATGTCCGACTATCTTTATGTCCATCTATTAACCCGTTTATCTGCCGCTCCATTAATCTGTTTGTCTGTGTCTGTTTTTATCCATTTTTCTTTCAATCTGTTCGTCTGTCTTATCCCTTACCTATACAATAATGCATGTCTGTAATGTATCATATTATGGATGAATATAAATTATTAATATTACTTTTTGTTTAAGCAAAATAATCAACTTTTCATTGCAGTTTAGTTTTCTGTAAAATATGTCGTCGTTCTGATCATTTCAGTAGAATATTATATATATGTATATATATATATATATATGTATGTCTATGTGATTAGTTTGATAAGCCTCAGGAGGTTCAGATAAGGTTCCTGATGTAACCGCTGAACACGGATCTAAACTCCAGCCACAGTAAACATACACCCTCCAATTAGCTGATACGACACTGTTTTTTAGGCAAATAACACGTCAGTCGCAAAACTAGGCGCTTTTCTGGATCGACTCTAACCATTCAACTTTGTCCTGTTAAGCTCGCATTTCAACTGTTTTATTATCAGAAACTCAGTGTGTAACTCCAGAGATCAGGTAACTGATATTAGAAAGGATTACTGACAGACGTCTTGTACCATCACAGATCGTCTTAAATTACACTCGGCTCTTCTTTTACCTGTTATATTTGCGCTGTTTTTTTTTTAATAAATTTTTTTTATGTGGGTGCGTGCATGTGTGTGTGTGTGTGTTTATGATGGACGTCCTATATTGAAAGCAAACAGTGAACAGTGAGTGTTTTTATAAGCTGAGCCATTACCTCGTGTTGATAATGCCTTTTAACACAGCTTGTGTGTGTGTGTGTGTGTGTGTGTGGTTTTTCCACGATATTAAAAAAAAAAAAAAAAAAAAAGAAGTGCTGCATCTCATTATATTTCAGAGCAGGACATTTTTTTTTCCCCCAAAAAAAAGTACGTTTTGGGTGTGTGCTTATTTGCAGTTTATGAGATCATGCTTAAGAAATGTGGCAAAAAACACTTCATGTTGCGACACATCAACCCTTGCTCCTATATAATCATTGGTTTTTTTTTTTTTCATATCCGACCAGACGTTTCACTAAACATGCAATGAATATGGCATTCTTCTTGTGTCTGGTGTGCGTTTTTATTCGTCCCATCATTTTGCTTTTACTGGATCCTTTTGATTCAGGTCAATTATACTTGGCAGCATTTTCTATAGAAGTCGTTGGTTTTGTGTGTGTGTGTGTGTGTGTGTGTGTGTGTGCGTTTTTTTTTTTTTTTTTTTTTTTTTCTGTAGGTCGTCAGAACCACTGCAATGCAGCGTATAGGCAAATAAAGCGGCAACGTTTGATCAAAGACAACAATGACACTTGTTTATCCTCGGTGCACACCGTGTGTGTGTGTGTGTGTGTGTGTGTGTGTGTGGCTGTGCGTGCATGGTTTTTAATCTTGGACCTAAAAGCCCCTCACGGATAGGGATCTCTGACAGTTTTTATTTTTAAGAACAATTTTAATGAATTAAAATTTTCCTACACTCTGTTTTTAAAAAAAAGTATTTTAGAATGTTTCACTTTTATAATTTTTTCAATGTTAAAAAATGATATTTTTGTCGACAGTAAAAGTGTCCTCAAATGTTATATTACAAATGATTTGACAAATTAATGCACCTCTTAAATTGCAACACTAGAATTTTCTGGAAGTTTCTTAGAAAATATTTATTGTGATACCTATCATGCGTGGTGGAAATTTCCCGATGAATCATCTCTGGCGTCCTGGTGTGAATGTGTCAAACATCAGATACCGAGTTTAAAAAAGAAAAAAACAAGCTGATCCACAGTCATGACAGTAATTCAGATTCATATTAGGAACTTTTCTGATGTTACTGTTTAATTAATGGTGCGATGCGAAATACACACTATATTCCACAAAAAATATATAATAAATACAATCTAAAAAAAAAAAAAATATATATATATATATATATATATATATATATATATATATATACTGCATATAAAATATAATAAATAAAATGTAAAAAAAAAAGAAAAAATATATACTGTATATAAAATATAATAAATAAAATGTAAAAAAAGATATATATATATATATATATATATATATACTGTATATAAAATATACTGTATATAAAATATAATAAATAAAATGTAAAAAAAAAAAGAAAAAATATATACTGTATATAAAATATAATAAATAAAATGTAAAAAAAGAAAAAAAAAAAAAATATATATATATAGTATATACTGTATATACTGTATATAAAATATAATAAATAAAATGTAAAAATAAATAAATAATAAAAAAATTATATATATATATATATATATATATATATATATATATAAATAAAATGTACAAAAATTAATAAAACTTTTAATATATATATTCAATTTTAATTCTTCAATTCACAAAACAGTTTAAAACTTGAAGCTTGGCGTTGGACTGGAATGGAATGATTGTCATTTAGCAGTAATGTCATTTTAAAACCGCAACACGGAGTGCGCTCATGCGTCTCAGACGTCCATTTTGACTTTGTTCTTGCCCTTTCTGTGTGAACTGTTATGGCGGCATACATCACGCTGAGCTAATTAGCAATATAATTAGCATTGTAATTAGCCGGCTATAATAATTTCTTTTATTTATTATGGTTTTGGTTATTTATCCGGTATAAAAGAGGAATGCATGGTCATTAGGTGCTCTTTTTATTATGTTGATTTCAGCCCTGATGTGACTTAAGGAAAGTATTCGCAAATTAGCTTCTGCTCCAGCGGCCGTGCCGGTGCTAGCATGGTGGTGGGAGTTAACAAGGACAATTAAGTCTTAAAGAGTAAAGCGCACCTACGTATCGTACATGCTGACCCTACAAGACAGAACACGCTTCTTCGCCTTAAAAGATCATGCGGATGCCCAGCGAGTCTCTCTGTAGCCTGATATCCATCCTAATGCGAATGTGACCAGTTCTGTTTCTGGAGAGCCCTTGGCAAAGGAGAGATGAATGGCAAATTAGTTTTCCCTTGAGGATAGACTAATTCAGTCGACTCTCAGAAGAACTTTATATGAAGGAATAAGAGCTGTTTCAGTAGTGCATAGATGAAGATGTCAGTAAATGGTAGTCTACATAGACAGACACTTCCTGCTTAAAAAAACCAAAAAAAAACAAAAGGGTTTTAAGCCATGAAATGTCTCTAAGAGGCTATATAATTCCTTTTTATCACTCTGACTGTCTTTGTCAGTAAGCGTCTCAGACTGCCGAATGCTCTCTTATGGCTCCTTTTTTTTTTTTTTTTTTTGTATATAAAGCCAGAAGCCCCTGTTTTTCCCTTTGAAGGGTTACACGCAGAAATGAACAATCTAATAAGAGCAGAAGATGGATGATAATGTCTTTTTATTAACTTACTGAGTGGTTTGTTTTGGTAAATTGAAAGTCGTATTTTTCTCTCTAAACATCTAATTGGGCTTTTGGCGGATTTTACAATGAAATGAAAGCGGTTATTGTGCCGTCGAAAGCAGCGGCGTTCGTAAAATCCCAGTGTAAAAAACAAGCCATTGACAAAACTAATATAAAATGATATATAAAAGCTGTCACGTGAACCGAATGCTGATTTGTCTACATGGTATTCACTTTGAGGACTTCAGGGGGGGAAAAAAAGAAAGAAATAAAAAATAAAGAATCCAATAGAGAAGGTCGCATGTGACTGATCTGTTACTGTATGTGTGTGTTGTGTTTTTAGGGGTCAGCTGGCAGAGATGTAAAAGTGGGTGCGGCGTTCCTGCATGAACAGAGACTGGACAAGTGGACAAGGAAGTGACAGACAGACAGACAGACAGACAGACAGACAGACAGAGCTCAATCCAGCTGGACACAACAAGGTGAGATTTACTCAGAGCGTGGATGGATGCACTTGGATGGATTTGTCGCAATTTACATCCGGTTTCATAAAGATGTCACGGAAAACGCATTGCATTTTGGGTAGATTTTGACATGGTTTAGGATAGAGCAAAAAAAAAAAAAAAAAAAAAAAAGCCCCCAAAAAACGAGCTCACTATGACTCATTACAATACAAAGAAGCGGAACTTAAAAAACAGTCATGGAACTGTGAACTGTTGAGCACAATAGGCTCTGCGTTCAAGTCAATCCGGGACTTGTGATGTAATTTCTCATGAATGAAAGCGTAGAAAATCGATTGACATTTGAGTGATGACAGTAAAACATTTGAACAGTGCAAACAGATTAAATACAGCCACACGACCGTGAAAGACGATCCTGGTCGAGGTGACTCGGAGGCCGCTGCAGTCATTTCCTGCGAATATTCATTAAATGGAAGCCCTGATCCTTCACACACCACTTCATTCACCAACACCACTCGCACATTACACCAACTGACCTCGTTCCCAGCCATTTCCACATGTTTGGGCCATTAAAGGAGTTCCTGAGAGGCCAGCGTTTCAGGCAGTCTGATCATGGCTCTGGTGTAATCGTTCTACCTTGATGGTGTCCAAGCACTAGTGAAACGCTGGTATACAGTAAGTGCATTAGTGTAGCAGGGGCTTATATAGAGAAATAAACTCTTAAAAAGTTTTTACTCTTTTAACAGTTTGACTTGAACACTTGCTTTTGTTTACTTTTAATTTTCCTTTTCCATTCAACTTGTTTACTTATTTATTACCTTTTTTTTAATCTCAGTTTCTCAGCACTTGAAGGTTACACTGGCACTTTACTTCTTTAACGTGCTATATTTGCGCTCACGTTGCAACGGCAAACTTTCACCATATCTACTTCAGCGCTGCTCTTATCAGTATTATGTTACACAAATAAAAGTGTTTCAGGACTGAAGTAGCTTTCTCTACTTCCCACAATACCTTGCATTCATCACAATCCCATTGTCTAGTAGTTACTATTACATTCCTGCTGCGAGGGAATTATGGGTGTGGCATGACTGCTGTTTTTCTGTTTTCAGTAATCCAAAAATAGGAAAATTTGTCGTTCCGGTTATTTTTGCCGCAAAGACCTTACCGAACTGCATTTTCGATTATAGTCGTACACAGGGTACAAATTATTCATATGACTTTCAGCTTCAGTGTATCCTTGTTAACACGGAAATTAAATCATTAAAAAAAAAAAAAAAAACCTTCCTTGGGCTGACCGGTGCCACTAATCCAACTCTAAACCCGCAGAATGGGATTGGATCAACAAAGTGTTCATCAGTGCATTAACACAAAAATACATTTTGGCAGAGTTTCTCAGTGAAGTCTTGAGCAGTTAACGGTTGTTAAAGTACATTTAGCCACGATGGATTGGCGCCCCATCCAGGATGTCCCCTCCCTCGTGATCTAAGCCTCCTGGGATAGGCTCCATGCCCCCCACCACCCTGTATACAGGATAAAGCGGTTGATGAAAGTATATATAAAAGGCAGTGGGCCAGTCAGTGGTGGCTCAGTGTGTTAAGGCTCTGAAGTTATGGATCGGAAGATCGGTGGTTTGAACCCCAGCTCTGCCAGGTTGCCACTGTTGGGCCCTTGAGCACGGGGCGCCGTAACCCCTGACCCTGCGCTCTGACCCCTGCCTACTAACTAACTAACAAGAAGCTGGGAAGAAGATGCGAAGAATAAAGAATTTCACTGTGCAGTGATGAATAAAGGCTGAACTTAAGTGAACTTATAAAAATATAAGTCGACTCCTCTGCAAGCCCTGTATTCGTTCATTCGACCAATTTGGTGAAAATTTTTTTCGTTCACCTGATTTCTTTTTCTTAACCTTACCGTCCGAGAGCTAGACGAGTTTCGTCTATCGGAATTCCTCACTTCTCAATACGGGCAAATAATCTGTTTAATAAATCAGCGAGGGAGGGTGCATTATACAATGCCACTGAAGCAGATGAAGATATGAGCGTGTTTATGATCGTCTTGGTTTTCACACAACACAAAAGCCGACTGGCGGCGGTACAATAGCGGAGACTCCGCGCAACGTTGAAGTTGCACCTCTGCTTCACAACAGCTTAATTGAGTCACACATGCAGAGAAGCAGCCCAGTCACATCATGATACCCAGAGGCCTGGATTAATTAAGGGCTGAAAGCCCAGGAGTACGGCAAGTGTTCGGCAAGTGCAGAGTGCGACTGCGTTTTACCTTTCAGCCCTGTCGAAAAATAGCGTCCTGTGTCACATCGGCAACGCTTTGAAACCGAGCTTATTGTTAAAGACTAAAATATGCTCCTTCAACAGCTTGTTATAATCCATGCGTTTCATGACTATAAAGATAATATATTAATTCCACTCCTACCCCTGCTGGGTGTAGTTAACATGGAGAGGTAGCTCTCTATGAGGTAATGCCTGTCCTGGAGACACATGCAGCAAAAGCGAGGGTTGAAAGAAAAAAAAAACTCAGGTTTGGTAACCTTTTTTTTTTCCCCCGGGCCTTAAAACCCCTCCTCTTCCCGCTGTCGTGCTGTGCATTGGTGGTCAGGCCCTGGCGGGGGGCCGGAGGAAGCTCCCTGCTAGACGAGATGTCTCTGCCAAGAGCTAGAGGAAGGTAGGCCTGTCCCTCCGAATGGGCAGAAAATTGAGGTTAACAAGCATGGCGCATGCTAAGTGGCGATGGGAGTCCCCGAGCTCGTGGTTAAGGCCCTGGCCCAGCAGCTTCCTCCTCCTCCTCCTCCTCCTGCTCCTGCTCCTCCTCCGTGCAGAGATGCTGCCAGCATTCTCTGGCAGGAAGTGACCCGAACTCCCTGTATGCCTTCCTCTCAAATTAAGCCATCATCACACTGTGAGCTACCGATCCAGCTGAATTACTGATGTTACTCCGTCTGGTAATGTACGCTCTGGATGGTTGAAATGTGGTACCTCGACTCATATGTTCCACTGATAATTCGTCCGCACATACAGTATTGGATGAGAACAGACGTCAAGATATTTGAAAGCATCAACCTGTTTTGCAGATTTGTAGATTGCATGACCAATAGAACGAGACCGATTCTAGGTGATTTAAACACTTGCTTTTCAATCCAGATTTGGCCTCGTTAGTCGAGAGTGTGATGCGTTTGGGGAAGAGCGTGCCAAGGAACCAGTTTCTGATCCTCTTGAAAATGGTGGTCTGGTACATGCTTCCACCAAACTGTTGCATCAGGTGTTAAGGCATCCGGTCCGGTGCTGCAGATGATCAGGTCGACTGGCCAAGACACTTTTTTGATGCAGCAGAGGTGAAGGGAAATCTTTGCGATATATAAAACCAGACTTAAATCGGAGTGGAGCGCTGTAATTGTTACGAATTCTTTGAGATCATTGCATAAAATCTCTTGTGTAAGCCTGTATTGGTTAAAACCCTCTTGCTGTACAGTATATTAGAACGCCTACTAAGAAAGGCCTGATATCAATTGAGGCAACAATCTAATGCCTAGTAATTAACAAATCGTAAAAGTGATTGATCCGTCCATTGTCTTCCCTTAGAGCCCAGAATTTGTCCTACTGTACTGTAGGTATGGGCTATGTCAAGCGTAAAGGCATTCTTGTACAGTACATATGAACTTGAGGGACCAGATATACTTACGTGTTTGCTTGAAAAACCTTGTAAAACTGGCTTAGACACCTACCGCACCAAATATGCAGCAAAACGCATTTCCTCCACCTATTCATTAGAGGTAAAATTGCGACAAAGGGTGGAGAAATACAAACTCGAACTATGTATGTTCTATCCGATAAACAAGCAGCAGCCAGTTTTGTGAGTAATTTCGTACACCTCCCAAAACCAGGTGGAAATTAGTACAATGTGGGTTTGTTGCGAGCTTTATAGGCAGCGTTGCCAGGTGTGTTGTTGTTTATACGCAGCGCTATTGCACGCTGCTTAAACTGGCGCTTTGTGTTATTTTATTTATGTCTCGTGTGTACGTCTAACTTATGACAAAATACGAGATCGTTCGGTGACCTCGGTGAAATTCCTATTACGGGAAACGCTGTCATTTGATACTGCTTGTCAGTGGGGATGTTTTTGTCTTGCAACCTTGGCTATAGAACACGTATCAGGAACACACCTCGCACATGAGATACATCAGCCTCCAATGACACAATGTCTTTTCCCAGCTGAACGTACAGTATAAACCGCATAAAGTAGCGAGTATCTTATCATTAAAACCAATCAGCAATCAAATGGCATATTAGATGCATTAATTTCCTCGACATCGTTTACCTGTTCTGACGTGAATATCTTCATACAGTAAGTCACAGCTCCAGGGTTTTGTCTTGGTACTGTAAAGTGTCTGTGCATGCTCTCAGGGGCTTCACTTCCTCTATGCAACCTGATAAATGTATGAACTTATCTATCAATACATTATCTTTATTACCGAGCTCGTATAGTTTCGATTTAGATGAATATTGGAATGTGGGAGGGACTCCGAAAACCGGAGGAGCAACATTATTAAAGAAAGAAGCGCTGATATAATGGAGATAATACTGAAATCATTGTAAGTATCGTTAACATGGCGGGACGTCAAGACCCTCAGGGTAAACTCGGGTATTGTGATGCTCGATAGCGCTATCGGACTGGAATAGAGACTCCGCGGTGATGCTAGTGTCGACTGCACTCCGCCGTTTCCCCGCCGGTACCTACGATGCGGGTGCTGAGGATGGAGGATGCTGAATGCTCCACATCCTGCTTAAATCCCCTCCCCAGGTGTCCCGAGGCCTGTTTTTTTTTTTCCCACCACCTTTCCTGCGGCAGCGTTTCCAGATGGCAAAGGCAGCTTATGTGCCGCAGTTTCAGTCAGGTGTACTTGTTATGCTCTTAAAGAGAAGGCTGAGTTGCCGAGTTTTCTTAAGACAGCGGCTCAGGAGAGGCCTTTCAAATCTAATCCTCTTCCCCAGATTCCAAGGGCTTGCAAATCTCCCTCGTTAACTTTGGACTGTGTTTGTCAGTGGGGTGATATTAAGTTGCTCCGATGAAAAGAGCTGAAGTTTAGCCTGCCTTTGACTTTGGTGTTTTTAAAAGACGTGAAGAAGATCCCTTTTTCTCTTTTAGTTTTTAGCTTGATTTGAGTTTGTGTGCGTGTTTCTTAAAAAGCTTAGAACTTCGGTCTGCCACGCCTTGATGTTGTAAATTCCCCCTCTGGTTATAATTTATTTTTACGCTTTTTTTTTTTTTTTTTAATTCTCTCATTTCTGTTTCGGTTCTTCGGATTTGGCAGGTTCTGTTTTTTTTTTTTCTTCCAGGAAAAGCGCTTTGAATTTACATTGAATTTCATGGGATATAAAAAGTGTGTCAGATACCAAGTTAAATCTCTTTACAGTAACCCGACAGGAGCGCATCTTCAGCTTCTGGCTATTCCTGTATGATTGACTAACTGTAGATTCCCTGGGAGGACACGTACAATGTGTGTCGTGAAAATTCCCCTGCTGACATGCTTCATAAAAAAGGATGAAACAAAACAAGACAAAAAAAAAAAAAAAAGACGCTCTCGGGTCCCCACGTTTGATTTTTTTTTTTCCCCCCTCTTTTTAAACAGCGCCGGGGCCGATTGTGTGAGACACATGAAAGGGCCGAGGCATGGCCAGGGAGCCTCTATTCAGGGCTACGCTCCTAGAAAAGCTGTCCGTATCTAACCCCTGGCGACTGGCTGGCCCTATCACTCAAACGTCCCAGCAGTCTTTGTGGCTTTCCCAAGACCACAGTGAAATGATCTCTTTTGTTGCGCATCATTAGTTCCATCTGCTGTGTGAGCCTGGCTGTCTGTTGCGGGGGCAGGACGCCGTCATGGTGGCCAGGGGGCGAGGCGAGAGACCCGCGGCCTTGACGCTCGTGTCCCGACCTCCTCCTTCTCATCTACCGCTCAGGACGCCTGCCTCTCTTTCTCGCCCTTCTTTTCCTTTTCTTTAGGCGCTTTTCTTTCAGTCTGTCAATTCAATTCAAGTCGATTCAAATTGGCATGACCATATTAATATACAGTATCGCCAAAGCATCCGAATACATTTATACACACACACACACACACACAGCCTTTATGGGGACCTTTGTTCGACACTCACTTTTAGAATTAAAAGATTTCATTCAATTTTTTTTTTTTTTTTTTTTTTTTTAAATAAAAGCAGCAGTTTTTATCAAAATGCAAATGTAATATTACGCAATACACAATCCTGCACTTGCATTGTTTTTATTTAATCTAATTTTAATTTTTATTTATAATTCCTTCTTTTAATTGCCCTCATGATGAGCCGTATCCCTCATCCGATCTCCCCTGAAACGACCAACATACCTACATCTTGGGAATAGTATAATAATAATTCACATGGCCCAAAAATGATGACAAAAACCTGTCACACTTGCGAGATGATAATTCAACCTTTCAGAAGTGATAAATTGAATGAACTAGTAGCACAAGCCTTAATTATTTGCTCGGGATGCCAGCTGGCAGCCCATCAGCTGTTCATGATTAGAGTAAAAAGGGGAAAATAGACCTGATGCATACTGTAGCTCGTGCTATTTTTCTGCTTCGACATGTTTATTCCTATAGCAGTCACATGACCACATATCTGAACCCTGAAAAGATGTAATTTGACAAGGTCGGATTCCTAGTGATTTGTGCGACTGTGCAGTATTAATGTATCTGATTCAAATTTGGCACAAAACACCTCCATCATTGGAATTAACAGGCGCACAGGCCACACCCCTCCTTCACTGAGACTGACAGGCACAGCGGCTGTATCTTCTCCTTTACTGAGACCGAGAGAGAGAGAGAGAGAGGTCACACCCACATCGCCTGGACCGAGAAACAACAAGATTCTAAACAAGACTGATGCTGTTTTTAACTGTCAATCATAGAGGCCACACCTTGTCCTCATGTCCCATGGACAGGCGATGATGTTGTGCCTCCTTATTCCAGCTGTAAGCTTGGACAGATGTGTTTCTAATCTGGCTTTATCTTTCTGCGTTGGTGAATTCAGGTTTTCAGGTATTTGGCAGAGGGGCTTGTGCACGTATTTCTGCTTAGATAAACATCTTTTGTGTCATTTCTATGGAATGCACAAGTTGGTGAGGAGTTAACAGAAATGTGCATATAGATGATGGGTTTGTTGGAGATATTATCAAGTGTCAGTTTGTGAATATTCATAAGGGCTGATGAAGAATTCCTGGAAAGGAGGGCGATATCGCCGAGTGAAATGTGTCCCCTAAACCAGCAGTGTGTGCCAGTGCAAATAATCATTCACACAATATGCATGTACAGTATACACAGTGTGTCGTATAAAATATATAGAATAAACTATATAACTTGTATGGACTGAATATAGAGGGGCGAGAACCTGTAGCGTACAATTAATGTAGAGGTAGTTAATAAAGTTTAGAGAGCAAAGTCATTCATCAGCTATGCAAGTAAAAAATGGCTGCACATTACTGTGCAAAAGTCTTGCGCCACTGGTTTGTTCATATAAAACCAAATTAAATTATGCAGATTAAGTTAAAGATCCGGGAACACCGTTTTACTATGGCAGGCTGAAGATACATTTTAAAATTGTTTATGTAACAACCTCAAATCAGCAGCGACCTCATTTCCCCTCTCGTCTGTTCCGACCATTCAACCAGTACACTAATCATCGGCCTGATCATCTGTCATCATCTGCACCTGTTTCTCACCGCTTCATGCCTTAAGCTACAGGAGATGTTTTTCTGCCATAAACAGCATTTATTTCAAAATGTTCAGGTACAGAAAATGAGAGATTGAGGAAGTTTTCCATCAATCCTGGAGGATCTATTCCGCAAGACGACTTTAAAAAAACGTTTGGCTCTTTAGAAACAAAATAGAGAAATAAGAGGAAGCTGAAGACTTTTGCTTAGTACAGTATTACATTTTTTTTTACAGATTAATTAATTGCCAGAATGCTTGATAGACAGATATTCATTCATTCATTTTCTATACCGCTTAATCCTGTGTTCAGGGTCGCGGGGGACCTGGAGCCTATCCCAGGAGACTTCGGGCACTAGGCGGGGTACACCCTGGACAGGGCGCCAATCCATCGCAGGGCACACACACATACACACACACACTCATTCACACACTATGAGCAATTTGGGAATGGCAATTAGCCTAACCTGCATATCTTTGGACTGTGGGAGGAAACCGGAGTACCCGGAGGAAACCCACCAAGCACGGGGAGAACATGCAAACTCCATGCACACAGAGACGGGAATCGAGCCTGGCCGGGGAATCGAACCCAGACCCTGGAGGTGCAAGGCGACAGTGCTAATAGACAGATTAGACAGACAAATTTCGGATTACGTGTCCCATATAAACAGAAGCTCAACGTTGGCTCGTCTTGTAAACTTTGCTCATTTTTTGATTTCGTTGGTCACTAAAGTTCTGCTGATTTTCCTCCCATCCGAGACGTGCCAGACAGATGTACCGTTTTCTCCCTGCAAGAAAATATTTTATTCATGATTTGTATGAAAGATAAATCTTCAGAAAGTCTTCGAGCTGATGGGCATACACAATTTAACATCTGTCTTCCTCGGAATAATTAATAGCGCGGAGGAGCACTGGGGACCGAGACGTCAGGACTCTTCTTCCCCCCTTCCTTTTTCTTTAATTATTGTCAAAAACAAAGCAAGCATGGATTTGCATCCAGCGGTAGTCGTGTCACTGTTTTCTAGACGAGGGGAAGTAGAGGGAAGATTAATCTTGGACTCGTTCCTAAGACCTGTTTACGTTGTATTTCTTTTTTTTTTTTTTTTTGGAATGTTTGTGATTTAAATGATGTAAAGCCTGTGGATGTATTTTCAAAAGATTTATGCTGAAAGTCCATTCGCACAGCGTCATTCGGTTTCTAATGCCGCCGCACCCTTAATATCTCCGGGTAGCACCTCGTGCTTTAATGTGATTGGCTTTGTTTCGCTTAAGTGTCACTCTCTCCTTGTAGGACTTTACAATGTTGATGATAATGCATAAAGTGCTGCACTGTATATATATATATATATATGTGTGTGTGTGTGTGTGTGTGTGTCCATGGATTTTCTCAGCCCAACTTTGGCAGGCCCCACAGGTCATCTAATATAACCTGACCTCACGAGTTAGATTTAGGAATAGTAAGCTAATCCTTTACCGTAGGATTACCGTAACGCCTGCCTGACGCGCGGAGAGCGCGGAGAGCACGGAGACGGAGACGGAGGGACACCGCAGATTGACTGCAGGCCCGGACACTATCGGATAAATGACTGTGTTGCTATCGCCCTGAGTGACATCCTGTTGCCCGAAATCCAAAGTGCTATATTTGTTGCAGCTATTATGAAATAAAAACCTTTTGAAAAAGGCCACTATTCGGTTTGAATTGATTCCCTGAAAACTCCTGCGGTGAATGGGCTTTCATTTTGATGGCATTACTATGGAGAGAATGTGTTGTGTCAGTTTCACCTCTCCATTACTTTGTCCATTAGGGTGAAACCGCCTGATTTTATTTCTCGCACTCTATTTTCTGTGATAAAATGGAAATTCAAACGCTTATTAAGTCTGAGTGACATCTATGTCTGGGAGCTGGAAGGAAAGTAAGTCAACTATATCTCGTTTCAGTTCATTTTTGCTCAATTTCCCTCTCGTGATCAAATATTTCACTTTCCAGTAGGGTCCTAATGGGAGTGTCAGTTTCGGGAGGCCCTATCTCACCCGCTCTGCTGCCATTAGCGGCTCTCTCCGGCTGTTTCGAATTTCTACCTGTCAACAGTAAAAGCAACGGGTCTCCGTTTTTTTTTTTTTTTTTTTTTAACTCGTTTCTCTCTGTTAACTGGAGTCTGCGGTTGAACCGCCGCTGGAGTGTCTTGTACGGAGATGAAACCTGCGCGTGTTGGGTGTTGACTTGTCATTGTCAGGCCAACTTCTTCTTCTTCTTTTTTTTTTTTTTTTTTTTTTAAAACACACAATCTGTTCTGTTCAGTTTCTCCCAAATGGTATGTTGTTCAACGAGCATTCGTTTTGTAACGACTTTGTGTTTGCCATTATTTACCCTTTATTTTTAATTGAGCACGTCAGTCATCCACCCTCAGCACACCCAGGCTTGGACATTCTGGTTTCTTTGAAAATATATTGCTAATAGAGCAATTAACTAATAATACAGGGAAGGCTGAAAATGATGCCGTATGACGAATCTCACGACATTTTTAGAAATCGAACCACGCCTCAAAAATACAGTTTATCTTTTCATTGTGTGGCACGCTTTTAAAGCTCTATTCGTTTTTTAAAAATAAGTGACCTTTGATGTCTTTTCAATAAAACACTCCCGGGTTGAGAAACCTGCAGAAACTGTGACGCGCAGGGCCCCGACCCCCTCCGTTCCCTTCCTAAAATAAACCCTCGATTTCCTTTTTGGTTCTCCCTGGGGACCTGCTGTTATTCTGCGTGTTTTTTTTTTTTTTTTTTTAATCTAACCTTGTCAGGAAGGTCTAGATTGTTTTTTGTTGTAATGTCAATCCTTTTGTAGATCCTCTTAACACGTAAGGTTATTTAGACTCCCATCTTCAGGGTGACATAACATGAGTGATTTTAATGATATTATGACTACTTCCAGATCCATGTGCCTTTTCTCTGAGAGTGATGTCTGTAAATGGCGAGTATCCTGGGAAAAACCTTTCACATGGTTGATGGTTGAACGTGGACATTTTGGAGACGTGATGTCCTTAACTGGAACATTCTTCATTTTTACATGAGTCTGATCCAGAAGTTGAAGGTCTACAGCAGCAATTTAAAATCTGGTTAAGTTAAATGTTTAAAATTGTATTGAAAGTCTATTATAAGAGGCTCCGCCTCTTCTTTCATAATCGAATCTGCTCATGGAAAAAGACCAAATTTTGTGGAATGATGTATTTCCGGTATAAAACAAGTTTTTTTTTTTTTTCTTCTAAATTATCCACATCGTTCATGTCACATGATTTAAACCTCACTCATCACCCACTGCATTTAAACCTCATCCTCGTTGTATAGAGTCTCCTCAATCTACCGCATTGAAAACGTGTCTTTCCTGAGACCCAGTATCTGCTTACAAAGTAAATCTTTGGAAAAAAAGAAAGTTTTAGCCACGCAAAAACTCAATTCAAGCGTGACTCATTGAATAAGTAAATCACACTTAACTATCAAGTTTTTATTTTTAACAACCTGTTTATTTATACAACTTGATGTCAGGTGAATTCCAGTGCAAGTTTAGAAATTCTTCACTCACTCACTCACTTATCGTCCATACTGTACCTCTTTATCCCGTATACAGGGTCACGGGGGGCCTGGAGCCTATCCCAGGGCAGGAGGCGGGGTACACCCTGAACGGGGTGCCAATACATTGCAGGGCACACACATACTGTATACACACACACTCACATGCTCATGCACACACTATGGGCATTTTGGGAACGCCGATCGAGGAAACCGAGGTGGTTGGAATCTGTTGAGGTGCGAATCGACGCCGGAACCCGGAAGTGCAAGAGATGTCACATCACATACTGTATGTACTGTATATTACTGACTCAAGTCCACAACCAACATGCAATCATTTATTTTTGTCGCTTTACACATTTCTTCTGACTGACTGCTGATGGGTTGTTCCCGGCCCAAACACACCGCAGTGCACTTTCAAGGTGCTTCTCTTTAGTTGTAGCGAACACAAAGCACCCTAAAGTGTTACAGAGCGTGAAATGTTAAATAACTGTTAGGAGCCACTTCACCTTATTACTGTACCACACCATATGGAACGGCGAGCATGTCGGGTGTTCGAGAGACAGAGGGACGGACCGAGCTGATTTTGGAAAGAGAGTGTGAACGAGAATGAAAGGAAAGGTGTACAGGACAGTGGTGAGACCAGCGATGCTCTACGGCTTAGAGACAGTGGCACTGAAGAAAAAACAGGAGGCAGAGTTGGAGGTAGCAGAGCTGAAGATGTTGAGGTTCTCCTTGGGAGTGACAAGGATGGATAGGATCAAGAATGAGTTCATCAGAGGGACATCCCATGTTAGATGTTTTGGAGATAAAGTCAGAGAGGCCAGATTGAGGTGGTTTGGACATGTTCAGAGGAGAGATTGTGAATACAGTGGTGTGAAAAACTATTTGCCCCCTTCCTGATTTCTTATTCTTTTGCATGTTTGTCACACTTAAATGTTTCTGCTCATCAAAAACCGTTAACTATTAGTCAAAGATAACATAATTGAACACAAAATGCAGTTTTTAAATGAAGGTTTATGTTATTAAGGGAGAAAAAAACCTCAAAATCTACATGGCCCTGTGTGAAAAAGTGATTGCCCCCCTTGTTAAAAAATAACTTAACTGTGGTTTATCACACCTGAGTTCAATTTCTGTAGTCACCCCCAGGCCTGATTACTGCCACACCTGTTTCAATCAAGAAATCACTTAAATAGGAGCTACCTGACACAGAGAAGTAGACCAAAAGCACCTCAAAAGCTAGACATCATGCCAAGATCCAAAGAAATTCAGGAACAAATGAAAACAAAAGTAATTGAGATCTATGAGTCTGGTAAAGGTTATAAAGCCATTTCTAAAGCTTTGGGACTCCAGCGAACCACAGTGAGAGCCATTATCCACAAATGGCAAAAACATGGAACAGTGGTGAACCTTCCCAGGAGTGGCCGGCCGACCAAAATTACCCCAAGAGCGCAGAGACAACTCATCCGAGAGGCCACAAAAGACCCCAGGACAACATCTAAAGAACTGCAGGCCTCACTTGCCTCAATTAAGGTCAGTGTTCACGACTCCACCATAAGAAAGAGACTGGGCAAAAACGGCCTGCGTGGCAGATTTCCAAGGCGCAAACCACTTTTAAGCAAAAAGAACATTAAGGCTCGTCTCAATTTTGCTAAAAAACATCTCAATGATTGCCAAGACTTTTGGGAAAATACCTTGTGGACCGACGAGACAAAAGTTGAACTTTTTGGAAGGTGCGTGTCCCGTTACATCTGGCGTAAAAGTAACACAGCATTTCAGAAAAAGAACATCATACCAACAGTAAAATATGGTGGTGGTAGTGTGATGGTCTGGGGTTGTTTTGCTGCTTCAGGACCTGGAAGGCTTGCTGTGATAGATGGAACCATGAATTCTACTGTCTACCAAAAAATCCTGAAGGAGAATGTCCGGCCATCTGTTCGTCAACTCAAGCTGAAGCGATCTTGGGTGCTGCAGCAGGACAATGACCCAAAACACACCAGCAAATCCACCTCTGAATGGCTGAAGAAAAACTAAATGAAGACTTTGGAGTGGCCTAGTCAAAGTCCTGACCTGAATCCTATTGAGATGTTGTTGCATGACCTTAAAAAGGCGGTTCATGCTAGAAAACCCTCAAATAAAGCTGAATTACAACAATTCTGCAAAGATGAGCGGGCCAAAATTCCTCCAGAGCGCTGTAAAAGACTCGTTGCAAGTTATCGCAAATGCTTGATTGCAGTTATTGCTGCTAAGGGTGGCCCAACCAGTTATTAGGTTCAGGGGGCAATTACTTTTTCACACAGGGCCATGTAGGTTTGGATTTTTTCCTCCCTAAATAATAAAACCCCTCATTTAAAAACTGCATTTTGTGTTTACTTGTGTTATCTTTGACTAATAGTTAAATGTGTTTGATGATCAGAAACATTTTGTGTGACAAACATGCAAAAGAATAAGAAATCAGGAGGGGGGCAAATAGTTTTTCACACCACTGTATATCGGTAGAAGGATGCTGAGGTTGGAACTGCCAGGCAAAGAAAAACCGATCTTTACATTTGCATTAAGAGTAAGAAACGTCTGTTATTTTTCACGTTTATATGATTTATTAACCCATGGACGGGCGAATGTTGCTGACATTCAGCGGAACCCACTTTTCTCTTAAAGGGTATGATTTCCCTCACCTTTTTTTTTTTTTGCACCATCATAGGGGGATAATTGTACTTGAGCCAAGAGCGTATTGGACCATTAAACCACTGCCTCTCCCAGTAAAGCTATTCTCCTTTGTGTAAATGCATTGGAATTACTTTCAGGGGGCGTTACAGAAAGAATATGTGAAAGGCTACTTATTCTCCTAATGATTCTTTGTCCTTTTAAAAGTCATCAGGCTCGTTTAGAAGTGGATATGTACAGGGGAAGAGGTGCCCCTTGAGACTGAGGTCATCTCCATCTCCTTGTCCAAGGCCAGGAAGTAAGTTTGTGTGAATGGACGTCTGCCAGTTGAGGTTCCACGGCCTGGTAATGTAGGTTACGTGTCTGTTGTACAGCCCACAAGCTTCTTTGGAGTGAGTGCTCAGGTTATATCTTAGTACGGCGTCTTGAGGGAGTTAAAGGTGTGTAATAGGCGTTTTTAAAAAAAAAAAATGTAGATCGTGTAAAAGTATCATTGTTTAAAGGTCCCAGGTCTGTTAATCGTCCAGCTGAAATGTTTATGTAAGTGAGATACTGCTGAGGGCTGGGGGAGGGGCTTTTCTTATATGATGTCACATTAGGAGGGGAAATCAAATTGGCTTGTTTAAGCCTTTTTTCCCCCCTTATGCTTTTTGGTTGTACACACACTCTCCCACCTGAATGTCTAAAAGTGAGTAAAAAAGAATTTTGCAGACTACGTCCCCGTAAAGCCAAAATATATATGTGACTTTAAAAAAAACGAAACATTTGGAGACCATTAATCCAGACCGGAATGCATATCCGTGTTTTCATGGGCATCCTGTCAGTCTTTTTAAAGACAGTTCGCATTAGCACTTGCCTCCATCCTAATCTAGTTGGAAGTGATAAACTCGTGGCAGTATCTGCTGTGTGCTCACAGCCGGATATTTTACTTTCAGATAAAAAAAAAAAAAAAACGGCAATGCTTCCCAAAAATGACAAGAAACACAGTAAAACTAGAATAAACCTTGATAATGCTGTTCCGATATGCATTACTGGTGACAGATGTTCCACAGTTCCCCCTGGACATGCATGTAAATTGTCTGAATGTCTAGCTTTAAAAAAATACATCAAATAGATTGCGTTTTTCACTTAGAGAGGATAATAATTCGCAGGATAATAATTCGTATGAACCACTATTATAGAAATGTATGTGATGCTAGATGTCGCACATGCAGGTAACAGTGCGGACTAAGTGGCGGTAAGACCATTCCATTAAACACGGGACAATGGACCCTTGATCATTCTCACAGCAGCAAATCAGAACAGAATGCTCTTGCTCTCTTGCCGACCCATTCTGATGCCACTCCTCTATCACATGACGGCTACCTACTGTACAGTACCCCCTTGGTTATCCTCCAACCGGCTGACCACATCTTTTTAAACTCTTATCACTTTGTAGGTGGCGCAACACGCGCAGATCAAAGCCCTATTTGTCTTCTTCCACTTGTGCGAGCTCACACATGCCCAGGACTGGATAGTAATTTGTATCACCTCCTACAAGCACAGCCAGTTTTGCTCTCTAGGAGTCCCGGCCATCAACAGTTTTGGCATCATCAGGATGCCACGAACTCGAGATCCACGGAGGAAAAATGCGGCACTCTGGATGTTTATACTGTTAAGCTTTCATATTAAAGTTGACAGAACAAGTCTTTTTTTGGCCGTACTTCTTCTTCTTAACCAGTAGAGTGCTAATCTTGACAAGTCCTGACTAAGGCTTTAATACGTTTTGATATTTGGGTGTTTATAGTTAAGATGTATACAATATATTTCACAAGGATGTCTAGAAAAATATTTTTCCAGGGCGTTTCCTGTGAAGCTCTAATCCCACCACACTATGCTGTTAACACCTAGATTCTGTGGTTTTCAAAGTATTGCAAAAAAGAGCATTGCCAAAGAAAAGGTGCATTATGATAAAAATAGTTTCAGATCATCACGGTTCCGGTACACACCTCGAATTCTTAAAAGCAAATTATCTAATGGGAAAAAAAAAAAAATAAATCATCGTGGATTTCATTCATTCACGTGAATTGAAGAATATCATCATTTGCAGGATGAGTCTGAGTTCCCAGAAATCACCGACGCGGTTGTCAAAGAGCGGAAAACAATGTCAAGCGGTGCTTCCCTGTAGCAAGAGAGAGACGGGTTCTTAAACAGCCTTCGCTTGAGAAACCGTGCAGCTTCCCATCCTTTCGGATTTTCATCGCTGTGCCAAAAATGAAACGGCAGACTTTTTTTTTTTTTTTTTTTTTTTTTTTTTTTTTTAAAGAGTAAGACTCCTTCCAATTATGAATTATGAGTTTTCACGTGTTCGTGACTTCAGGCATGGGCAGGCCACAGCACCGCTCTAAAATAGTCCTGCTGAATCACTCCAATTTGCTGTAATCATTGCATGCTTTTCATCAACAGATATGTCTTATGCAAAAAAAGTGGTAAGACCGAGACTCTGAAATCTGGGATGTTTTACCCTGAGGATATCCCCTGTTCTGGTTTTTGAGTCTGATTTATGAACATTTGATGAAACATGATCAAAGAGATTCTAATTTATGAGCCATCAACAAATTATTTACTTTTACCGATTCTCTTAAATACCTCATCACAAACCTAAGGCTTGTGGATAATAAAGCTTTTTTTACTCAATGAATAAAAATAATATGGATAAAAAAAAAAACATATAAAATCAAAGAACATTTAACGATGATGTACATCCCTAGTGTTGCTAAAGAGACATGTCGCCTTTATTGGATTTTAGCAGCTCTGTGACGGTCGTTATCCTTTGTGGCAGGTCGGCTGGTCAAATACTGCACATCTCCCAAGGTCAGTTTAAAAGTCACCCATGCCTGTGTGTTAAAAAGGATGGAAAAGAGAGATAGGACATGATAAAGGGATAGGTCACATGGACATAATTTATATACAGTATGTCTGATTTATGGACAAAAGCGTTGCATTTTCAGTTTGGGTGACATCAGATGCCAGGGAGCTGCGCCGAAGAGAAAGTATGGCGAATAGGTCTGTTTGAGTTTAAAATTCAAGAGGAAAGGAATCCATCTGGAGGATGAATAATTTAGATGGCTCAAGTTGGTTCCTGTTGCTCTTGTTTGTGCCATGCTCTCCCCCCTCCTCCCAGCAGCCCCCTGAACAGATGTGGCTCTCGAGGCTTGTTCTTCACACTCTGAGGTTAGATATGGCACCGTACATGAGGGACTGCACTGTGATGGATAGACCGACTCAAAACAACTGGACTGTATATATATACCTTCAGTGCAGTCTTGCATTCCGTATTCAATGCAAAAAGCATTATTGTGCATACAATGTCGATTTCTTAAGTATGTTTGCCTCTGGCCTTTGGCAAGCAGCAGTTTTAATATTCTTCAGCTCAGCTAAAGTGGCAAAAAAAAATAAAAATTGTTACTGATTTTAAATCTTGGATTCGGATCAAAACTTGCGCAAGTGAAAGAAAGTCATAAATATACACTTACTGCTGATATTGAAGTTGTGAGAAATGGACGAATACTGTGTGTGTGTGTGTGTGTGTGTGTGTGTGTGTGTGTGTGTGTGTGTATATGAACAGCGTTCAAGTCAAACCAGAACTTGTCATGAGAATGGATGTACTGTATAAAACCGATGAAACTTGGGAACCGTGAACATTCAATGAGTTCAACACCCAATCAATGAAAATCGATGGACAACTTGCAGAAGAGATGCATCTGTGTGTGGGAACTGTACACACGGTCATCCAGCAACACCACTTGTACATTACAGAAGCTCGACTGGGAGTCCCTATACAGTCCTGACCTCGCCCCATTTCCAAAAGTTCGCGCCATTAATGGAGTTCCTGGGAGGCCAGCAGTCCCATAGTGGCTCCGATGTTTGTGAATTCCTTTCTACCTTGATGGTGTCCAAACACTAGTGAAATGCTGGTACAGTATGAGTGCATTAGTGTATTTGGGAACTGTTTACTGTTTACTCTCATAACAGCGCAATCAAAAGTCCCGGTTTGACTTGAACACTCCTCTTACATATTATTGAATGAATGATGAATTGTACATATAAATGCATAGAGTTATAGCAGTACATTCCAGAAACAAGAATATAGATGTCTTGGTATAAGTATAAGTGTCTTGTATTGTATAATAATACGATAATATAATAAACCAGGGCGGCGCGGAGGTGTAGTGGTTAGCACTGTCGCCTGGCACCTCCAGGGTCTGGGTTCGATTCCCCGGCCAGGCTCGATTCCCGTCTCTGTGTGCATGGAGTTTGCATGTTCTCCCCGTGCTTGGTGGGTTTCCTCCGGGTACTCCGGTTTCCTCCCACAGTCCAAAGATATGCAGGTTAGGCTAATTGGCGTTCCTAAATTGCCCGTAGTGTGTGATTGGGTGTGTGAGTGTGTGTATGTGTGTGTGCCCTGCGATGGATTGGCACCCTGTCCAGGGTGTACCCCGCCTAGTGCCCGAAGTCTCCTGGGATAGGCTCCAGGTCCCCCGCGACCCTGAACACAGGATTAAGCGGTATAGAAAATGAATGAATGAATAATAAACCAGTCGTTTGACTGGTTTAAAGTGCTGCAATTCATGTGCTTGAAATTTACAAGTACAAGTCTTCCAAAAAGAAGTGGGAAATGTTGGATATTACTGCATGCTGCCAAAGAACACATTGTTGACTTTGTACAGTAGATGTCTTAGTCTTAGAACTTCAGTAATGCAGGCGTCTTAAAGCACATTGAATTTTTTTTGTTTTTCATTTTCTTTATATACATAGTTGATGATCTTTAAAATTTTAAAATTAAAATTAGCACGGATGGAGAAGTTGCACAATATTGTGCGCACAAAAAAATATATCTTGTACAATAAAGTACAAGTACAAGAATGCTGATTTAGCAAATTATATACCTAAAAAAATCATTCTTGTAATAATAAAAAAAAATATTAACATAAATACACAGTAAAAACACAGAAAAAGACAAAAATCACACTGAATCAGTATTTGGTGTGTATTTTCTTGCTTATTCCATTTTGGTCAAATTTTAGATTTTTATTCCACTATGAAATTTTTGATGTCTCGAACATCCGAATGTCCGAAGCCCAGTCTAACGTATTTAAAAGCATCTATGGCTAATATAAATTACTATTCAAAAAAATGGACCAAATATCCATTAGTATGGCGATCTGGCCTCCTGTGTCACCAGTAGGGGGTCAGGATAAGAGAGGATAAGAGAGAGGGGGAAAAAAAGAGGAAGAAGAAAAAAAATAAATCATCTTTCCTCTTTGAATCTTCTTCTTGTACTTTCTCTCATCTAAGTCCTTATTCTTTCTCTGCTCCTGCGGTGTGTTTATGCGAGGTGTGGGGCGGTGTGTCTCTCTTTAAGAGGAGCAGAGGAAATTATGTGCGTGTGTGTGTGTGTGTGTGTGAGGGGGGGTAACATGGTGGGGGGGGTATTGATGTGACAGGCCTTTGGAATCCCAACCTCTCTCTCTCCTGGCGCCCGCACTAATCAACCCCTGTAATTTATGCAGAAAATATGATTTATATTTAATTTCACTACACTTGCATTGTTAATTTGAGATGTAATTAACGCGTCGCCACGGCAACTAATTTCTCAATGCCGTAAATTATCGCCGCCTTTTCATCAAAATTCAGTTACTTTGGCTCCTGTGTGCAATGTACTGATGCAATTAGGTTACCGGGGCAACCTGAAAGTGTTCATTTTCTTTTGTGTAATTGCAGTGAGGCAGAAGTTTTTATAACAGGGAGTCATGTTCACTTTTTTTTTTTCTTTCTTTTTTCTTTTTTTGTTCGACAAAGAAAGCTTGCACGTTTCAGATCCTCTGTAAAGAGGCCGTACTAAATACTGTGGTACAACAAATATGCCCCTGGTTTTCTTTCCTGCTCTCTGTCTTATTACACACACACACACACACACACACCGATGCGTGCGCGCACACACACGCATGCAATAAACTGATCCTTTGACTTTACATCTGGATCAGATTGCAATGTTTATCTCTTTCTGTCCACTTGATTTTCACCCTGGCACATCAGCGTTTTTACGCTTTACACGGTGTGTACAGTACGTACAGTATACAGTGTGTATCACCTCAGGCCTTCGTTCTTTTGTTCCTCATCAAGCGCTTGCATCTTAAAAGCGAGGATCTAATTAGCTAGCGACACGTTTGGAGCCTGGGATCGCCATCGGCTTCTCTGCCGGTACGCGCCGAGAGGGAATAAGTTCTCCGATGCCCAGCCGTCTCATCGTCTCCTCCTCCAACCCTCCCGAAACTGGCTTGCAGTGGAAATAACAGGTCATTGGCTCCTAAGCTCTGGTTAACTGAAAAGGTAATTAAATTTGTAAGCAGGCTTTTTGAATCTTCCGAGCCTGGCCAATAACACGAGTGGGGATTACAGCCATCCTGAGGCAGTGCTTGTAGTCTGACTCCTCGGCAGCGAAGGCTCGGGCCTTTTGACCAGGCCAGATCCGCAGCTCCAAACCATAATTAGCTTCAGTTTATCCCTAATAGTCCTGGCACACCGTTCAGCGCTGATGGAGGGATCTTTCTCATGCAAAAAAAAACCTTCAGTGTGGCCAAACACTTTGCTTTAATTCATTCAAAATGAGGACATGGTGGCGTTTAACTACTGTAGCATGGTCCAACATTTTTTTAACCGAACAATGTATTTAACATTATTAGCCACATTATAGATGAAAGATGTCTGTGCATTTGTAGCTGCCTTTCATCATTTTAAAGGATTTTCTTTTGCTCTCCTTGGAACGTCCCAGTGCGTCCTATGTGGCTGTCAGCAGTAACCTCGACATATCCTTAGTACTTTGATATCTCCGTTCTGTTTGATTCTCTTATGATTTTACCAGGGGATTCTGACTCGCTGTATCGGTTTCTGTAAGAGGGGAGATTTGTTGTCTCCGTTGTCCCTACTGACAGAAAACAACAGATTACAATCATTTACAGAGACAGCGTAAAGCATGAGTGGGAGGAGAGCCGGAGGCCTCTCTGGACGGGCTCCTCGGGGACGCGCTGAAAGAAAAAGCACCCTGTTTAAAAGCACGGCCCTCAGCACACCGGTGACACGTTCGATTTCCACTACGACTACTTTCATGAAATTCCGTTTCGCGAAGACGTCGAGCTCCGAGTGACTACACCAGCCTCTTCAGATGAAGTGGCTGTAGCATAATTACCGCTGCTACTTTCTAGCCTTTGATCAAATCTTGTTGTTTTTTTGTGTCTGACGTTCTTTCCATGCGCGTCAAATGCGAGGAGCTTCTCCCTGTTTATCCATAATGCATTGTGCTCATGAAGTGGGGGGGGGGGGGGTAGCCTCTTGGGCGAGTCTTGCTCATACTGTAGTGTTGTACAATGCAGTTATACATGTATTCCACCACATCGGTCTGAGCAGTGATTAGGGTTATTTCCATCGTATAGAAGGAAAAGTTTGCTTGATTTTTGTGGAACTTGATTCTTACCAGGGTCCAGGTTGGTTGGTGGGTTTCCTCCAGGTACTCCCACAGTTCAAAGGCATGCAGATTGGTGTTCCCAGTAGTATGTGAATGAGTGTGTGTGAATGTTGACCAGTGGTCCTACCGCGGTCGTAAAATGGGAATTAATACAGTGGTGATCACCATTGGCCTCCATGGTGGAGCTACAGTAGTTGGATGGAAGGATGGATACGTACAGGTAGTAACACCTAATTATTATAGGACAAACAAATAATGTAATCAAAGAATAATAAAAACAATAAAACTCTTGTGCTGATATAAAAAAAAAAAATGATAATCATTGACATAATTGAGAGAGTCACTTTTATGTAACGTTTTTTCTAACATCATGGAAAAGTCTTGGGGACTAAAATAAAGGAATGGAATGGTCGTTTATAGCTACTATAACAAACATTATGCAAGGAGACATAATGTATTTTGTGGACAGTAAACAATATAAAAAGGTATTCATAATTGATTAAATATGCAATGTCTTATTCTTTAATGAGTTGGAAAAGTAGCACTGGTGTAAAATGAATAGAATGCTTCAGGATGTGCTGTTAGAGGAAAACTTTGGTGGTGTTAATTATTGTCCTGTAACTGCATGCACTGTCATATTTAATCCCTCACTTTTCATCACAGCTACTTTTTCTATGATAACGAAAGTGTTTTCAATAGTTTTCGATGAGGCTGTGATTACGGACTAATGGCCGGCAATTTATAAGTTCAGTTCATACAAAACAATTTATTTCTTTATCTCGTAATCTTGACATGATCACAGGAACCGTTTCTATAATTTCGCATTTTAATTAATTTATTTTTTACAGTTTTGTTGAACGAACGTGAGTAATACCAATATGATACATGTCTGAATTCATATTCTCCTTGGAAAAAAAAAACAAAAAAAACAAAGCAATAAAAACACATCTACAAAAAGTTTATTAAGCATGTTTGCTTATTGAAGTCTAAAGCAGTATTTGCTTTTGTCACATTTATTCCCCTTTTACCAGTGCAAGGGTCCCTGGAAGACGAGTTACCAAGGAACACAAAATTTTAATTAGTGTATTTTAATCATTCAGGCTTTTCGAGCTAATCCACAGACCCCTGAGAATTCCCAAGATGCAGCAGTGCACTGCTTTACCATTTATTGTTGAGTCTATTATAATTACTGTTAGCAGGTGGGGGCTGGGAGACGTTTATTATGTTTTTCCATCTTTATTATAATTACTGGGGGGAAAAAAAAAAAATGAAAGGATGCTGTTTCATTACGTTTAGAGATGATGCCATGTTAGCCCCCTGTCCTCTCATTCTCATCTCATTGCGATTTTGTGCTTTAAAGCAGCTACAATCGCTTTCATTCTCCGGTATTTATACATTTATAGTTCCATATAGAAAAAGATAAATAGCAAAGGATAAAGAAAAGGGGGACGGGATGACGCGGGGAAGGGGGGGGGGGGGAAAGAGAGACGGTCTTAATGAAGGGCTTTTCCAGAGCTGCCTTTCAAAATCCATCTAAAGCTCTGAAATCTGTGTGTGTGTGTGTGTGTGTGTGTGTGTGTGTGTGTGTGTGTGTGTGTGTAAAATCCAAATGTTTCAGATAGAATAATTGGAGATGGATCAGAACCCATGAACAGACACGAGGATGTGTTTTCTTCATTTAGTCACTCTGCAAAAAGCAAAAAAAAGAAAAGAAAACCAAGATAAGACATTGGGAGTAATTCTTTAAGCCTTGAGCTTTGGATGTTCTACGGGGATTTTTTTCCCCTTAAATCTCCTAAAATCGTCTGTTTTTAATGTCAGTGTTTGGTTTCATTTGCAGCTTTATTTGCAGCTTGCTCACATGCTGCCGTCTATGAACTTCGAAGTATATTTTGCGGGGCTGTTTTTTCTTTTTTTTTTTTCCAGATGCAGTTTTAATAAATGCTGGATGTGTTTTTTGGAAATGGTTTAAATAAACAGCTCTAATCTGATGTGCCTGTATGAGCACTTTAACAGTTTCTATCTCCATATCGCCTGTCGATGTATACCGTGGTGTAACATGGTGTAATTTCTTATGTCTGTCATGCTATCCTGTTAAGTTCAATGTTAGGCCCGTTTTCGTTCTCGGACTTCGCTCTTGCTCCGCTTTTCAGAAGTCCGGCATGCGTGATGTGTATTTAGTGCCGAATCATGTGTCTGTTTCTGTGCCTCTCTGTAAGTCTGCAGCATTGCTGACAGCCCTGTTTTTTCATGTTTTCATGGAAAATTCCACATGTCCTTATTAGCTGAGAAAGCAGAAATATATTTCACAGCAGATCCCCAAAAAAAAAAAAAAAAAAATTAATTAATGGAGCACTGCAGCGAGCGAAAGGCCAGCGCAAGGCAATTATAGTGTCTTTGTGAAGTGTCAGGATTTTGGAATTATAGAATCAAGCTGGACTGCCAGCAGTAATTATGGTTGAAGGAGGAAATCTCCTCACACCTTTGCTCATATTTAACAATTTTCAACTCAATTTCTAGAGCTCAGCTCTCTCCGTCCTCCTGTGGCCAGCGCCGATTTTGTCGGACTTAAGCACGTCTCCCGATTCGAGTCTTTAAATCATTTTTTTGTCTAAACTTTACAAGTTTAATACCATGACTTCTGCATGGCTTGTGGACGATAATAACTTTAAAAAGCCTCTCGACCAGACTGTGTGTTGACAGCTTTATTATATACAGTCAGTATGCTTTAACATGAGGATAAGAAATTGTACTCAATAGAAAAGACAAATCCAAACCCGGACTTTGGAGTCTTTTTTGCTGAAAAAAAAAAAAAATAAATCTCCCATCATGCTCTGCACTGTAATCCACCAGCGGCCTAATCCAGGCCTTTGTAGGGTTGGGTTGTCTGCCGTACAGCATGTGTTGTGATGTGGATTTAACTCTTGTTTTTACAGACTAGGACCAAAGTGGTGGCTTTGAGGACTTCAGCCAGTACTCTGTCTTTGTAGACACTTTAAGGGCTAGCTTTGACTTTTGTTATGTCTGAGGTGAGCTCGTATTACTGCGAAGCAGCTATTTGGACCGCACATTATCATTTTGGTGGAAGGTTAAATTAAATTGAGACGTGACACTAGTCTTAGTTATTCTTAGCCGTATTGTAGCGTGGATGTTTAATTGAGGTTTATCATGGGTAATGTCTTTACTGTTTACGTTTCTCGACTGAGATTAGCTTGTTGGCAATCAGGACTAACAGTCTTTTAACAGAGCTTCTTCTCTTGATGTGGAATATGGAATGTGGGTAAATACACAACTGCAAATCACATACAGAATGGAGCAATTTGTGATGTTAATGTTTTTCAGTGACTCTTCAGGGAAGTGAAGACAAACACGCAATTAGTGTGCTCGCTGGCTCGAGGGTGGCTCAGAAACTGTGAGCGGCGTGTCACAGACAGGAACCGAAATCTCAGGTGAGATGCTGGCGAGTCACCTGACAGCCTTTCCACTTCGAACGTCTCCATCCCCAGTGTGGAATACATGCTCTGGATATCCCTTGAGCCGATTGTGTTGAAAGTTGTTTTCTTAACCCTTTACAAAATGACGGGTATTTCTTATAAACTTGTAGAGTTCCTTACACTGGTGTACTACGTAGTAGCAAAGCTTCATCATACTAGTAACGTGCGTCCCAAATTAGAGGGAGCGCATCAAGAAGTCCATGAATTGTCTTGTTATGGGAGAATCCTAGTCTGATGAGTCCATATTGACCCTATACCAAAGCCATGGGTGTGTCAGGGTGTAAGAAGGGAAGCGCACCATGCATAGTGGCCACTGTACAAGCCTCTGGAGGCAGTCTTATGATCTGGGGTTGCTTCAGTTGGTGAGGTCTAGGCTTACCATCCTTATGCGGCAACAAAATAAAGTCAGCTAACGACCTTAAGTTCCTGAATGACCAGGTTATCACATCAGTTTTTTTCATCCCTGATGACGTGGGTATATACAGTGCCAGGACGCAAATTGTAAAAGAGTGGTTCTGAGAGTTCTTCTTCTTGTGAGGTTGTCGAAATGATGCCACAGTGAAAGAGCCCAATATTTTTTTTCTTTCTTTCTTTTTTTGGTTAGGGTATGCTCTACTAGATACCACACTGTACTGTATATGAGGACATTTATTACGGGCGTAGACAGCTCGTTTGTAGCCTCTATATTAACGAGAGAAATCATAGTTTGAAAAACTTTGGCAATTTATAGGAAATTGTGAAGTGTGGTAAGTACGTTGTAACGGTTATTTGTCAGTTCTTGACATTTTGGCCCAGTCCGTAGTGGAGTGCTATGTGATTTATAAACACATTCCAATATTTAGGAACTGATGTGTAGTGATGATTTAAGGCAACTCATGTCACAGAGTCGACCAAACAAGAACCTAGGATTTGAAATTTGGGACAATTCAGCACACGCTAGGAAAAAGTTTGGGAATTTGTGAAAGTCCCCCCATACTGTATTGTACAGGTTAATGTATTGGGAAAAACTATCCAGAATGACTTGCTTTGTTAGACAATCACTGCAGTGTCCAATATTTGGTCTAATACGTTCCTCACCTTAATAGCAGCACCAGTTGAGTCAGACTGCAATTCAGTTAAAGTTGTTGTTGTTAGTCTTACGGTTGCTCCCATCCGAGGTTCGCCACAACGAACCATCCGATCCTCACACACCTTGGCACAGGTTTTTACAACAGATGCTCATCCTTACACGACCCTCACATTTTTATCCAGACTTGAATCTGGCACTGCATCCACTGGTTGTGGTTTGGACATTGGGTGGGAATTGAACCTTGGCTGAGCCACCAATGATCTAATTCAGCTACAAGTACCATGAGGCTTATTTTAGATAGCACCTCCTATTAAACTACCAACACCAATAACTTCCTTTAAGATTTCCTTCGCACCAGTATAACTAAGAAATATCACATGGGAGGGAGTGCTGTTGTACTGAATATCAGAACAGCTGTCATGCAGTCCTTCTTCTGACCAATTTTACTCAACGTTATCAATGTCGATTCTTCTCTTTACATATACTGTACACACACCTAACGACAATTTTAAAGATCCTGCCACTTGCATTAAAGATCTGACTTACATGATTAAATAGTGGCAGCAGTTATCTTTTAATACTTAGCCGTTAATGATAACTTGGAGGCTATAAATAAAGCAATTGAATTGGATGTTTTGCTTCACATTAACATTTATGACTACAGCCATGGACTCTGAACAGTTAAGACATGTTTATGGCATTTCAACAACAGTGTGAATAGAGAGATCCAATTCAACCTCACCTCAAGTATACTGTAGGACGTAGTGAATGAGAAGTGAAATGAAGAAAGGGAGGCACGCGTGTGAAGCGCACGATTCAGCGAGCCGTACTTGTGAATACCTTTCATGCCAATTCATGGCACCTTGTTCTCAATTTTAATGACCACATTCACTCGCCCGATAGTGCGCCGGGCGCTCTCCGGTTGTCTGCCTTCACGCTCCCTATTAAAGATACTGTTTAAAAAGCCCTACACATCTATTTTGAATTTGACATTGGATAATTAATGTATACTTACTGCATGTGATTGGATAAGTGGCATATGTTAATATGTTTCAAATTGGTACATTTATCAGGCCTGCCACAGTATTTATATAATTATTTTCAAGTTCTGTCTGCTGGAATATTCAGTGACATCTAGTGCGTCTTGTCCAAGTTTGGGAGAAAAAGGCGCCGCTCTTGATGAATGCAACTCATTTTTTTTTTTTTTCATTTTTTTTTTTTCGTCCTTGTAGCTCATGTTCTTGTTGTACCATAAAATTAATTCAAACATGGAGGAACTGGAAGGCCTTAAAAAGGCTGAGGTTAAGAAAGGAGCAAAAGATGATGAGCTGTGTAATGCTTCTGGCGTAGCGGACGCATGTTTCGAATGAACAGAAAAAGAAATTGGGCTTAACTGAAACCATATGGTGTGGCGCTATAGAAGAGGTCTGCTTAAGAGGATCATGGCTAAGTAATAAAAGGAGACAGTAAAAGGGCACGTGTGGCGCTTTGGGTGCCTGATCGGCATTCTTTCTCATTCAGAACAGGTCCTTTAAAGGACCAGTAGTGCAAGAGTGAAGCTTATTAATCAGTCTACTCGATGTGATGGACACACACACACACACACACACACACACACACCCAGACGTATGCTTGTCTCACACAAGTCTGCTTAGACGCACCATCATGAGAGTCTAAAGCCAGTGCTCTCAGAATGCTATATTTCCTATTAGTACTTTGTGTCTGTAATTATTACTATTAAACCAGGCGCCCTTGTTGTACCCTATGTAATTTTGTAATTATAATTAGGATTTCTTGATCTTGTCTCGTCCCTTGTTCTTCTCGATATGACTGTGGAATTGAAATGTGTGCCTAAGTTTAATCATAACAACCCTCTGGATAAAGAGGCATACTGCACCAATTACTCTCTTTTCTCTCGACTGATACACTTTCCGAGGCTCAGTCATGACATTGTCACGTTCTTTTCTTTCTTTCTTTCTTTCTTTTCTTTTTTTTAATGTGTGGAATTTAAGAGATGTTTCTCTTTATTTTCACACCGTTCAGCCTAATTAAATGAAATGAAAAGGTAGTCTTTGAGTGCCGAGCTGTGAAACTCAGGCAGCAGATGACTTTATTTTATTGTTTAACGTTTAGGTTTAATTCACCCGACGCGTGCCGCTCATTTAGCCCCTTTTTATTCTCTTTACGACGGCTGTTTGTTGTCATTTAAACGCGACGGGCTGGTTTTCGACTTATTGTCCGACTGCTAAATGTAGAGTTAATATATAGCCGCGAAACACCGAATTCATTTGAGAAACGGCACACGCGGCGAGAAACCGCTTATTTATCCGTTGTTAAACAGGAACCCTTTCATTTCCTGGAGTTAATAAGTAGGCGTCCTGGACGTCCGTGGAAAGAGCCTGTTCTGTTTGATGGTTCTGTATGAGCACTCGCAGGGTGTTTGTTCATTTGCTGCAGCATTTCAGTGTCATATTGTTGCTTACAGACTGACTGCTTCAGCGTAAATTGGCTGCAGCGGTAACACTGATTATCTGGGCCTCAGCGAGATCTGCCGGTTAAGTAACCGTGTCTGCTCCTACAGCAGGGCGAAAGCAGAAAACACTCCTCGGGAAGTGTGTTAAAGGAATATACGCCGGTGCTTTTCAGCTGCGTGAGTGTGTGTGTGTGTGTGTGTGTGTGTGGGATTATCACAACCAGTTTCTCTGTGGGAAAAACAGTTTCTCTGAGAATAAAAATAAAAATGTGATTCAGTTCTAATTCTAATATGAATTTATTCAAAAGCTTTGAAGGAATCGGCATGAATTCTTCAATTGAATGTCATTTAAAATTGAACTATAAATATAAATTAAAGCACTGATTTGTTTTCGGCGGCACGGTGGTGTAGTGGTTAGCACTGTCGCCTTGCACCTCCAGGGTCTGGGTTCGATTCCCCAGCCAGGCTCGATTCCCGTCTCTGTGTGCATGGAGTTTGCATGTTCTCCCCGTGCTTGGTGGGTTTCCTCCGGGTACTCCGGTTTCCTCCCACAGTCCAAAGATATGCAGGTTAGGCTAATTGGCGTTCCTAAATTGCCCGTAGTGTGTGAGTGTGTGTATGTGTGTGTGCCCTGCGATGAATGGGCACCCTGTCCAGGGTGTACCCCGCCTAGTGCCCGAAGTCTCCTGGGATAGGCTCCAGGTCCCCGCGACCCTGAACACAGGATTAAGCGGTATAGAAAATGAATGAATGAATGATTTGTTTTCCATAGTGTTACTCCAGTGCTTTAAGAGTTGCTTCAGTCGCTCGGTTTATGCTAAGATTTCTAAGACGGTCGTAGTGAACCTGAATTCCGATTATACATTCCTGTCAAGAGCTTCTGATTACTGTAGGTTTGAGCTGATGGGATGTCTACAGTAACTCTGTTAACCATTCTGTATAACCAGGTTGAGCAGAAAAGCATTTCAACATCGGGTTCATCTCCTTTTAGCCAAGAACAAGGAATTGGGACCAAATTTTGGGGACAGATTACCAGGTATTTTACCTTGATCTTCAAATAATTGGATGATGATGATGATGATGATGGGTGTCTCACAATGGTGTCTCATAATGAAAGCCATAAACCATCATAATGTAGCACCCTGTGATACAAATGTAAGGTGCGTTCTGAGATGCTTTTCTGCTCACCCCAGTTGTAAAGAGTGGTTGTTTGAGGTATTGTAGGAGGAACCGGCAGAACTGCTGAACATGCAGATGTTGTGAGAACTCCTGAGCATGGACCTGCAGAACTTCTGCTTGGTTTTCACCCCATTTTCTGGATAACGTTATACATGAAAATCCCAGAAGGTTGGCAGTTTTTCAAATACTCCCACCAGCCATTCTGATCCCATTTATTAAAAGTCATTGAGAGTCATCATTCTCTCCTTATTTTGATCCTTTACTGTACAGTATGTGCCCAAGAACAAGGAATTGAGCCTACAATGGGACAAATTTTGGGGGTATTTTACCTTGATCTTCAAATAATTGGAAGATGATGATGAGGATGAGGTTACAATGGTGTCTCATAATGAAAACCTCACCATCAAGGCACCCTGTGCTACAAATTTAAGGTGCGTTCTGAGATGCTTTTCTGCTCACCCCAGTTGTAAAGAGTGGTTGTTTGAGATACAGTAGGAGGAACCGGCAGAACTGCCGAACCTGCAGATCTTGTGAGAACTCCTGAGCCTGAACTTCTGCTTGGTGGATGGTTTTTGGTTTGGTTTTTCTGGATAATATATATTTATACATGAAAATCCCAGAAGGTTGGCAGTTTTGGAAATTCTCCAACCAGCCAGTCTGATCCCATTCATTAAAGGTCATTGAGAGTCATCATTCTCTCCTTGTTTTGATCCTTTATGTGCCCATTAATGAGTGTATTTATATACAATACAATACAATACCTTAATTCTTATTTTTGAAATAAGAATAAGATGATAATAAGAATAAGTTTTTTTTATCCTGTTGCAACTCACATGCAGCAGGAGTGCAGGAGGGCAGTACAGTACAGTACAGAACAGGCAAGTTTGTTTGTTTTTGTTTTTCGTCTCAGGTATGCAGTTACATGATTACACAGGCTGAAGTGTCACCTCCTTTTTAACATACGTTTCCTCTGTATTTAATGTAAGCTGCTGTACGTAAGACCCAAAGGGGCCTCAACACTCTCTTTCCCAATGATGCTGTCAGACATGTGGGTGCCCTCCTCAGAGAGAGGAGGAGTAATCAGGCTTTCATCTCTAGAGGAGACGAGAGCCAGGTTCAGGCCGACTGCGCCACTTCTACCGGCCCATGTGGGCTCACGTCCCTCAACCTCCCTCCCCCCGACATACAGCAGAAGACTTGGAAAAGATTTTGCACAGCAGCATTTATTTTCTGTGTTTCTGAGTGTGTGTGTGTGTGTGTGTGTGTGTGTGTGTGTGTGCTCTTTAACATGTGTTTTAAATTACAGGCCTGGTTTGTACGATCTACACCACATTAAGTCATTTGTATCCTTTGTAGATAAGTGCTGAAGCGTGAAGTATCGAGTTCAGCATGTGAATCTAGCTCTAAACGTTTCGAAATGTTACTTATGGTGGTTAATGGTGGTGAACTTGCTGAATAAAAGCCAGCCACATGTGCTGGAGGTTGTAATGGAGGAACTGATAGCTGGTGCTTCGCTCGTCTTTCATAACTGTACATACAGCTCGGAATAAAGGGCTAATAATTGTACACACTCGGAAATAAAAGGTCACATTCTCATCTCTTAAGAGGTCTTCAGTTGTCCATCTAGAATAACTGGTAAAGATGCAATTGTCATTTTGAGAGAAAAAAGAAATTGTGCAAATAATATGGAAAATATGTCAAATATGATTCAAAATTATAGTTGACGCCATGGCCTCGGGACAAGTGGTTGGAAAGTCCTGTTTAGAAAACCAGAAAATCCAGAATGATTGTTTGGGTTTGGATGATCCTGCTGTCAGTAATTTTATAGACAGTCCACAGATGACCACTGTCAGTTCTGGGAAGTAAAGCTTTGGGAGAACATCGATGGGAATGGAGTTGTCTCAAGAAACAACATACATACTGTAATAATCATTAAAATATAGAACCGACCTACTGTAAACGCTAGATCTAGGATGATTTTAGGGTGATTGGATCAGAATCTTCCACTACAGTCATGTTCAAAAGGAATTCATTCTACCTGTTTTTGTGCAATACCATAATAAAAATCAGCTAATTGTAGCAGTTCATATTACTAGGCAAATACAGACAAACAACATGTACCTTTTTCCACCGTGCCATAATATATTTAACAAAAGTGAAGCAAAAAAAAGGAAAAACAATTGGGCAATACTAAGTACCCACATGATTCAATAGCTTGTAGATCCACCTTCAGCAGCAATAACTTGAAGTAATCATTTCCTGTATGACTTTATCAGTCTCTCGCGTCATTGTGAAGAAATTTTGGCCCATTCTTTTTTACAACATTGCTACAGTTTTTTAAGGTTGCTTCGCATATGCAAAGCTCTCTTAGCTTCCTGCCACAACATTTCACTTGGGATGAGGTCTGGACTTTGACTCGGCCATTCCTACAGTACGTAAATCTCTGACGTAGATTTCCTGGTGTGCTTCAGATCTTTGTGCTATTGCCTGAACTAATTCTGACCAAGCTTTAGCTGTCAGATAGATGCCCTGACTTTTGCCTCCAGAGTTCACTATTGTACGGGGGGGGAGTTCAAAGTCGACTTAGTGCCTGGAAGGTCCTGAGGTCCTGTGGATACAGAACAACATCACCCCAGATCATCACTCCTTCACTGCCATGCTTTACAGTGGGTATGCTTTTCACCAAATATGGCACTGGGAATTATGACCAAATGACTCAACTTTGGTCTCATCTGTCTATAGGGCATTGGGTCAAAAGTCAGTTTTGTGAACCTCAGTTGTTCTTCCATGTTCTTTTTAGAGAGATGAGGCTTTCTCCTGGAAATCCTTCCAAAGAAACAGTACTTGTTCAGTCTTCTTCTAATTGTGCTGCCATGGACAGTAACATTTAACATGCTCAGTTTTTTTGCAACTCTTTAATCCTGTGAAAGCATGTTCTTAAATTTTGGGTTCATTTTTGCTAAATAAGTAATGGCACAGTGAAAAACGTTCTATGTTGCTGTTTGTTTGAGGTTATATTTACCTTATACTAAGGCCTGCTACGATCACTTTCGAAAATCTCATGATGTTTTTTCACAAATACTCCTAGAATTAAAAGTGGGGTTACTAATTTTGAACACAACTGTACACCAAGATCTCATCAATAAATTGAAAAACATAGAAAATGGAATTTTAGATACTTGTAGCATCCCAGGTTGAATGAATTTAATCAGGATTGCATGTTAGACATCTTAATTATGTATTTTTTTTCCCAGAAACAAATAATGAGAAAACCTGTATTCTCATACTGTAATTAAAGTACCTGTTTAGCAAAAGCTCAAAAGCCCGTCTTGTTTCATTAACGCATAAATTGCTTTTATCCTTTTCAAAGTTTATTTTTTTCTTTATTTTTTTTGTAAATATACAAACGCTAAATCCAAAATCCCTTCGTTTGTGTAGGTGTTAGAAGGCTAAAAGTATTGTTATGTTCTGTGCACCTCCCTAAAATAGCAGACGTACCGGGCTTGTAAGAAAATTAGGGAATTTAATTTCCTTGAGTAATGAAAATGTCATGCACCATTTAATAAAACTCCATGAAAAAAGCCAACATTCCTCCCAGCGCAGATAGCTGCGCCCAGTGGATTTGAAACTTAGACCGCCTGCCCCTTTTTGATGTTTTCGCTCGTTTTTGTTTCCTTTTCTTGATGTGATTTTAAATTAATCAGTACAGCTTCTTTGTAAATACGAAAAGGAAAAAAAGAAAAGTTGTTTGGTGTCGCCCACAAGTCGCAGCACAGCAATTTGCTGCCGCAGATAACTCTCTCTTTTAAACCTGGAATTATTTTACGTTTATGAGTTTGTCTCATCTTCAAGGTCAGAAATGTAATTTTTGCTCTTTCAAAGGGTTATAACCTTAAAAGGGAGCCTCATCCGAGGTGATTAATGAGAGACTCCAGCATTTGATGTTTCAACGTTGACATTTTAAACTTATATATTTTATATGCACGGCCGGGAGGAGGGGTAAAAATGAAGCTACGCATTCATGTGGAATAAACGGTATTGCGGAGAAGAAAGGCCGGGCTGGGTATCATTTTAATAGAACAGTTAGAGTGCAATGGTTTTTCTTGGTGATTTTTATTTGAGGTTTTTATGTGTGCGCAAGCTGATTTAAAGGCACACTAAATCATTGGGGATGGGGAGTAGTGGATTATGCATTTAATCAAGTAGCAGGCCTTGGAAAAAGTGGCCGGCCGAATCACTAGGGCATCGGCTCCGGGCCCTATAACGCTCCGGCTGTACCGGAAAGAGGCGTACTATTTCCACCTGCATATGAGGGTGAAATAAACGGACTTTATACCCGACTGGAAGAGAGTGCATTTTCAGATTTAGTGTGCGATTTCCTGCATTTCCGCGTCCATATGCAAATCCATCCTTGGACAAAGAATGGAATTGGACCGATTGTCTTGTTCATAAAATCTCCTGAAAGGCCAGATTTGTTTTTGAAGAAGCTCTCCGAGTTCTCGCAGGATGCACAATAGCCTATTGCGATGGTCGCATCGAAAGCAATTTTATGAGTGCAATAATAAAGCTTGGGAAATGAAAAGCACGGGAATGCTGCAGTTAGCCATAACGGCTCTATAGTGATCTGGGATTCAAACCCACGGCCCTGCTGTCATTCTGTCTCGGCACCGTCACTCAACAATCACATGTTCGCTGACTTTAATGGAGATGGATGTGTGTGTGTGTGTGTGTGAGTAGAAGGGGGTGGAGGGGGGGGGGGGTCAACGCCAGAAACAGCGTGTGAGAACTTGCAGCCTGGTGGAGTTGGGAAAGCAAGCTGGCACGTGCGCGGGTGAAGCAGTGGCGTGCTGTTTGATTTCCGCCGCCCCGAGCTGTGTTTGGAAAGGAGCGATCGAAAGGTAGGCCAAGCATACACACTACTCGGGGCCAGCGACGGCACCATGTTAGATGTCAGCCGGGACTGCCCTGCTTTCCTGTTCATAAAACATAGCCATTATTGCTGGCCCATTGAAAATTAATATGTGCTTAATGCTTGATGACTTGCATTTTCCTGAAGGACCACGAAAGCTTTTAGCTCGCTGGTTAATTTATACGTGACAGTGTTCTGCCTGACACTGCTGTAAAAATGCATGATGACTTTATTGTGGCAAGTGTTCACAATTTAGCAGGAAGTCACTGGAAAGCAAGAGAAAGTTCTGCTGTTAGGGTGAGATAAATCTTAGCTGAGTGCTTTCGGTTGCGTTTTTGAAGCCTGGACGCTACTCGATCTCAGAGATAGAATGTAATAAGCTAATATACAAATTGTAAGAATAAGCCATATGGAAATAGAAGATGTACAGAAATAAAGGTTGTATAATTTAGCTAAGTGTAATTTAAACCGCAGCATGTGGAATTCTTGATTCATATTGTTCATGTGGCGCACACAATCATATCGGCCATGTGGTTTGTGCCACAACGGAAAACACAGAAAAAAAAAAAACAAAAAAAAACAGAGGAGTGAAAACGAAAAACTAGGAATGAAAGTGAATATTTCCGCAAATCGTTTTTTTTATTCACTTTCTTCGTTTTATTTCCGTTCAGTCTGTTTTGGCAAAATGTAATTTCGTATTGTCAGGGCCAGAATTGACACACCCTGGTGACAATACTTCAAACAATACTTATTTTATTTTAATTTTATGGCACACCCACTTTGGGAGGTCATTTAAAGATCCAGATATTTGCATTCTATTGTACCTCTAGTGCATGAATCACATAACCTTGTCGAGGTGGTGAATTTTCCTGTAAGAACAGGTTCTTTTGCATTTTCCATTTTTTCTGTAACATGATTCACTTGCTTCTTTTGTCTGTTCGCTTAACAGAAGCTGTGTTGGACTGCCCTTCCATCCTCCATGTAATTCCGTGATATAAACTACTATACCTCAAATGGATTCAGCATGTTTTACCACGTTTGCTTCAAATGTTCAAGCAAGTGTTCGACCTCTCCCCTTTTCCATGGCAAGGAATCAGGGAAGCACTTGCTCTCATGCTGGTTGCATTACTGAGTGTGTGTTGAGCTTCCACAATTCATGGATCTTCTCCCACCATGTGCTGCGGAGTTGATGGCTCATGCATGCCAGCTTCACATGACGACAGCCCTAGAGGCCTCACTTTCTGAGCTGATGTAGCTGATACAGGTCAAGGTACCGTAGATGAGGTGGAGCGGCAGTGCCAAAGCCTCAGGGCGCTCTATTACTACTGTGGCTTGAATCGTGTGGCACGGAGCACGGCAAGGGCATTCTGGTCTCTGCTGGAGTGCGTCACTCCCACTATTCGCTCCGACATGGAGAGGCCTGAAATATGAGGCCTGCTGGTAGCATCATCAACCACAACATTACAGAGAAGCTCCAGTTGGCACTGCCACCATCCTGTGAGAGTACAGAACAAGCTCTGGATTGTGTTCCCATCAGTGGAGGCTTCGTCACCCATCCATTAGAACCCATCACAAAAAGTTGGGTCATCACTAGAATGGTCATTTTTTTTGGTACAGTACATTATCCAAGTCAATTACAGACTCGATGTGCCATATTACAACCACCTTAATCAATCTTCTGCCTCGAACATATCACACCAGGTCCCCTGGCAGAAGCTACACTGTAAAGGCTGTTCTGAACTTATGGTGTAACTTGTGGTGAGTGTGACTGAAATCAGAGAGAGGAACGGGAAGTCCCCGGGCCCCACTATTCCAATGACGTGCTTTACCGTCTCGCTGTTCCAAGAGCTTCAGGCAAATACAAGTCTTGTCCAATTATTCCAAAGCTCTGATATTCTCCGCGATATTGTGGCTTCGACTCTGATCCTGTTTCCCAGTTCCTGATCCCACCCTGCTCAGTTTATGCTGTTTGCTGATCACTTGACCCCAGCCTGTTTACCGTTACTGAGTCTTGATTCTTGTTTGTTTTGTCTGTTTGCTTAATAAAACTTTTGTCATGCAATTAATTCTCGTGACAAGATCAGAAACGTGCTCCACGATGTTAACCGTCAATGGAGAAGTACAAATGTTCTCCAAATATTCTCCAGTTAATAAAAAGTGGAAGGACTGGCGAATCAGCGTTGTATAAGTCGTTGAATCAAAGGTTTGTGGGTTTACTCCGCTGAATATGAAACAAGTAACCCCCAGGTACTTATTACGATTTCAATATGAGGGTTCTGACATTCGAACCCTTATGATCATTGGCAATCATGGGAAAATTGTTAAAACGAATACAAGATTGTATGTAAAAGTTGTACATTCACAAAGTACTCCCCATCCCGCAATATACCATCTGCATAAAGTGGTCCAATTGGAGAAAGAAACCATTTTAAGACCGTCTATAAAAACAAATTTGTATCAGTCTAGCATTTGTTTTCACCTCCTATTTGCTCCGGTGGGGGATTAGAGCTGCCAGTCATGCTGAGTGACAGCTCTCAAATCGCATGCTTTCAGCAAAGTGGCTGATTTTTGTCAGGCCTTGTCAGCGAGACAGAGCGCCGTTATCAGGAGCACCTTGTTTGGAGACGCGCAAAACCGCTAAACCCGCAATTCATGGGAGATCTGTTTACAATCTGTAGCAGCCTCTGACTGTTAAGCAGCGATGCACCGGCGGCTGCTCGGAGGAGACGAGACGAGAGGAGCTGAGTGATTACCGCAGCCGTGCCGTGAGAGCTTGTAGACCAACAAACAGTGCTCACACACACACACACACACACACACACACAGATCCAGGTAGACACAGGGAGCTCCATCAGAGCTCATTCAGGCTCTCTAGTCCCTGAGTAAGAAAGATGGTGAGGCTTTATTAGTTAATCTGTGCTGGAAAGTTGGGATTCCTACAGTAGAATTGAGCCTGATGGAAGATTTTTGAAGATTAGTCCTTGATAATATGCGATAGTACAATAGTCTCAAAAACGGTTCTTTAAAGCTATGGGTTTAAAACGAAATAAATAAAAATAATAGTAAAACCAGGTTACATTACGAAGCACTAAGATTCTGTTCAATAAAGTTTATGTCGAACAAAAATGTGTAAGTACGTACTGTAGGGTTGGTTGTACGGAGGGTTACATCTCTTTGACTTCCTCAGCACAATATGAGGAATGCACTAATAAAGGAAATTAATCAATGTTTGGAGTTATGAGTTGGAGTCACTTTTACTACTCCAAATTTGATTGTGTTTTAATGAGAGCGTGAGCAAATGTTTTTATTCCTTTTGTACCATCACAGATTGGCGACATTTTTTAAAAAAGTACTTAATTAAACAATCGGAAGTGTAGTGGTTAGCACTAACGCCTTGCACCTCCAGGGATGAGGGTTCGATTCTCGCCTCGGGTCAGCGTAGATTGCATGTCTTCCCCGTGCTTGGTGGGTTTCCTCTGGGTACTCCGGTTTCCTCCCACAGACCAAAGACATGCAGATTAGGCTAATTGACCTGATATGACCATTATTTATTTTTATATATATATATATATATATATATATATATATATATATATATATATATATATATATAGGGTTGCACGATATTAGGAAAATATGCGATATTGTTGTTGAATACTGCGATAACGATATTTCTTGCGATATAACCTTTCCCTAGAGAAATGCATTTTTTTTATTATTATTATTGCCTATTTTTTTATTATTTATTTATATGTAATGATCATACTAAAATAAACAGGTAATAGATATTCGTCTGATGTAATTAAATCTAATTCAGGCTAAAAAGAAACTATATGTCAAGGAAGTTGCAAATATTTAGACTTCAAAACACTATTATCGCGATAACGATATTTTTTCGATATATCGTGCAGCCCTAATATATATATATATATACATTTTTTATTTATTTATTTATTTTTTATAAGCAAAACAACAGCAAAGCCCTGTAGACTTTCCCATGCCTGAAAAAAATGTACAGCTTTACTTCTGACTGTTACAAAATGCCTCATACACATACGCAGATATCAACATCTTCTGAACATGTCAGTGACGATGTACATTAATAAAATCATGTATAGAGATTTTTAGTGTATTAATATAAACCTCAGAACTTGAAGACTACTTTCCAAGCTGTGCTGTTAAAGCAAATGAATCAACAGCTTTTAACCAGAAAGCATCATAGTACGTTAATGTCACTATTGTACTGTCATAGTAGCTCAGATGAAATTATGATTTGTTTTATTATGAATTTTATGATTATGATTATTATTTTGATTATGGTTGTAATTATTTGCTTTTGCTTTACATCACTTGTTATTTCAAGGATAAATCCTTTAAATCTGAATTCCGCCAGACTACAGTATTTCAGATACAGCATATACACTGACCCTTATAACCTAAATGTAATATTTATTCTATGATGGATGTTCAAGTCAAACCAGGATTTTTGTTTGTGCAGAAGAACAGAACACAGTTATGAGAGTAAAAAAAAAAACCTCCCTTTATTTCTCTATATAATCCCCTGCTACACTAATGTACTTATCCCAGTGTTTCACCAGTGCTTACAGTATAAACCATTGAAGGAGAAAGTTTCCTGTGTGCCAGAGCCAGGATCTTTCGTGCCTGAAATACTGGCCTCCCAGGAACTCCTTTAACGGGGCAAAAACAAGTGTTGTTTATATTATACATCTGAGCAGTTGAGGGTCCAACAGTTGCAACAGTTTTGAACCTGAGACCTTCTGAACCATAGTCTAACGCCTTAACCGCTAAGCAGCTTCTGACCCACTTAAATCGGCAACAAGGTATCCGTCAGTTTTTAAGGATCGGGTGTTCCACTCTCTGAATGTTAAGGATCATCATTCATGGACGTACAGCCTTCTTTAAAACCTTTACACCATTCAAATGTTTTACTGCGACTCAGAGTCTCATGACTGTAAGTCATCTGTAAATGTCAATAAGTTTTACGGCTTCATTCACGAGAAATGTCATCACAAGTCCCGGTTTGACTCGAACGCCCCTCGTATCGCATCGATCATGTTAAAACGTCCATAGTGTTCTATCAGTGAGGCTCAGGACTGCATATTGTTAAGCGGATGTGCGGTGTTTTTTTTAAAGCGGACAAATAAATATGAGTAATAAAGACACAATAATGAACGGACACGACAAAGAAAGGAACAATCTCGCTATCATAAAACAAGTTGATTTTAATTCACTTCGTTCAGAGTAGGAGGTATTTTATTTTACCACCACAGACAGAGCGAGAGCATCGCTAGGAAAATGTCTGCGTGCAGCATCTGGGACTTTGATATATATTACAGCTTTGTAAATAAATCCACACAAAGTGGCAAGGGGAGAATTTTATCTGAAATGTGGTATTTAGGAGATTCGGAGTGAATGATGATATGTGACAATCAGTCACAGCAATTAGTGTTGCTGTTAAGAGGCCTTTTTGTTTTCTCTCACCCATACAGAATGTCACAAATAAATCCTCACTTGCATTTGCATATTAATTGGATCGGAGACGTCAGGCATCTTTCATTAAGCAAAATGATCTGCATATTTGGAGACATAAAATAGTTTATTTCGACGTGGGAAAAAGAAGTCATTGGAAATTGACCGCGCCGTGGATGGGGCTTGACATGTTAACCCTTCGAGTGCTGGATGGTGGAAATTTTTTTTTTTTTTTTTTAATAAGAAAACAGTTTCAGAGGGAATTTGGGTTAAAACAATAAAACACCAAAGAAGCCGTTTCTCATGCACTTTATGGGCTGAGTTTAACGGTGATTAAATATGCTTTTTAGATAAATGTTTGCATAAGAACTCCCCTGTCTTTGCATGCAAATGTACAGTATACTCCTAATGTTTAACTAAAAGCCCGGATCATTTCAGGTTATCTGAGTACTTTGGTTACAGGCTGTCTCACTGAATAACGTCTTGTACAGTATGTAATCAAAGCACCGTATAGACTCACAGAATTGGGAAGATTTATGGCTTTATAATGAAATGCTATATATATATATATATATATATATATATATAAAATTTTTTTTTTTTTTTTTTTTTTTTTTTTCTTCTCCCTACTACACGGCTAATGTTCTCCTTATAAATGTGTCTGTCAGATGAAAAGCAAATATGAGCAAGGACTAATTCGAGATGGCAAGCCAGTCCAGACCTGGAGGGAGCCGAATGTGTGGGGATCTTTGTGCGTCAGACGCAGCCGTGCTTTGTTTGCTGTCGTTCTGAAGGGGGGAAAAAAAAAGAAAATCGACATCGGTGTGGTTCGATATGATTAAGGGAGGGGGGTCAGGACGGTAATGGAAGGGCTGTGTATCGAGGGGTCTACATGGTTAGGAGCTAGACTTGTGAATAATTTGATTAGGTTGCAGGGGAATATATCTGAAGGATTATGTAAATGGACTTGCCCCCATGCCGAATTCTTTTGAACTCCTCAGAACTCGCATCTGCTGGGGTCGGCAGCCAGACAGGACGGCTTGCCTTCGCCGCCGCTGATTCCTCTGTGTTTCCGTGAAGTGTTTAAAGGTCATATCGGGAACAAACAAAATTGCCCCTGATAGAGCTGAAAGGGCTTCTGTCATAAATGGCTCAAATTGATCTTTTGTTGATTAAAAATGAATGATAATTGTGAATGCATAAACATTTGCGCGCCAAAGATTGGGGTTTAATGTGTTTATTATCCTATCATAATTAGTCTTCATAGCCTAGGCACTAACATTCTGTCTAAGCCACATACACACACAAACACACTCACATGGGAGTACACACTCCATATTTTCCAGGCATTTTCTAGCCTGCCGTCTCAGCCGCCTTGATTATGAGATTTTTTCCCCCCCTTGGCCTTATTTGGTATATTTCTGGGTGGGGATGTGTTTGTGTTCGACTCTATGGCAACCAAAGTCAAGGTGACCAAGACCATGTTGAACACATTAGATTAGCCGAACACAGACACAGAGACAATGCAGCCTGCACAAAACACAATTTATCAGCTGCCTGATTGGAGGCCTTTCAGAAAGCAGCCCCGTCTGCCTGCCTGGACGTCCGTCTGTCTGGGGATTTATTACCGAGTGAGTGTGAGCACTGTTCTTCTGCTCTTCTGCCTCTGGCTGTGTGTGCAGTGTGTGTGTGAGAGAGAGAGAGAGAGAGAGAGAGTTGGCTGAATGGACCAGCGGTGGACCACATTGGGCCTGTTAGATAAAGCAGATCGGACTGTACTACTGTTTAGGGTGGAGTTGTAGGCGTGTATGGGAGCAGTTTTATTCCACCTTACAGAACCAGGAATAAAGGCAGAAATGTATGTTGAAATGATATTAAATTCTGCAAAAGAACACACAGTACTGTGCAAAAGTCTTAGGCACCATATTGTATGCTGTACCAATTTTGTTATATATGTCTATCATGTCTGCATAATTATGTACAAAATCATTCAGTATTTCCATATATAACTTAAACATTAATAAATAAATAACATTACAGGAGAATATATGCATGGCTGTAAAGAAATAAATATATACAGTAGTACAAGACAGACCAGTTTTCAGATTGAAGTAAAAAAAACCTAATGTTCACTCCTGGGATTTGCATTAAAAATAGAAAGGAGCGAGTGTGACCAAGTTAGCTAGAAGAAATCGTATTCTCCAGCAAGCTCAGTAAAACCTAACAGCTGTTTTACTTATAAAACTGCACCAATCTGTGTCTAAAACTCCTGATTTTAAGCAATGAGTTTTCACTCCAAATATTGACTGTTTATTTTATTTCTCTTTATTGCTCTTTATAGAAGTTTCTTTTACACAGAAATGCTTTCAAAAGCATCTTTTGCTTACGCCATATTTTTGTATGTGCCCAAGACTTTTGCACAGAACTATGAGTAAAACCGTTGTTAGGTTTTACTGAGCTTGCTGGAGAATATTCTCCTGTAATGTTGTTATTTATTTATTAATGTTTAAGTTATATATGGAAATACTGAACGATTTTGTACATAATTATGCAGACATGATATACATTGTATACATATATACAGTGTGTGTGTATATATATATATATATATATATATATATATATACAGTGTGTATGTATGTGTGTAAATATATATATATATATATATATATATATATATATATATATATATATATATACACACACATACATACACATATAAATATATATACACACACACTGTGTGTGTGTATATATATATATATATATATATATATATATATATATATATATATATATATATATATGTGTATGTAGAGAGAGAGAGCGCGACAGAGAGTGGATGGTGAGGCATTTACTGTACATACATATATACATGTACTTATCACCCACCTTATTAGGAACACCTTCTCTTGGATGCAATTATCTGATCAGCCAATCATGATGCAGCAGCACAGTGCATAAAATCAAGATACAGGTCAAGAGCTAAAGTTAATGTTCACATCAATAATCAAAATGGAGAGGAAATGTGATCTTGTGATTTTGTCTTATGATGGTGTGGAGTTTCCTGCTTTCACACTTCTGATCAGCTGTGATTTTCACGCAGAACGTGTTCATAGAGTTATAGAGTTTACACGTAATGTTGTGATAACCAAAAAAAAAAAAAAACAATCCAGTTCTTTGCGAGAAAATGTCTTGATCGTGAAAGCGATCCAGAGCAGAATGGTTTGAGCTGCCGGGAAGACGATGCCAACTCGGATAAACCCACTTGTCAGACCTTAAGGTGGATAAGTTACAGTACAACAGCAGAACACATCAAGCTGTACAACTGTACGCCACGAGCAGATATCTGAAGTAGGTAGGCGGAAAAAGGGAAAAACATAACCTTCTTAGTTTTTCTCTTCTAATTTTCAATTGAACAGTTATCATCCTTTAAAATGATGTAGATCAACTTCTATGAATAAGCAGAGAAAAGCATTTCATTGATTAAAATGACTGAAAATCACTGTGGAACAAAAGAATCACACAGCGACTATTATAACCTAAAGAGCTTAGATATTCTAATTCGCATCAAAACGTCTCATTAAAGGAAGTTAAAATTCATAATTGGAGTATTTTAATGTAAAAAAAAAACAATGTGTGTGTGTTCTAATATCAGGAGGCGTATATTTAAACAGACCGAGTGTAATTATCAGCCTGACTAAACTTGATCGATCACCGAAACAGCGAAATGCCACCAAGTTTAGCAGCTGAGCTCAAATCTGGCAGCACATGCACATAAACAGCGGCAATAATTTATTCTCTCGTCAGCGCCGGATCTGAGGCTCGGGCTCTCCGCGCGAGCCCGTCGTCGAGGGGAAGTGTTAAAGAATGCTTCATAGAAAGTGCAGCATGCTTTCCTATGCTGTAAAAGTAATCTCTCTGGCAGACGCTAGATTCATAGCCTTCAGGACATACGTAGATGGGAAGGTGCAGAGAAATGGAGATTTTTGCTCTTTGTGTGCTTTGTCTCCGTCTCTTCATCAGCGCATACATGTGAAGGAGACGGCGTAGTGCTGTACTCCTTAGATGATCTCTGAGATTGTGGGGAATTTCGAAGTCTCGAAGCTTCTCTCTCTCTCTCTCTCTCTCTCTCTCTCTGTGTCTGTCCGTGGCCTTGCACTGAGTGTGGAATGCAGATCGCAGCGGCATGGCCCTAACAGGAAAAAGTGTAAGGCTGAAAGGGACGACGCTCACACAAACACGCTGGCGCGCTTCTGCATCAGAAGGCGTCTTAGGATAAAGTTTTTAATATACAGCTGTTTAAAGTTTTTTTTCTTTTCCTTCTGAATCGCAGTAGTCCACCCGGGCTCACAGCCGCTTGTCACCGAGGTTGTAAGTGATTTAAGGGCGACAGCTGGATAACGGAGATTTTATTTATATGTATTCAGATTGCTTTTGCTGCTGGCCAAGCTCATTCTGGACTTTACGTTTGCTTTGTTATCTACCGCAGAGGTCCGCATTAAACAGCTGAAATCAGAAACGAGAGAGAGAGAGGGAAAAAAAAGAGAATAAAGTGAAAATCTTAACCGGAGGGCAGTCTGAATCTGAAAAGCGTCTGCTTCCTCTTCAAAATCTCACGCCGGAGAGGAAAACAACATTTCTCAGGAAGGGTCAGGGACAGGCTTGCTCTGTATTTGTCCACATTTCTTATGATAGCTGGAAAAAAAAAAAAAAAAAGAAACAAATATCTCGTGGTTGGGGGGGTTGGGGGGGGGATGATAGAGAATTCAGACGTGTGCTTTTAACCTACACTGCACAGTTCATGTCCTGTCAAGACACCCCGACACACACCGTGTGTGTGTGTGTGTGTGTGTGTCTTTGCGTTGGGGGGGGTCGTAGAAAATAACGCTGCTTTGGAGTCACCTGGATTTTTGATCAGGCTGTGTGACTCTGTATGTGTGTGAGAGGAGAGTTCCAGAGGCATTATTACCCTTGAGAGGTGAAAGGTCAAGCATTAAGCAAACTGCCTGTTTCTAGGCACGCACTAGAGATCTCACTCCTCTGGCCCTGGAAACCCTCAAGCGTCTTGTCTAAATAATCAAGAAGTCGTTCGGCGTAGATGCTGCCCCTGATAAATAAACACCGGAGACCGAGACTAAACACGTTATTATGGTGGATATTGATGCGTTGTCTGAAACTGTGTGGATTCCCCCCCTCCCTCCCCCCCACACGCATCTCAGATAAAGCAACACCTTGTGTTATCTAAGAGCTTTTATTTATATATATATACGTATATATATATATATATATATATACGTATATATATACAGGACAAAAAAAGAATTCTGGATCAAAGGTAAACTTACACACACACACACACACGCATATATATATATATATATATATATATATATATATATATATATATATATATATATATATATATATATATATATATAGATAGATATGTATATCATGTCTGCATAATTATGTACAAAATCATTCAGTATTTCCATATATAACTTAAACATTAATAAATAAATAACAACATTACAGGAGAATATTCTCCAGCAAGCTCAGTAAAACCTAACAACGGTTTTACTTATAGTTCTGTGCAAAAGTCTTGGGCACATACAAAATATATATATGTGTGTGTGTGTGTATATATATATATATATATATATATATATATATATATATATATATATATATATATATATATATATATATATATATATACACATGTGTATATATATATATATACATATATACACACATACGTATGTATGTATGTGTGTGTGTGTGTGTGTGTGTGTGTGTGTGTGTGGCCTTATGCTGCAAGTTTACCTTTGATCCAGAATTCTTTTTTTGTCCTGATATGTTTTTTGACCTTCTAAAAAGGAACAGTAAGTTTCGACCTCATTAATTAAAAAAACAAAAAAAAAAAAAAAGAGGAAAAACAGTAGAATGGCCGGAAGAGGGAAGTCACATCATATCAAAAGAAGATTAGAAACTGAAGAAAAGGCATTAAAAATTCTCCTTGAAAAACAAAAAGTCAACAGTGAAATGACGGTCTCTCTACAGTCTCTCACCCCCGTTCATCTTCCTCCCTCGTATTTCGTCAGCTGATATTTGTGAGCTTATTAACTTACACTGCTGTATTCCGGTTGCTCCTGTCCATTAAAACCCCTGACTAACTTCAGCAACAGCCTATTTTTTTTTTTTTTTGGACTCAGTGCTGCCATGTACTTGTTGACAAATATGTAGCACTCCTGCAAGAGACACACACACACACACACTCACACACACACAGCACATTATCAGACACTCAAAATAACCCAGAACGCTGGTGGTCCCATATTAGGTAATGTAGCTCTACCAGAAAGGAAGTGAATGAGAAATTTATTGACACGCCTGTGTTAGTGCGGGTTTGCAGGAGGAACAGAGTGACCTTCAGTTTAGACCCGTTCAACACCGGCACTTTATCACACACAGTACCAGCACGAGCATGGGGGCTAAAACAGGCTACAAACATGCACAGTCTTCAGGAGTGTTTGAGGTTTTTTAATAAAATACTAACAAGACGTCCGCTTTTCATTGTGTGTTTTGGAAGAGTTTCTACTTTCTGGACTGAAATTTGGATCAGATCATATCAGCCAATCCCAGTGCCTCGTGTCTCCGTCCAGACTTTCTGCACAACATCCCAAATGTCTCTGATAGACGTATTCGTGTCTGAAGTAAAGTATGTTTGTCACATAAATATTATAAATCCAGAATTCAGTATTCATTCATTAATTTACAGTGTTGCTTATTAAAAATATATATTTTTGCTAATGCATAGTTTATAGGAGGTAAACTGTCCTTGATTTAAAGTATGGGAACTTTGTCAAAATCTTGACAAATGATCCTGACATGAATGCAAAAAAAAGGAGAAATGGTTCACATTGAAACTCAAAGTATTGAGAAGCTGATGTCACATGACCACAATCTCCTTTCAAGTCCACTTTGTTCTTTGTTCTTTTAAATTAACTGTTTAATTATTGACATTTTATGTTTTGCATTATTTTAGTTTTATATTTACTTATCTGTATGCTTTTACTGAGTTTCATCAAATATTATTTATTCAACATTCTTATATAAATTTTTTTTGTTTTATTATGCTAGATCTTATGCTAAAAATAGAATCGCTCGCTTCTTAGGTAATAATAAATTAAGTTGATTTAAGGTTATCAACAAAAACAAAAGTCTCAATTAGCTGGGCAGTTTAACTAGCTTATTTACGAGGCTAAGTTAAACTAAATTAGCTTAGTTAAATTACAAGAATTCAAATGACTAAGTTACAAAATCGACCTAGCGTGCTAAATTATGTAGCTACATTAATAGCTAATTTCCACAACTTACAAGCTGAATACACAAACTTAAGAGTTAGTAACAAAACTAACTCTTGTTTTCTTGTTCAGAAATGATCGCAAAAGCTAACATAAATAAAAAAAAAAAAATTATAATTTTTTTTATAAGATGCAACTGTGGCGTCTCATTGTGAATGAATCGGTGCACGTTATGGTCAGAAATGCTCTGAAAAAGTCTGTGTACGATTTCAATAACTCAAAAAAATTTTTTCCCCCAAAATATTACATAATACTTAATAAAATAACACTTGTAGTTAAGTGTAGTAAAAAAAAAAAAAGTCAAATATTTTTAAGTATTTTCCACAACTGACTATTCTGTAACATTTAAATTACTTAAACTTAATTTTTTAAGAAGTGAATATCTAAAGAATTCGGTTATTTAAAATAAAAAAAGCATAAACAGCTCTGCAGATTTTTAAAGTAAGACTAACGAGAGTACTGCAGATCGTTTCCCACCACTGGACTTCACAGAGATAGCGCCTCTCTTGTAAAGCACCTCTCTTGAATTTTGTTCTATTTTTATCGTGATTTTTCTCCTTGAAAAGGAGCAAAGAGAGGGTGGGAGGCGGCGCATGCCGTCCTGGGTCCCTCTTTAGGAAAAGTGACACTCTGCCTTTAAAAAGCCCATTTGAGCAGGGAGATAAGGAATTTAGTGCCTTTATCAGAAATGCCTCTGTTTAATTTAACTGGGTGAGGCACTTCGGCTCTGGCAGCAGCCTTTTGGCCCTGGTGATAAATTTGCAAGAAAGTGGAAAAGCTCGAAAGCTCGAGAACAGATTAGTGGGACACAAATATAGAAGTGACACTATTAGTCAGGTGCTCGCCTCAACAAGTGGCCGGCTCTGATAGAGGAGTGTGTGCTGGAGTCTGTGCTGTTTCTGCTACCGCTGCTGGATTGATTGCAGTGTCAGATTGATTGGAGCAGTGAGGCATGGGCCGTTTGTGTTTCCCATAACTACTGACCTCCTCTCTTCCTGCTGTAGGCTCTCGTTCGCTTTTCCTCGTTCTCCCTTCCTGCCAGCTTTACTCCCTCCCTCCCTCCTTCCCTCCCTCCCTTTACTCTGTGCAACAGTTGGTGTGTGTTCATCTTGGCTGCACTCCATGGCTTGTTTGATGTGGTTTGCAGAAGTCCCGATCTACAGTCCCTGGCCACTCTTTCTGTCATCGGTAGACCTGCTGTCTCTTCAGTCTCCATTGACTCCGTTTAACCTCCGCCTACCCACGGCACATTTAAACAGCTGCTCGCCTCCTTGCTCCTCTCTCTCTGGAGATGAGAAGAGTGTTATTGTGTCATTCTGTTAAGAGCTGATTCAGTGTTTGCTGAAGGATTCGCATTTTTAAAATGGTCTTTGACTCACGTATTCAGTCCTTCACACAACAAACAAGGCGTATGTCTTAACATAAGCTGTTTAAGGGTGCTGTTGGGGGGGGGGGGGTCTAATGAATGGGGTCAAGAATTATTGAGCAAAACCAACAGCTGAATTTCTGTTTTTCAGACGATCACTTCTTCTGAACCATACAACACTAAGTTGCATTCCTTTCTAAAGAGCATGCTGTATTTTCCATAAAGAGAGAGAGAGAGAGAGAGTAGGGTACAGCGGAGACAAATGGCCCTGCACGAGTCACTGTTGATTCAGAGGACCGTGCTGAAGAGAGGCAGTGACCCTACATGGGCACCTTTCCCTGCCTATACCGGCACGTATAAGGTAAACTGATAGGCGAGTGAAATATCTCCCACTTACACAAAAGAAGGCAAGCTGGAAGAGGGCAGACAGGCAGACAGGACGGATATGGATTTGCTCACAAAGCTGATAAGGTCTCGTTTTGGAAATAAATAGTCTTTGCCAAGAACATTCAGTCATGCTAAGTGGAAGAGAAGCTCCGGTTCATAGCGGCTGCACACTGCATCTGAAGCAGCTCTCAGGAAGATGATGATATTATTAAAATCCACGGTTGGTTCTGTCCATTTTAAGGGAATTGCCTTGAATTATTGACATTACTTATTAGGGAATCACCAGGGATCACCCGATACCATATTATCACCAAACCGAGGTGGCAATTCGATTTGTATCGTGATTCTGTTTGTGTCGCGATGTTATAAATATCCAGATTCTATAGAATTAAATTTTTTTTTTTTTTTTAGATTTTGTTGCAATTCCAAACAAACTTACCAGATAATGTGCTTCTTGCACTTAAGATGATGTTCTGTCTGCTAATGTGTTAATAGTTTAGTTCGCACCATATTTACACAAATACAAACATTTACACAAAGAAATTGATATATATATATATATATGATACACCCATACACACACTACAGGAAAAGAAAACCGTATAAATCTTAAAATTATAAATTTATTACTATATGTTTATGTATATGATTTATATTAATATAATAATACTATCAATTTTATATATATATCCTACTATTTTTCTTTTCCAGAAGTATACATACATTATTTTGGCTTTTATTTATATATATATATATATATATATATATATATATATATATATATATATATATATATATATATATATATATATATATATATATATATATATATATATAAACATAGGCATATTATTACTATACATTTATATATATGATAATAGCATTAATATTATTTTCATATAATATATATCATACTATTTTTCTTTTCCTGAAGTGTGTATAAATTATTTTGGCTTGTATATATATATATATATATATATAGTATGTATGTATATAGTATGTATGTATATGTATAGTTTTCAGTTTACTCCTAACAAGAGATCTGTTTAGGGCAAAATGATCAATTGTGGATTTTTGTATAAGAGTTGTACAGTATGCTTAACTCCATTGTTTTTCAAATTAAAAACTAGGCTATGCTCTGATTTTTAGATTTACTAAAGTATTTGGTATCTACCTGGTTTGATCAGTAAATATTGTCCAATGTACATCTTTATTAAACACTTTATTCTGGTCTGGAAAGACTGGGCGTAAGAAAGGAGATCAGCCTGAATGGGACGCCAGTTCATTGTCATGAACACAAGAGTAGACAATCTGTTTACGAGCTTGTTTTTGGAAGGTGGGGGAAACCGAAGAAACCAGAGGAAACCCACTTGATCTTTGGAAGTGTATAGGAAACTCTATACAGACATTAACTAGAGATCAGGAGCGAACTGGGGCCTCTGGAGTTGTGAGATGGCAAAGCTTTCTTCTGCTGCATCTTATACACAGATGAATAAATGCACTACACATAGAACAAAAAAACAGCATGGAGATGGAAATGCGTGGAGAGGAAATGCGTTTACTTACTGATAATGTAGACAGGACACATTTTATTTTGTTTTCTGGTATAAAAATCTGACTTATATCTTATGTAATTTTTTTAACATCATGGTTTATAATATAACTGTGTCTGTAGGGTAAAATAAAAATAACCAGTGTTGGAAATCATATATAGTATGCAATATGCACACACACACCTGCTAGTTCTGTCTGTCATTTCCTGTAAATATTGTTTCAAACGATTTGCTTAGAAATGATTGGAAGGGTCAATGCAGCATGTGTTACAAATAAGCGAACCGAACCGATGGATTAACTTGAGAGCTGGATTTATGTGTTAGATATGTGATCCCCCCGAGGATAAATCATCTCACTTTCCTTTTAAGTCGGGTCCGAGTATGGGGTGTGATAGATAACTGGTGTGTAAACACACACGGCTGCCCCTCGGGCGCTGTCCAGGAGAGCAAGTCTCTCGGTTTCACGGCCAGGCGGAGATGTACAGGGAACAGACGCTGCTGTCACGTCACGCTCACCTCCTTGTATCTGCCTGCGGCTACACATGCCACCGTCGCCGTCCCTGCCTCATGCCAGCCCTCTCGTACACTCACAGACGTTGGAGCACACACACACACACATACGCACACACTCTTGCTTGTTGTTGTACAGGAGAGATGTGAAGGGTGCAGGCAGGGGCATCTCATCTCTCTTTAAAGTGCCATAACAACCTCACTATCTCCAGAGACATTGCTAACTACAGCTATCAAAACAGCTTTTAGGTGTTTTTCCATGCACTGCGTAAGCGTTCCAGCTTATTTTCTGCTTTCAGATCCATGCTGTACGAACCAGGGGCGCTAGTGCTAATTATACACTAGTATAATTCTATTGTAGTGTAAATGTGTCAAGGGTAAAGATTTTTTTTTTTTCCCGATCTGGTTTGCACGTCAATAAAAATAATTTTTGACATTTCATATCAAGAAGGTCATGGATTCTCGAAGTTTTTGCAGCTAACCTCCCATTTAAAAATTTCACACGATCCCATTAGTGCATATTTATTTCTCTAGCTATGTAAATATTAAGCTCATTATTTAAACATGCATGATGATATTAATTAAAGAGATTCCAACATTACACTTTTAAAGAATGGATTTTTATTAAAATTATTAGATTCAAGTTAGCATTATTTATAGACCTCATTTTTTTTAATAACTTTTTTTTTTTTTTGAGTTTCTGAAATTCTGTATTAATTCCATGAAATTAAGATCTCATATTTTATGTGTCTGAAATAACCCACTGATGATGCATTTTTTTATACCTGAAACTCACCTAATTTCACTCCTTTTTCAAACACACTATTTCAGTTTCTAATGTGGAGCCACAGCAAAAAGTTGAGCAACAAGCTAAAGGAGAGGATCTCATTATATGAGGTCACAAAAGTAGAAAAATCTAATTGGTTTGTTTAAATCAATACAAGAATAGGAAAAATAAACAAAATCAAATTCAAATTTTATTAGTCACATACACAATCATACACAGTATAATATGCAGTGAAATGCTTTTTATACGACCGCCAGTGACCTTAAAAAAAAGAAAATAAGAAAATAAAATCTTGTACGTAAAATAAATAATCAATAAAAAGGAAATACTAAAGAAATAATTTTAACTAGTAAAATTTGTAAAATTAACTGTGCATAAGGGCATAATAAAATATTGTAAAAATATAGAAATATGGTATTAAAGTGTCAGTGGTTGTGCAAATATGCATGAAAGGTGACATGTGCAATTGTCCAGATGTATGAGTATTTAGTGCAAGTGTGTATGAATGTGTCCATGATTGTCCAGTCAGTGTTGTGAGCTTAAAAGATGTTATTAGTCCTGTGTGGAGGTGTGATTGAGAGACCTTATCGCCTGCGGGAAGAAGCTCCTCCTCAGTCTCTCTGTGTTGGCCTTTAGGGAGCGGAATCTCTTCCCAGACCGCAACAAAGAGAACAGTCCATTACTGGGGTGACTGAGGTCCTTCATGATCTTCCTGGCCTTAGTCCAGCACCGCTTGCTGTAGATGGAGTGCAGGTCAGGGAGCTCAGTGCGGATGATGCGTTCGGCTGATCGCACCACCCTCTGTAGAGCTCGTCTGTCCTGCATGGTGCTGTTCCCGAACCAGGTCGTGATGTTTCCCGTCAGGATGCTCTCTATGGTGCAGGAGTAGAAGTTCCTGAGCACCTTGGAGGGCAGTCTAAAGTCTCTCAAGCGTCTGAGGTGGTAGAGACGCTGCCGGGCTTTTTTCACCACGGTGTTGATGTGACAGGACCATGACAGGTCCTGCGTGATGTGAACACCGAGGTATCTGAAGCTGTCCACTCTCTCCACTGGGCTCCTGTTGATGACGGGGGTCTGGTAGTTCCTCTCCTGCTTTGTACTAAAGTCCACTATCAGCTCCTTTGTCTTACTGACGTTCAGGAGGAGATTGTTCCTCTGGCACCAGTTCTCCAGATTTCCAATCTCCTCTAGGTAGTCCGACTCATCATTGTTGGTGATCAGTCCGACCACGACGTGGTCTTTTTTCTTTTTTTTTTTTTTGGAGACCTCTCTATCCACTTTAAATAACCAAACAGCTCAAAAAAAAAAATATATATATATAAAACTATGCAAAAAGATAAAACAACATCATAATGATTGGTTGTGATTTTCGCCAATAAAATAGTAGACACCAGAGCGACGCTTTTAGGTCACCAGACCCCACTTTGAGAACCATGGCTTCAGGGATGCAGAATGGTCGTGACACTCTTAACAATTCTCGTAACAAAATAGAATAGCCAAAAGATCATTAAGAGTAGCACTGAGACTTTTTTTTTTATAATGATGTTGCGTTTGCAGAGATCATATTAAAGTTTAAATTTTTGTTGTAGTCATCAAGTTGCTATTAAGTCTATAAACTGGAAGTCTAATTGGTCACGTGTACTAACGTTTAATTTACACTTCAATAAAAGCAGTTACAAAACTGCAAGTAAGACTTTTTTTTTTTGAAGACGTTTGAGTTAATTTAAAGTTATTAGGTTGGTCATACCTGGGCTTGCTCAAAGTATTCCCATCCAAATCATTGAATTCAGGTGTTCCAATCACTTCCATGTATATGGGTGTGTAAAATTAAGCACCTACAGTAGGCATGCAGACCATTCTACAAACATCTGTGAAAGAATGGGCCACTCTCAAGAACTCAGTGAATTCCAGCCTGGTACCATGATAAGATGCCACCTGTGCAATAAGTTGAAATTTCCTTACTACTTAATATTCCACACTTAATTCTCAGTGGTATTATAACAAGTTGGAAGTGATTGGGAATGACAGCAACTCAGCCATGAAGTGGTAGGCCAGGTAAAATCACAGAGCGGGGTCAGCGGATGCCGAGATGCATAATGCACTGAGGTCGCCAACTTTCTGTAGCATCAATCGCTACAGACCTGCAAACTTCATGTGGCCTGCGGATTAGGTCAAGAACAGTGCATAGAGAGCTTCATGGAACGGGTTTCCATGGCCGAGCAGCTACATCCAAGCACTACATCACCAAGTGCAATGGAAAGCATCTGATGCAGTACTGTAAAGTATGCCGCCACTGGACTCTTGAGCAGTGGAGACGTGTCCTCTGGAGTGACGAATCACGCTTCTCTGTCTGACAATCGGATGGACGAGTCTGGCTTGGCGGTTGCCAGGATACCATGAAAACAGAACATGGGAAAGGAATTCTTAAGGCTTCAGCGTACCAAAACGTTTTGGACAATTTCATGCTCCCAAATTTGTATGAACAGTTTGGGGGATGGCCCCTTCCTGATCCAGCATGACTGCGCACCAGTGCACAAAGCAGTGTCCAAAAAGACATGCATGAGCGAGTTTGGTGTGAAAGAACTTGACTGGCCCGCACCCCTGATCCCAACCCGGTAGAACACCTTTGGGATGAATTAGAGGCCTTCTGGATCAACATCACTGTCTGACCTCACTAATGCGCTTCTGGAAGAATGGACAAAAATTGGCATAAACACACTCCTAAACCTTGTGGAAAGCCTTCCCAGAAGAGATGAAGCTATAGTTATAGCTGCATAGGGTGGGTCAACAGCATATTAAACCCTATGAATTAAAAATCGGATGTTACTCAAGTTCATATGCATGTGAAGGCAGGCGAGTGAGTCCTTTTGGCTATATTGGAAGGGGTCTGGACTTTTTCTGTAGGGATCCAAAAATGGTTCTTCCATGGCATCCCTCTAAAGAACATTTTCTAGCACTTTTCTGGGGGTGTAATCAGAGCTGGCAGCAGTACTGGTGAAGAGAAAAACACATGGATCATGGATGATGAACTATTCCAGTCCTTCGATGCCAGACTTGTCCAATTTTCTTTTTGTATGGAAAGTGTAGTTTTGGTATTTTGTTATGACAACCCAACTTTCCACCACATGACCATCACCATTATGAGCGTATGAATTTAGAAAGATCTCTACGCCATGCTCTTTGTCCGAGCTTTGTTTCCTTTCCAGTGTTCTGTTCCTCACAGATCAACAGCCAGGAGAAGTGGCTTGGATTTGGAACGTGTTTTAAACCGAGGCCTACAGGGATGAAGCTTTTAAACCTGACGACTTATTAGGCAAATTTTCCCTTATTGGACATGAGAGTCGTTTTTTTTTTTTACTTTTTTTTTTTTTATTTATTTAAATGAGCAAAGCCTGATAAATGAACAATGGCGCCAGTGATTAATTAATTGAATAATTAATGAGATGTATGCCTATTAATAATGCAGTTCTGTATTATCCTTCAAATAAGTGTTTTTTTTTCCCCCTCTCTCACTCAGATTGGACCAGGAGGCTAAAAATAACATCTTAATAGATTTAGAAAATGTAAAGCACTTCAGATTGTGCCTTTTTGTGAGTGATTACAGTGTTGACTAATTAATATTTAAAATATTTGACTAATGAAGGATAGGGGCTGGCGGAGGGGAGACGTACTGCAGCCCGCACGAGCAGTGAGCGTCTGTGTGCGAGTGGCTGATCTGGCCTTGTCCACAGCCCTGCGTACTGACACGGTTCAGCCCTAATACTTGTCTATTCCGATTAGGATTAGTTTGTGCCATAGCCACTCAGAGAGACGAGGGCTGATAATCTAATGAATCGAGATAAAAAACACTGAGATTGGTTTACAGAGGAGCAGGACTTAGAAGAGAGACACGGGGATTAGCCGAGCTTTTGATGCTGCTCTCCGCAGGCAGAGGCCCGACCACATGCATAGGGGCATGCATCAGGAGAGAGAGACCGAGAGACAGAGAGAGAGAGAGAGAGCTAACCAGGGCTTTATTTTGCCAAACAGACAGGAAGTTTAACTGGCAATGACAAGGTCGTGGTAGGCCCCATACAAAAAGGCTTTGTTCCATAGGCAGATTAAACGGCTCTTCCCCAGTTTTTACACTTTTGGATCATGTCAGACATGTTGAGAGTTAATCCGGACCGGAGAGGAAACATTATGGCTGAAGGGGAAGAGAGGAAGGCGCACATGAGAGTTTAGAGAGATTTCTATAGGGGATTAGGGGGAGGCGAAGAGGCACAACATGTCAAGTGGATGGCGTTTTTCATTATTTTAGTGAGAACTAATAGTTATATAGTTATTAAGATGAATGGAAAGCATGTTTGCATACAAATAATACTAATACAATAATAATAATAATAAGATTTGTGGTGGTACGGACTTTCTTTAACTGCTCATACTGTATTTCATTTATTAACCGTAAAGCATATTACACATCACACCCCTTTTGGGACTCCAAAAGGTGTGTAGTTACAGAACGAACGAGACCTGGGACTTTAAAAAGTTAATCATCTCCCGATTTCATGATTATGATTATTATGATTATGATAATTGTTATTTCCTCTTAAATCTGCTGTTCTGAAAGACATCCAGGATATACAGTAGCGTACACCTACTGGGTCTGTGTTGATCTGCTCTAATGTAACCTACAGTAACTGCCTGCTCTTGAACTAAATGCACACTTCCTTTAGATAAAAGGAATGATAATTTGCCTGATAAAATTGATTAACCAGGTCTGATAAGTCTAGCGTGCTACAGTGCTGGAGTCGGGGTTTAGGGTGGCCGTGAGAAAGGCGAACAGCACAGGAAAGGGTTCATGGCTACAGGTTGATATACATTGTTTTTCCTGCTCATGCTGGCGTGTTGATCTTGTTGAGCTGTGTGTGTATGGAGGTGTGTGTGTGTGTATTCCGCTGCGTTCTGCTAACGTTATACACTGCGTGTGTTGGCTTTGCATAGCCATGGCAACAGGCCAGGCCTGGGCATGTCGGAGGGCTCTGTTTCACTTGGCTCTGCATTGTGCCTGGTGTTTGGAGCATTTCTCAAAAGAATTGTCAGTGCGTTGGAAACTGATGTCACCGTTCAGTGGACTGTTCAATTAAAAGAAAAGAAAAAGTTGTCATGTGGAACTGTTGTTTTTCATGCAGTACATATATGGAGAATTTAACTTCCAGTCTAAATAATACTTTGGCGACTTTTTGGATAAATTATTATTATTATTATTATGATGATGAAATAAATCTTCATATTTAGGAGTAGGAAAGAGTTTGGTGGAATAACTGGAAGACCTTTATGCCACCTTATAAGCACGTACAGTAGGATTATCTGCTGACATCATTTAGCTTTCCGTAAGCATATGCTGCTGATCATAGCGGCTAAACTTGTATTAACCTGAATGATCATAAAAAAAAAAAAAACAAGGACATTTTCAGCAGTTGAACAAGCTGTCTGGGGCTGAATATATTTACGCCACTCATTTTAATCATTTTAATCATTTTGGATCGTTTCTTTGTGAAATTGACTTTACTACTCTTATTATAAAAATGATTCCGAAGCTCAATAAAGTTTAATAAAGGCGGCGAGAGGCCGCGCAGCCAACCTCTGGCAAAACGCTTTTTCCCTTTCTTGGGAGACATTCAGCAATATCATTTGGTAATTAACAGGAAAACGAGAGAGAAATAGAAAAGCCAATTACCTCTCTGAGGTAGCTAAAGGCCATTTTAAACTGTGTGCCCATGACATAATAATGTTTATGGTAAATATTATAGTCGGAGTCAGAAAGACCCTGGCGTGAGAGCGAGGGCGGGGGAGGGGGGGAGGAGGGGGGGGGGGGGAGAGGCATCAATCTGAGACTGAGAATAATTTATTAAGATCTGAGATGCGCCAATTATGTGGAAAGGACCAAAAAGAAAAAAAAAAGAAAAATCAAACTCTCCAGGAACCGCATACATGATTGCAATCTTGATTAAATCCCCCTGGATCTAATGAGTTGATTTTCTGCTGTTAATATTGCATTGGCTGATGATGGATTCGTTAAGATAATGGAACGAAGCTAAAATATAAATGACTCCCTGTCAAGGAGCAGATTTTCGTCATTTTGTGTCTGACACCTCCACCGTCGGGGATTTGCTTAGGCCTTTTTGAGCTCAGATTGACCAGCTGTGGAATACAGATCGCGTTGTGTTGCGCAGCCTTCTCCTTTAACTCGCAGTAAATACGCCGCTTTTTATTCCCGAGCTAATCCGGAGGATTACATCTCAAAAATGCTCTTGTCCAAGTCTTTTGTAGGTTGTTGTTGTTGTTGTTGTACAGGCCCGGGCTGTAATAATCTATCTGCGAGGTACTTTCGTAAACGCTGCGAATGGCCGACTGAAGGCCAGGTCTGACAATGAACTGTCTGTATTGACTTGTTTTTAGAAATGAATAAATGATGAGGTCTGTCTTGGGTGCAGATCTGGCCCGCTTGGTCTGTCTCACTTTCTTTTAAATGGCCTGTCACTTAGGTCAACAAGATGGCTGGAATTTGCACTCCGGGCCATATTGATCACTTTTCATACATGAGTAACACGAGTGGTTTGCACAGCAGTGCCGAGGAAACATAATGCGAAAAGCATTAATAATCATAGAGGATACTAGACTAGGGATTAGTGGAGGATGCATTCATATACACATACACACACACACACACACACACACACACACACACACACACACACACACAAACAGATGCCTTAGCTACAGTAGAGATCATGCATCATAAGAAAGTAGGGGTGGTTATGGTAACACGGCTAATCAAACATGTCTGTCAAGACGCCTCTGGTTAACGGGAAGTTCAATAACCGACTGGAATAATAGTGTTTCGGAGACTGAGACTAAAAATATACGACAAGCATGCAATCAAGGGTTATTAGTTCATGCCGCGTTTCCTTTAAGATCCCAGAAAATGGCTCCCTCGCCAACCGTAACCATAGGTAAAGTTTAGATTTTATGACATTTCCAGATTGCCGCTGGATGTCATAAGAAGTGCTCCCCAAACGTCTCTGCTTTCTCTAATCATCTTAATCGCCATTGTAGTCCATTTTCATGCTTGGCCTGGTCCCCCGACCCCCCACAGCTCCTCCGCTCCCTCCGATATTACCAGGGAAACTGCGTGATCGGGCCTCGCCCTCGGCCCTTTCTTCCATGTGTCACTTTTTTTTGTCCTGTAACATGTTTTTGCTCAAAAGTTTTTTAATCAATCAAGGATAAGGCAGAAAAGCGGCTTTGTCACGGCTAGGCCCGGGGTCGTGTGATGCTTGCTTTGCATAGTGACAGGTCCTCAAAGGAACAGAAAGGAATATTTTGGGGGGAAAATAGCGGTTTCCATGGTGCTGGCACTTGTTGCGCGCTGCTCCCTATTCTTCGCTCCCACGTGAGCGGGCCATTTCAAAGGGACAGACAACAAAAATTAGGGCAGGAGGGCAGGATGGGGCACAGAGGTAGCTGCCCTCGGCCCCGGGCCTGTCCTTTCCAGCAGACAGTGGAGAAAAGCGGCCAGAATTGACAGCAAAAAAGGAGGCCTATGTGCCTCTGTCAGCTCCACATAACGAGCGTTATTAAGTAAATGTTCGATTTTTCATTGTGCCATAGCTGGTGAAAAGAGGCACAGAGGGGAGCAGATAGTATTTGAAAGGAACAAAGCTGGAGAGGAAAGATCGTGTACTTTAGTGGCTCCAGTCATATGACTTCAGTGTCACACAGTCATTGATGGCTTTTCTGTGAAATCTGGTGGCCGATTCCATTTTTATTTCGCTAACAAACAAGACGTGGTTGTAAATTCGGACAAAAAGGTTGGTTAGGCCAAGATATACTGTATGTATTGGAGTCCAAAATCCAAATCCAAATTTTGGATTTATTTCTTAGTTCAATACGAAATATGTACATATATTTCTGAATTTCTTAATATTTGATAAATATTTTGGTTTAATGACAACTGGCACTTTCAGCCTAAAAAAAGAAGAAAAAAAAAAAATCCAGATTTTCAGTGCAGTGTGTTTCTTGGAAACACAAACACACTTTTCTTGGATAGCGCTTGTTTAAACGTGTACTCTCCTGTTCGCACGCTCTGAACTTGCACTCGAGTATCTGACGAATAAGACGTTCCTATCCTCTATCTATTGCCATCTTTTGCAGATCGGTCTATCAGGTATATCATTCGGCTATGAAATATACATGAAGGTTTAATGCGGAGCGTCAACGGCTGATTATCTCTCGCCGCACCTCGCATTCTTTCCGCAGTTGTGTATTCTTCTCGGTTTTGGCAAAGGCTTAATAAGGTCAAGGTATTCTTGCTTGTCAGGACTCTGTTAAACAATTTGCAATCATTTCCATAACATCAACACCACCCACAATATCAAACAAGGTTACTGCCACCATCAAACATTCCACGCGATTAAGTGCGGTTTTCAGTGATTGAAGAACCTGACGGTTTCGCCTCTCCGAGTCGTCCCGAGCCGAGAGCCGCGCCACCCTTTCGGCTTCATTAAAAGGCGCTCTGTGTTCTTGATTGAGTTACTTAACCAATAAGCCTAACCAATAAGCCTTTCCTGGCAGGAAGCGAAAAGAAGGCTCTAAATGTCAAGGTTTCATGTCGGCCGTCCACTGCCTAATTTCCTTGCCAAAGGGATCCAGGCCATATGTGTCAATAATTGGCGAGCTGGTTTGTCTTTGAGATCCTGCACAATCTGCTTCCAGTCTGCAAGTAAAGGTTAAGGGAGTGCTGGGATATCTTCCTTGATGGCATTTTATCATGCAAGGCATGCCCTGTTTCCTGATGAATATATTAAAATTATTACTGTGCAAACAGACTTTCTAATTACTGACCTGCTTGCCATTGTACTCGGCGCTCTCCGTTCATGTGTTTTCTCCTCTCTCTCTCTCTCTCTCTCTCTCTCGCTCTCTCTCTCGCTCTCTCTTCTATGCCTTGTTTATTTATCTGCACCAGTGAATACAAAATACAGAGCAATGTCATTTCCATCTGCATGCAAAATTATTTTGAAAATGCCAATCTTTCCTTATTATACATTGTAATTACAAGCCGTTTTATTATTAGATATTTTTTTATTATTGTTATTATTATTATTATCAACAGACAGGAAAGTCCTTGAGAGATGAGAGACAGGGATGTAGACGTTTGGCCACGTTATATGCTGTATATTTATACGGTGTATATCTAAAAGAATCCAGACTTCCCAGGAACTCCGTCAGAATGAAGCGTGATGAGCGATGTTACTCGTGTGTCCGCAATGCTGCTGAAATATCAGTGAGAAGGAGCAACTCCACGCGGAAAAAAACTTGGCGAAAGCGCGCTCGGATGATCATAAATCTCAAATATGCATTTCATTACTTTTTCAATTATGCTCTACGCCTGCTTTCGTGAGGTATGAGAAAAATGAGGTGGCTGAAAAAAGAAAGGGAGAAAAAAAAAAAAAAAAAGAACATTCCTCGCTATTTTTGATTTTGTTTTGTCACCTACATTGACGCGCAGCAGGTTTCTCCGGTTAGAAAGCCAAAAACGGCGACATTTCTATTTTGTCTGTTTTCAGCGCAACTTTGATGCATGCACAGCGGAAAAAGGTTTTCAACTTAACCTGTTTGCGGTGAAAGGGCAAGGCCTGTTGTTTACCCGAGAGTAGAGGTGTTGCAAAGGGCTTTGATCAGAAACCAGATAAGAGGTGCGATTTTCTGTAAAGTAAGGGACACTGCAGTTCCTCACAAAGACAATTAAAGGAAAATGGAAGACAGCCCCTGTGGGTTAAAAATAGAAAATTAGCCACATGCATGCCGGAATGCACAGCCCCCGATACACACCCACCCACCCCTGTTTTTCTACCGCCAAACTTACTGAACCTGCATTGTTATGTACGATCAGATCTGCCAGTTCCTCCTCTAAGCTCCTTGTCACATTTTGACTTAATGAAGTGCAACTTGGAAGGGAATTGGGTTCATCATGCTAGTCGCACGATGCTCCCTTGTTGTAGCAAACAGGAGCAGCATGGGACCAAAGCGCTACAGCGCGAGTCGTTATCATTCCGGTCAGTCTGTTTAACACAAAATTAAACAAAGAACTAATTAGTGCCTCATGAATTAATAACTGCACTGTTGCCGAGTAGAAGTTGGGTTGCTGAGGGGAGATATAAAATAAGTAGGGAGACCAGGTTCGAATTATTATTACTTTTTGAGGCGTTTGTGCTCTCAAGGTTAGGAAACTTTGTGAGCTGTCACAGTCACTCAAGTGCATGGAGCATGGGGTGGGGGAGCGGGAGTGTGTGTGTGTGTGTGTCAGAAAAGCTTCTCTGTGCTCAGGCATGGACAGATGGCAGAGATCTGCAAGGAAGACGTGCATGTAGAATAGGCACACGGTCACATCAAGATAAAGATGTGCATAATTCAGACGACTTTGGACCTTTATAAAGGAAAAAAAAACATGATTTAAGATCATCTGCCTGTTTGACTTGATTTTGATCCAACAGTCAACAAACAGATGTGTAGTGTTTTATATATATTTTTTTCCCCAGATTTTTGCATGTGAAATAGGATTACTGTCCCAATCCATTTTAATTCACAAGAACTGAATATAAACAGTGAATGATCGTAGAATAGACAGTTTGAATAAGATCTTTCCATTGTTTGTCATCACCCACAATCCTGTGGAAAATACATGTTTATTGCTTTGTTATATAATTTAATGTAATCCTGAGGAATGCTGTAGTTCTCCAGGCTTCCTAAAAGACTTTTACCTGAAGGGCTCTTGTGAACATAAGACATGAAGCAGTGAGAAACAGGTGCAGATGGTGACAGATGATCAGGCCTGTGGTTAGTTTACTGCTGATGCTGAATGCTGAGTGGGTGGAACAGACGAGAGGGGAAATGAGGTTGCTGCTGAGGTCGTTACATAAAACAAGCCATTTTTGAATTGTAGCTTTTTTGTTGCAGTAAAACGTTTGTTCTTTAAGTAATTAGTTATCTGATAAAATTTTATTTAATATAGAGAAATGAGTGGTGGCTTAAGGCTTTTAACCAGTACTGTAGTATGTCATATTGTTCAAAGTACAAAGGTCTATTTTAATTAAAATATTTAGTTAAAGAAAATTGGTGCAAAAGTCACGCAAATACTGTACCAAGTGAAGATAAAAAACAAAAATGGTGATAAATATGAATGAAAAAAAATACTTTGAAGAGTTTTGGTTTATAATACAAGCAAAATAGAAGTTTCAGGTTTTTATGCTAAACAATGATAGATTTACATACAGTACATGAGTCCGTTTTATTTGTTTGTTGTTGTTTCCACAAATCTCTTTAACGTCATGAATTATTATTTACAGTGATCTTACATGGCATGGGCACCAAAGGGTTTAAACTGAAACTACTTAAAAAAAATAAATAAATTCTACCCACTCTAATGACTGGTTATGACATGATCCTCTGTCGTGCTCTGTTGCAAGATGCACATATAGATATCACATACTGTGTATATATATATATATATATATATCAGTGAACAAACATTGTGTGGATGTTTTGCTTAGGAAGGAATCGGAAGAAAGTGGTCACAGTTGACTCGGCTTTACTGCTTGGTGTAATATGAGTTGTGCTGGCCTCGGCTAATGCGCGCTGCCCAAGGTCATATCGGCTAATAAAATCCTCCCCTCAATCAGATTTTAGGATTACTGATTCTAAGCAAATTATCATTGGCAAGCTGTGCTGAAATATTTGCAAAAGTGGTTAAGCGGCTAGCGCACCTGCTCCTCGGCGAGGAAAACGCAGAGTCGTCACCTGTCAGGCTTTACCAAGTGTGACATCATATGGTTGTCACACCGCGTGAGCGTGTGAGGGGTCACGACAGGGGTCGCAAGAGCTCCTGCTTCTTTTTCTTCTTCGTCTTTTTCTTCTTCTTTTTTTTTTGTTACAGCTAACCCTCGAATGAATGCACCTTCAGCAATGCTTGTGTGTCTATATGTGGAGTTAATAGTGTGTTTTATGAGCTATGCTATGAATAGATGTTTGCCTCGCTACTAATCGAAGGCTTTGTTTTGCTCTCCTCTTTGCTGTTTTTGCAGATGAAATGAGCCTGTGAATGGAGTGACTTGTCAGAGACGGAGAACAAGGTAGGACAAACCAGGACCTCTGAGTAATGACCATCCTTCTGATCCTCACCTCTCAAATCCCCCCGCAGGAAAATCAAGTGTCTTCATTTATTACAGCAGGATCAATGTGGCCAAGGCTGTAAAAATTGACAAATTAGTTATTAGTTTCACAACATTATTTTTTTCCCCCCTTCTGTCTGATTAACTTACAGGGAGGTGCTGGAATGTGTCACATTCTTCCTCATATAGGCGTTGTATAAACGGTGGTTATCTGTGCAACGTGAGTTGTGAGTTGCATCACATTCTTCTGTATTTACCTGTAAATTTCCACTCAAAGTGAAACTGAAATTCAAGCAGGTATAAGGCTAGAGATATACCCTAAACAAAGTAAAGAAATTTGGCATTAATGCATCTGTTTTTTTGAATATGGGGCAAAAAATACCTATGAACTGATGATCTGTCTTGACGATATTTTGTGCAAATATCGCAGAAGGATGCAGCTCAAGTATGCCAATTTCCCATAAAGATTATACAAGTCCTGATCAAACCAATAACCCTTCAATTCGACTTTTAAGTTGTCCACATTATGAATTTGAAAAATTGCCACCTACTCTGAAGTCTTTCTTTTTTTTTATGTACTGTATGGAGTTTTGTATGAGGCGGAGATGAAATCGCCCCCCAAACCACCATTTAGGTCTTTATGTTTTCTATAGCACCTGCACTCGAAGACCTCTTGTCTAAAGTGCATTCTCGCACTAAATATATACATAATATATAACATCTTTCCCTGCAAGGAATGTCTCATCCTGATGTTGCCAGGTCTCTGATATCTCTGGTTCAACAAGTTAAATTTGATCAGCCAAACTCAATATCATCTGACAGAACCACTCACTGTCTTGTCTCTTTACATACAGTATTATGCTAGATAGCTTAGCTGAAGTTGCCTTTCACTATTTGTAGTGGCAGCTATTTGACATTAGTTGCTCGCCACGTTCCCTAAAAAGCTAGCTAATATTATGCAATGAAACACATAAGCTGGAAAACTAACTGGGTGATTATATCGTAATGTGTAATCAAAAGTCAGGTTCAGCAGCAATAGGGTAGTAAGCTTAAATAAGCTAAAATTAGGACCAGCAAATATCAACGAAGACATTTGCTGACATTATCAAATACAGTATTCGGGCTTTTAACAAGCTTTTATATTAGAGTAGTAAACCAGCGAACATTATGTAACATTACTGTATGGTTATAAAAGTAAAGTAGTAAACTAGCTAAGATTAGGTAATTGAGCAAACTAATGTTAAAGTAGTAAACTAGATAACATTAGCGCACTGAAAAGTAAAGTAGTAAACTACGGTAGCCAACATTAGGGCATTAAACAAGCTAATGTTTAAGTAGCAATCTAGCTAACATTAGGGCACTGAACAGGTTAGGAGTAAAGTAGTCATCCTACGATAGCTAACATTAAGACAATAAGCTGATATTGAAGTAGTAAACTAGCTAACATTATCACACTGAACAAGTTGATGTTAAAGTAGCAATCTAGCTAACATTAGGGCACTAAACAGGGTAAAACTAAAGTAGAACACTAAGTGACATTATGACATTGAACAAGCTCATATTGAATTAGTAAACTAGCTAACATGAGGGTATATTGAAGTATATATTGAATATTGAACATTTGGGCTGATTGAAATAGTAAATTGTGCCACTGAACAAGCTAATGATAAAGTAGCAATCTAGCTAAAATTAGGGCACTGAACAGGCTAATGTTAAAGTAGCAATCTAGCTAAACTTAGGGCACTGAACAGGCTAATGTTAAAGTAGCAATCTAGCTAACCTTATGGCACTGAACAGGCTAATGTTAAAGTAGCAATATAGCTAAAATTAGTCCACTGAACAGGCTAATGTTAAAGTAGCAATCTAGCTAACATTAGTGCACTCAACAGGCTAATGTTAAAGTAGTAATACAGCTAACATTAGGGAACTCAACAGGCTAATGTTAAAGTAGCAATCTAGCTAACATTAGTGCACTCAACAGGCTAATGTTAAAGTAGCAATCTAGCTAACATTAGGGCACTCAACAGGCTAATGTTAAAGTAGCAATATAGCTAACATTAGTGCACTCAACAGGCTAATGTTAAAGTAGCAATCTAGCTAACATTAGGGCACTCAACAGGCCATTGTTAAAATAGCAATATAGCTAACATTAGTGCACTCAACAGGCTAATGTTAAAGTAGCAATCTAGCTAACATTAGTGCACTCAACAGGCTAATGTTAAAGTAGCAATCTAGCTAACATTAGGGCACTCAACAGGCTAATGTTAAAGTAGCAATATAGCTAACATTAGTGCACTCAACAGGCTAATGTTAAAGTAGCAATCTAGCTAACATTAGGGCACTCAACAGGCCATTGTTAAAATAGCAATATAGCTAACATTAGTGCACTCAACAGGCTAATGTTAAAGTAGCAATATAGCTAACATTAGTGCACGCAACAGGCTAATGTTAAAGTAGCAATCTAGCTAACATTAGGGCCCTCAACAGGCTAAAATTAAAGTAGTAAGATACTTTAGCCAATATTAGGGTATCGAACAAGCTAATGTTAAACTAGTAAACAAGCTAATTAAACAAGGTAAAAATATTTGTTGTGTGATTTTTAAAGGAGTAATCATTTTCTCTAAAAAGCCAGGGAACATTAGAATATCACAAGTAAACCTATCCCTAAGAGTAGTGCTGAGCGATTTTTGATTCTCTAATCTAATTGATTAGAAATGTGGTTTCTTTTTTAGTTAGTTCCAGCTGTAATTTAAATGACAGGCTTACTTTAAAGGACTGATCATTTCTTTAGTCAGAGCTCATTCAAAGGGGCTTGCATGGTAGATTAAACACTATTAAGAAATGGATTTATGCTACTATGATTGATACAAATGTATAACTTCAATGCAATTATGTTATTTATGTATCCTTGGTATGGGGAAGTTTTCGGTGAGGAGTTGTCGGTGCATTTATCGAGAGGAGTCTGAGAACTCTTAAAAACTGTAACATGAAAAACTGCATTTTTTTTTACTTATTAACGTCAAGTGCGGGGAACTGTTGGTTATTTATAGCTGTTATACTGTAAATGAAAACAGGAACTTGTTTGGCAAACTTTCCACGACGTTAAATCTAACCATATAACACAGAAAAACGAATGATGTCACCCTAATTAATAACAAACATAATTCAAATTCTTTAAGTGTGTGCATTGCAACGCATTACACCACTTCATCACTGATTAGTTTCCTGTGACAGCGTGCACCCTAGTGTTTTATTCCTTACTTATGTAAGAAGGCAATCTATGTGTTACAGTAAAACATCTTGACAGTTGAATGAGATCATAAACAATGATGTTTTCAGATTCTGTTACCAACTAAAAGAAGACTTTTAGGCAGTTCTGCTGAGCTAGGCGATCTTGTCATGCGGGACGAAGACTCTGGCTTTGCTCCTGGCTCCAAAGTCAAAAGAGATACGGACATGGAGGAGGAGGAGTGATGCCGTGTTTTGTCTCGTGTCAGTCCGGAGGATCATCCTCATGACCCGAGGGTCGGTCCCGACTATGATAACGGAGTGCGGAGTGCTCGGCTATGCCACGCAACAGCCTTTTGTCCTGCCAGTGTCCGTCAGCGGAGAGGAAGATGCACAGTCGCAGCATCTGAACAATCTCTCATATACAGCATGCATTCTCAGCCTGTATGGTACATTTGCACTGTCTGTATAAGTAGATACATTTTCTGTACTCAACAAGAATAAAACAAGCAATTTTTTTTTGCCATGTCTTGGCGTAATATGCTTTAGGTGTCCCAGCTCGCCTTTCTGAGAACAGAGTGTGCCAAGCTAGGCAGCTTGTGCATCATGACCCAATTCTCCCCTCGCTGCAACCTGAATGGCTGGAGTATAGTTAGCTTAATTGGGTTTTGATATATTTAATTCAGCTAATCAGAAAGCCCAACTGGCTCCAACATGGGGCCTGCATGCCTTTCTCTTTTCCACAAAGCTCCCAGAGACCAGGCGGGTGCGGAGTAAGAGCCTCCCAGAATGGATTCCCTCTCAAACAGTGGGAAGAAAATTAAACTGCCAAATTTGTTTTCATTGGTTCAGGGCTTCTGCAGGGAGTTGGAGGCTTTTAATTGCGCTGTAGCTGTGAAAAATCAGTCAGGCCGTTTTTAAAACAACATTAAAAAAAAGAATTTAAAAAAAAGCGAGCAGCTCCCATTTGCCCGGATGTTTTTTTTTTTTTTTTTTTTAAAAAGCTCAACAGTGTTTGATGTAGCACAAAGATTTTAATACTCTATTATACTTGTTAAATAATTACCTACAAGCATATTATCTCCTATACAGACTTGCACTACTGTATGTTTAAGAAGAGCAGCAACCCAAAGCTAAATGGTCTTCCGTCGTTACATTATATTTAACACGGTGTTCTGTTATTAGATTAGATTTACGTGATTTTTGCTTAAACTTTAGTTTTGAAAGCTCCACTCATTCCCTTGAACAATAACCCCCCCAAAAAAAACCTCCATCACCAGCACTTTTGTTTGCCCAGGCCCTATTTTCTCATTTGTTCTTTCTCTCTATTTTTTGGCCTTTGATATTTTTTTTTCCAGTGTGTCAAAACAAGCCGAGCCTACATGGAAACGGCAGCCCTGTGTAAATATTTATGATGTAACATCTCCATGTGAATAGACTTTCCTCTGAGCCCATCCATCATGGCCGGCACCTTGTGAAAGGGCTCCCCCCAGCCATGCGCTCAGGCCGCAGGAAGAGCACACGGGAGCGCCGCGTCCCCTCGCGCTCAAAGCATTTGTTTCTTTTTTTTCCCCCTTTCTTTTTCTTTTGACCAAGACTCTCCGGACTGGCAGAGCATTCGGGACAGTGTGCGCTCTCTCGCCTTTTCTGGACCCGGAAAAAAAAAACAAAAAAAAAAAACTTCAAAGCAGATCGGAGGCTTTTGTCTGCGCGATGCGGCCGCTCGCCTGCAGAATGCTGCGACAGAAAAATGCGATGTAGGTCAAACGGTGAAGAGTGGAAGAGTAGAATAGGCGGGCCTTGTTATCATCTTATGCTAAGTAGAATGAATCCGGGCACAGGTTGCAGAAATCGTCCAAACGAGGTGTTTATCGCTAGCCAGACAAGCACACGGCCTTGTCCTTCTTTATATGAAGCCATTGAAAGCTCATGTTGAAACAGCTGCGATGTTTGCGGGAACAATGTCTCATTATTTAAAGTGCCGCGCAACAATGGCTAGCCGTCCAGCGTTAACGGCTAAATCCGAGTAGCCGACCTTACAGTCACTTTAATTACAATCCATGATGCAATGGACCGATGTTTTAAACGGCATCATCCGATCGTCATACTGTATGCTTTTGGGTTAACAATAACACCCCCACCACACACACACACACACACACACACACACACACACACACACACACGTGTTTTTTTTTTCCCCACACAAAAATATTAACCACAGGCATTACCACTGTCACACCTGGCCATGTCAGAGACAGGTGTGGTCTCCTCCTGTCTGGATCGGGTGTATTTTCTCCTCGTGCTTCTTGCTCAATTCCCATCTGCTCGGTGAGAAATTAGCTATTGCAAAGACGGGCTTCTGAGTAGAGCAACATTACAGTGTCTCTCCGTGCTTTTTATCACAACAGACGGTTGCTAAGATGTAATTATCGCTGTCTCCCTCTGATAGACTGAGCCACGGGCTGAAAAGGTAATATGGATTATCACAATAGTTCTACGGCTCAATACTGCTATCTAACTTTATCCATTTATCTGCAATGATAGGAATCCTTTGTGTTGTGTGCCAGTGTAGCATGTATCTAAATAATAAAGGCTATTGTCTCGCTTCAGAAGCGAACGGATTGTCTTTTTAATTTCGCCGCTTTTATTATTGTTAATATTCATGCCATGACAGCCCGCGTGCACGCCTGAAACTGAAATATCGAGCCCCAAAAAAAAAAGGTGAGAAAAGGTGGCGAGAAACCTGAGCCGTTACGCAGCATAAATCCCGCCGCCGATCTTCTGTGTGTTTACCATCAAAACGCAGGAATGTTTCCCCATCACCCATAATATTACAGCACACCATCAAGGATAAATATTTCTCTCTCTCTCTCTCTCTCTCTCTCTCTCTCCACTCCCGTGTGTGTGTGTGTGTGTGTGTGAGACGGTGAGCGAACGACGAGCGCTCGGCTTTGAAGAGTATATATAAAACAGATGACATTTTTCCCCTTTCTCTCTAATTTTGAGTGCCTCTTTTCTCTCAGCAGACCTATTCAAGCTTTCAATACCCCCTCCCTTTCTTGTGCGCTTTTCTCAGCAAGCAGGAGGGTTTTACTTTACTCCTTTGTCATCCTAATTGATTGCATTAACCTTTTGAGTATTGAATTTCCTGTGCATCACGCCGAGCACAATGTGGAATATTATCATAATCCCTCCAAGTAATGGACACAGGGCAATCAACAATGCTTTAGGAAAAGTACATCTTTGAAAGATGGAGCATCTTATTATTTCCAATCAAAAGGCTCCCTCGGACCGGCAGGCTTTGAAAAACTTCGAAAGCCGTTTTTAAGGTGTCGTGTCTCTCCGTGCTCCGTTCCACCGATGCCTTTGAAGTTTAAGGGGGTTTTGTTCTGCGGCCCGAATCGGAGAACGAAGATCCCTTCTTTTCCAGATACTAAAGATTCACTGATGTTGAATGAGGACCAAAATAAGCTACTAAGTTCTATTATCATGCTATCTAATATCACCTTAATGCCCTTTTCATTTTTCCATGTACTTTTTTTTTTTTTTTTTTAAAGGACACGTGATAAGCGATCTACAACGATTGCGTCTTTACACGGCAGTTATGTCCTGCATGCACTGACTTACTGAGGAAAAACACTGCAGTCATGAATCACAGTTCATTATTATTCGACTAGACCGCGATTACTGTTGCTGTACTGCTATTTATGTCCATCTGAGTGTGGAGCAACAGTGAAATCAGGCAGAGCTGTACGATGAGGAGCCCAGAGCTTCCACCGGCACGTGTGTGTATTGATGTGATAATATGTGTGTGTATACAGCAAGGCCGCTGCACACCTGAAACAGCACCCAGGGTGTTTCTCTCTCCCACACACACACATACTGTAGACACACACACACACACATACATATTTAATGTTTCATGCTGGTTCAGGGTGGGTGTGAATTGTACGTGTCCACATAAATACTCTCAGAAACATTTGTTCAGATCATTACTGTATATAATAAAAAGAACTTCTTTGATGTTAAGTCATTTCTTTGCATACACTTTATTAGTAATAATTATCAGAGGTGTCAAGTAACGAAGTACAAATACTTCGTTACCTTACTTAAGTAGAAATTTTGGGTATCTATACTTTACTGGAGTAATTATTTTTCAACCGACTTTTTACTTCTACTCCTTACATTTTTAAGCAATTATCTGTACTTTCTACTCCTTACATTTTAAAAATAGCCTCGTTACTCTATTTTTATGATCAGAACGCACAACCCCCCCCCCCCCCCCTCCCCGGTCACATGATAAGAACGCGCACAACGCACCCCCTAACCTGTCGCATGATCAGAAAGCGAGACCTTAATGCTATTGTCGCCCCTCACGGTACTTTTACTTTTATACTTTAAGTAGTTTTGAAACCAGTACTTTTAAACTTTTACTTACAGTAAGTAAAAAGCTTGGGTTGATACTTCAACTTCTAAAGAAGTATTTTTGAACCCTAGTATCTATACTTCTACTCAAGTAATGAATGTGAATACTTTTGACACCACTGATAATTATCGAATCAGCCGATCGTGTGTCAGCAGTGCAATGCGTAAACTCATGCACTTACGGGATAGTAATATTCACATCAACCATCAGAATAAAAAAAAAAAAAAAAAATCTCAGTGATTTTTATGGTTGCTGGTGTCAGGTGGGTTTAATTATTTCAATAACTGATGATCACTTTGGATTTTCATGCACAACAGAAGAAAAAAAAAACAGTCGTGACTGTTGGTGGTAGTGTAATGGTGTGGGAAATCTTAATACCAGTCAATCATCACTTGAATGCCACAGTATTGTTGCATAGCCACAGTGTATCCCTCTCCCTCTGGTCACTTCCAGCGTGATAACACACCAGGTGACAGAGCAGCAGAAGACCAAACCATCCTAAACTGGTTCCATGATCACGACAATGAGTTCTGGGTCCTTCAGTGGCCTTCCCAGTCCATGAATCCAAAACCAGTTGGAAGATCCAGAGCATGAAAGTGCATCTAAAAAAAAATGAGCAGAAATTGGGATGTTTCCATCTCATGAAGAGTTGGAATTGAAGTATGGAATTAATATACAGCGCTGATCCTACTGAGGCAAGTCCTCTGAAGGTGTGTTGTGGTGCCTGGCACCAAGACTTCAGCAGTAGATCTTTTAAGACTGGTTTGTCCAGCACATCCCACCGATCCTTGATCTATGGAATTTGTAGACCAAGTCAGACCAAGTTTCGTCATGTTCCTCAAATCGTTCCTGGGGTATGTAGGGATGTATGTACTGTACATGTCAGAGTAATATCCACATGAATGCCAGCGCCCATGGTTTCCTAGCAGAACTTTGTGCAGAGCATCACACTATCTTGGCTGGCTTGTGGTCTACCCATAGTGCATCTCTTCCCCAGGTAAGCATACACATAACACATACAGTACACACATCTGGTCATCGATCTGATGTAAAACAAACAAACAAACAAGAAAAACCCCAAAGGATTCATCAGACCTTGCTCCATGGTCCTGACGCTCATGTGCACATTGTAGATGCTTCTGTTAAAGGTCAGCATTGGCACTCTGACCGGTCTGTGGTTAAGCAGCTGCATTACGCAGCAATTTACCTTCTCCAGCAATTTGTTCTGTAGTAGCTCTTGATGATGATTTGTCTGTGGTCAAAGTCCGAGCTCAGATCCTTACACCCATTTTTTCTGCTATTAACACATCAAACTCAACATCTGACTGTCACAAGCTGCCTAGTACTGTACTGTATATTCCACCCCATGACAGGTGCAGTGTATGTAGTACTGTATGTGTACACACACTCGCACTCAAGTTTTGGAAGGAGTGTCAACTTTCAGAGCTTTGAATCAATCATTCTCAGGACACTACCGTACTGTATGTCCTGCCTTCTATCTCGAACATTTTTTGTTAGCTTCGGGAGAGAGTAAATAATGAAGAATGGTGAAGGAACAACTGTTTATGGCAGTTATGAGTAAAAACAGGAACTAACTTGTTTCGCAGATGTTCCACATAATTAATGCAACTACTGTATGAACAACTATAAAAAGTCGTTCATAAATAAATAAAAACTTTGTTAGAGTTGGCAATTTGCTGGGGTATGAAAAGAATAATACACTTCTGGGTGTACTGTTATACAAAATTAAATAACCGTCAGTAATTCGGTTTTATGTCAAGCTGTGGCCCACTATCTCATAGTTTTTATTTTTATCATTGGTGTTTTAAATAAACACACCACTACAGTATACCTTATTCTGAACATCACATTTTAATGACAATTTAAAATCCTATGCTGTTACATCTTGTCATATACAGTAGGAATCTATATCTATATGTTTTATACAGTACAACACTATACAGTCAAACTGTTTAGGGTCACGGGGGACTGGAGCCCACAAAGTGGAGGACAAAGCATAAGCATACACACACACACACACACACACACACACACACACACAACAGTAATTTGGAAATGACAAATCAGCCTACATCACATGTCTTTGCACTGTAGGAAAAAAAACAGAGTACCCAGAGGAAACCCCTCGAACCTCCAGCAAACTCTAGATGAGGCGACGGCGGTAACCACTGAGTTACAGTAACACGGTTCCGCATTCATTCATTCATTCATTCATCTTCTATACCGCTTTATCCTGTATTTAGGGTCGCGGGGGGACCTGGAGCCTATCCCAAGAGACTCAGGGCACGAGGCAGGGTACACCCTGGACAGTGTGCCAATCCATCGCAGAGCACACACACACACACACTCATTCACACACTATGGTCAATTTGGGAACGCCAATTAGCCTAATCTGCATGTCTTTGGACTGTGGGAGGAAACCGGAGTACCCGGAGGAAACCCACCGAGCACGGGGAGAACATGCAAACTCCATGCACACAGAGACGGGAATCGAGCCTGGCCGGGAATTGAACCCGGACCCTGGAGGTGCAAGGCGACAGTGCTAACCACTACACCACCGCGCCGCCTATGGTTCTGCATTCATTAGCAATGAAATAGCCTTTTTTAAAAATATTATCGGGAATAACTTGAGTAGAATCTGACAAGTATTTACAAGAATATCAGAAGTGGGTGTTAAACCTGTCAATCACATCTAGTCAACACCCACTTTCCTGAAAAGCATAATCCGCAAGGACTAAAAGTGTTTCCAGGGTCGATATCACACGTAGAAGAAATAGTGCCGAATCTTGAATATACATTATATAAGATATTGATGTTTTCCTTATTTTTTATTTCCAGTTTAATCCCAGATCTCCATGCGTCCATCATTGTGTGGCATGTCCTCGTGTGTGTTCCAGTATGTAGCCTTTCACTTTCACATCTGCAGTTAACATGCTCAATAGTCGAACCACTTCAGCCGGAGGAGTGTGTATGATTTTTAAAACTTTGACGCTCGGTCATGCCTTTCACTGGAATAATAATAATAATAATAATAATAATAAAACTATTCTTTCATCAAAACCAGTGCTCCTATTGGTAATGGGACATGGCTCATTGAATTTCTGGATTGTAACAAAAGGCAGTGTCTGCTTATGGGGCTCAAATGCACGCAGCCACCTGGCTTCTCTGTCCCGCTCTTTTGTGTTTTAGGATTTATTCAACAAAACCCTGAAAAGTGGAGCGCTGCGGGGAAAAAAGCGAAACTGACTTTTCAGGTTTTAATGGGAGGGTAAACAACAGTGCAACGCATAAAATTAATTGATTGTTGAGCAACACAGACGCTGTGTTATCATGTTTCCCTGGTAACTGGAAATTATTGTCTAGTTGCTTAGATGAATTGAAGCAAAACAGCCTTTAATTTGTGTGAGTTGCATATATATATACACACACATAAACACACAGTCTACTTTTCTCCACCCTGGTGTGGAAAATCAATCGAACGTGACCCTTATATACAGGCTGGTGCGGTTTCTGATCAATAATTATTGTAAAGCGCAGATACAGTGTCATGCTTTGATGGGTTCAGGTTGGACGTTTAAAGATATTGGATGCTCGTATTTATAGAAAAAGTGTTCAAATGATGAACAGCGGTGCCGATATCTCAATTTTAGGCAGCGAAAAGGTCACAAGGCTCATTTCGTCTCGGCTCGTCCTGCTAAACACAGCGCATAACAAAATGGAGGATTTGGTTGAATGAGCGGTCAAGGTCGTTTTAAAGAGACGACGCCACCGGGCTGCTCACCTGCTGAAACCTCTGGCTTTCCTATTCAAATGTGCAAAAAGCACAGAGCCACACGCTGTAAAAGACATGGCTCATCTCCGTCATCCTTACATAACTCTCAGGTCAAGGCTGACAAGTTGACACCATGGGGGGGCGGGGGGGGGGGGGGGGGGGGGGGGTGTTGCACGCAGAGTACTGGCTAGGTTTTTCTGAAAATGAACAGCCATGCTACTGATGAGACGCCGAGGTGTGCTGTCGTTTCCACATCAATATCTATTAATGACAGAAATGACCAGCGCCGTATTACTTCCTGTGCGTCCCAGCTCACCGTCCAACAAACTGGATGGAAAAGGCAGGAACAGGAGGGAGATCCCAGAGGTGTCTGTTAACATCTCAGTCTGAGCTTGAGTTTCAGCTTCTGCTTTGGTCAGGACAGGACTCGGAGTTGGCATTTCCAACATTTATTTCAGCAACTGACACTTGGTGTCATGTTTCCTGCCTTTGCCCGAACCAGCTGTCAGCTACTGCACACTCAGATTCCCGAAGTCGAAAAAAGAAACGAAACAACAGTGCGGCGATGGAAACGGTTCTCTGCTCGCACACACACACTGTACAGGATTTCTCTCACTTTGTAAATTCTCATGCCTTTCACATGCGGCTGTTTGATTTGCCCCACCCGAGCATTTTATGGCTTTTATAACTTTGTTTAAACAAAACCCACTATCTTTATCTTTCGCTTTATCTCTCCTTTAGTTTGCTGTTTTTCTGCCCTCATACTGTTACGTCCGTGTGAATAAAAGTCATTTTAAAACACACGTCGACTGTAGGAATCAGATCTAATCTGCTTTTGCTGCATGCTATTTTCAACAGGTCCATCGAAAAACTCCACCCCCTCTTCTGCACCCAGCTCGTCTCACTATCAGCCTGACCCACATGCCGGTCACATGTCATGTTGTTTTTTTTTTTTCTTTTTTTTTTTTCGTCTGGCATTTTATGGAAAACCTGTGGGAAAGATAAACCCACAGGTTTTTTTTCTTCTCTCCTACCTCACCCTTTCAGGAGGACCTGAACAAGGTGCTCTTGTCTTAGATCCAGACTTAAACTCCGCGCTGTCCGTGACATCTTTACTCGCGACATCGACCGCATCCGTGCGATTCGATTGGATTTCATTTTTCCGTGCCTCGTGTTCCGGTGTCACCGCCGCATGCTGTTTAGACATGCCTGGAGTTACGCAGGAGGCTCTGGGTGGTAGGAACAGAAAGCGTTAAAGCAGATCTGAGATCAGGCAGAGCATCAGGTTCAGCACCGTGACCCGTTCTCCTTCACACTGGCGTCTGCCTGTAAATTTTCTGCTGCCCTTGCTATTCAGCCAATTACGCCAAAAGAGCTTTAGTGATTTTTTTTTTCTCTCTCTCTCTCCACAGCTGGGTCTTTATTTACTTATATATTTATTTCTTTCACAGACGAATGCAAAGCATCTTTGAAGGTTAAAAAAAAAAAAATGCTGAATTTCATAGCGCTCATAACACAAATCTTTTTCTTCAGCTGATCAATATGTGTCAGCTCTGTTCGCTTTGTAGAACAAACGCCCGCATGATATAAATCAACTGAATCAGTCGCACACCTCGTTCCCATTCAAATTCAAAGATATGTTTGAACAAATAAGTTATTATTAATAACAAGGAGACTCGCTGCAGGACAGTGAAATGAAGACGAATACAGTGTCAACACCTGGGGGGACGGGGGGGTGGGGTTGGGGAGGTGTTATGATCTGGCACGGCTCAAAGTCAGGAGGAACATTCTGTTTTGCTCCAAACAATGTGAGACTCGGCCACGCCAAACATGCTATTCTAGTATATGACTATACTGTATGTGTAGAGATTGTCAAAATGGACTCGAGTCCAGTTACAAGCACATCTGCATGGATCGGGGAACTCGGACGGCTTGCTGTCGAAGTTTCATCGATAGCAAGAAGAGTACAAAAGGTGAAATCCTATGCAGGAAAGTTGGGGTATGAACTGCTGGGGCCTTTTTTGCATGCAACTCAAAGAACTTTAAATGACGAAAGATTGAGGGCATTGAGTGCGTCTGAATCACTAAACAATGTGACCTGAAACGAGCCTGGAAAGTTTGGAAATTGAAAAAAAGGGAAACTTTTTTTTTCGTCTTTTTCTTTGCATATCTTTGCATGAGGAAACAAGTTCACGATGGTGGATTCGCATTTCTTTGCATTTCACTTTGTTACAGTATTTCACTTGGCATGACCATTATCCACTCCCTACGCCTTATTATTTAGCGATATCTCCCCAGGTTCCAGCATGCGATGCAGCTACAGTATACGATTCCCGCAGTGCGACCTCACACCTCCAGGGTTCGCATGTTTTCTCCCCGTGCTTGGTGGGTTTCCTCCGCTGCTCTCGTTTTCCTCAAAGATATGCAGATTAGTCTAATTGGTGTTTCCAAATTGCTCGTAGTGTGTGAGTGAATTGAATTGGCAGCCTGTCCAGGGTGTTCCCCGCCTAGTTCCCCGTGTCCCCTGGGACAGGCTCCAAATACAAACCAAACGAACTACTCCGAATGTCATTACAAAATAAATCTTGGACTCCAGTAAGATCACATTTTGGTTGTTAACATGCAAGTCATTCAAGGTGGAGTTCCCTTTTAACCAAGTCCCCATCATGTACCTAATAGCCACTCCAGAAAGCTCTCTTATCCATTATAGGGAAGTAGATAACATTTTAAAAAGTGCTATTTATTTCCTGACCTGCCTCCGTTAACAAGGCCATTTATAAAGTGCTTTATATAGAGCTTCACTTCTGCCCTGAACACTGAACAGTGTAATCTGAGGATTGTTTCTTCTTCCATCCTGTTTTCCCCATCTCGCTCTAAATGAGGCCACGTACCCGAGTGTGTTCAGTAGCCGATGTTTGTGAAGCCTCTGTAGAGCTATCAATAGAATGTTGAATGTGGACGAGAACTACAAAGCAGTCAGGGAATGCGCTCGTAATATTCCAGCATCTCGAATTCTGGTGCTAAATGTGCCGGGACAGATTTTATTTATTTATTTTAAAAGGTATTTGATTTTTTTTTTCTTTTTGTGATGAAAAAGTTGACACTTTGATTAGCAAGTTTAGATTCAACTTCATGGTGACGATGAACGGGGCCAGGTACGAGGCGAGATCACGATTAACACCATCTATTACCAGCACTATCAGCGCGTTTCTCCTGTGTAACACGGAGACGTTATTAAACATTATCATAACATTATCATTATCATAACTTGTCATTGAAGTGGTATCCTCAAAGGGATCGTCTCTTGTACTTTGAGTTTCTTTTCCATGAGAATAGAAATGCCATATCTTTAAGAAGCGATCTAATTACAGTTTGAGAGATGTTTAAGTCATACTGGGATTATGAAAAACACTGTAACAAAACACAGTTATGATAGTAAAAACTGCCCTTATTTATCCATATCATCCCCTGCTGCGCTAATGCACTTATCCCAGAGTTTCACTAGGGCTCGGATACCATCAAGATAGAAAGTTTACACAGTATGCCAGAGCCATGATCCGACTGCCTGCTTCATGTCTGATACGCTGGCCTCCCAGGAACCCCTTTAACAACAGCCCAAATATGTGGAAATGGCTTAGTCTGAGGTCAGGACTGTATGGGGCAATGTGCCAATAACTACTGTACCAGCCAAGTCCCTGTAAAGTGGTGTTGGTGAATGATTGTGTGTACAATTCCCAGATAGAAGAGTCTCATCATCTTACTATGTTTAAAGTCTTACAGTAAATGTCTTACGACCCTTGTATATGCCTTAAATTTGGAGATACAGCATATTCACGTTCTCAGTTAAGCACATTTGAGTGCTTAAACCCCTTAAGCATTATTTTCCTCACTTATATTCATTGCACTTGATCAAAATACCAACATTTCCAAATCGCAACAAACGTCTGATTGGAAGAGAGACCAAATTTGGCTGTGTGGGAGGGATGTCCTACTACCTCTTACTTGTCACAATGACACGAGCCAATAATAGGTTTCTCTGAGCCTGTGCATGCGGAAAAGGGTGAATAGCGTTTTACTTTAATTGAAGCAACATGAACCATCCTAAAAGACCTGCTTGGTTGGTTGGTAGGCAGGCGGCGCGGTGGTGTAGTGGTTAGCACTGTCGCCTTGCACCTCCAGGGTCTGGATTCGATTCCCCGGCCAAGCTCGATTCCCGTCTCTGTGTGCATGGAGTTTGCATGTTCTCCCCGTGCTAGGTGGGTTTCCTCTGGGTACTCCGGTTTCCTCCCACAGTCCAAAGATATGCAGCTTAGGCTAATTGGCGTTCCTAAATTGCCCGTAGTGTGTGATTGGGTGTGTGAGTGTGTGTATGTGTGTGTGCCCTGCGATGGATTGGCACCCTGTCCAGGGTGTACCCCGCCTAGTGCCCGAAGTATCCTGGGATAGGCTCCAGGTCCCCCGCGACCCTGAACACAGGATTAAGCGGTATAGAAAATGAATGAATGAATGAATGGTTGGTTGGTTCTTCATATGTTTCTATGGAAGCACTTGCTTTTGTATTTACCCTCTCCTGTACCCATGGTAGTTTTCATAGGTTAAAGGAGAGAGCAGGTAGATCCAGTAGAAAGGGAACTGGCATGTGAGGAAAATGAGAAGCGTCAGTTTTGGATGCTTTGTTGGGTGGACCGTGGTTCATGCTTTATATTTGTTGTCCTTTATTACACTGGCAGTTGGCTCAGAGGAGCACGGAATAACATGAAAAGCAGGTTTGATAATCTTGTGTTATAAAATGACAAGCAATTGTTCTTTCTTTTTTATGTCGGAGCCCAATTCTGGTAAGAAATCTTAGCAACAATTCAACGGCTTTAAACAAATGGGGAAAGACAAGCTAAAGCAATAAACATTAAAAACAAATTACTATCACACATATAAACGAAAACAAAAGTCTGACTTTTTTATTTCACATTTTGACTATAACCATGAGAAATTAGAAAAGCCAACAGAGGAAAAACTGATTCGATATTTCCGTGTATAATGGCCCAGGTTGTGCACACTGTATGCCGGGATCTTCTCTGAGGTGGTACTGAGCCATGTTGGGACTAGAGGTAGACCTCGGCAGCTTTCCTGAGCACTGGGCTTGGCTTTGGCTCTCTCGCCATCTGTGTTTCGCTGTAAACGTGCGTTAGCATCCGGCACAGGATTAGCGGGCAAAATCCCTGGGTTTTTCGACCAGTTGACAAATATGAGATTTGTCTCAAAAAATTAGCTCCATCCATATCTCCTGCCATATGACACACAAAAAAGATTATCTTTAATACTCCGTCGGCTTGAGTATGGAAAAAAGTAGATTAAAGTTTAGCGGTATCGACCGGGCCGCTTCTATTAGATCTCACAGATCTGCTCAGTTTCAGCCACAACCTGCCAGAACGGCTGCTCTTTTTCTTTTTTTCTTTTTTGTGCTTGTTTTGTTTGTCGAGAAACAACTAATGGCGATATTTATCTTATTAATCATCGCCCAATCCAGTGTCTGAAGCCTGTCTTTTTAGTATATGGCTTTTAAACAAACATGGGGAGTAGTTAAAGAGTGTTAAGTGAATAAAGGCAGCAGGTGTCCTTTTAGCAGTGGCTTTGTAGTGCTGCCTGGCTGCTGTGCTGTTGTTTTAGCTTTGCATTGGCCTATAGCGGGGGGCGGAGGGCGAAACAGCCCTCGCGGGTGACCTGAGACCCCACTACTGTCCCATTGTGAGCACTTTTGTGCAAAGGTAGCTGCTATGTTTGATCTCAGCTGCTGTTTCAAAAAAAAAAAAAAAAGGGTCTTTGCATTAGCATGACGTGAAATACAATCAACAACGAAGCGTAGTGTTGCAAGTCCTTATATTCCCCTCTGTTCACATTGTGATGTCTGTTCGTTCCGAAAAAGAGTTGTATACAATACAATTCCCAATAAAATTCATTGGGTTCCCAATGGAACCCAATGAGGTCTTCTGCTACTGAAACTCGTCCACCTTACAGGAGTTTTTGACGTGATGTTTTTCTTCCCAACACTTTTGTAATAAGTGGTTATTTTAGTTGCCATACCTTTTCTGTAGGGTCAGCCCAGTCTAGCATATGCTTACATGCTAATTCTGTTGTCTCCAACTCCTAGTTCTCAAATCGAGTCTCGAAATATACTCCGATCGCCATAACTTTAAGACCAGTCGACTAATACTGTGTAGGTCTCCCTCCGTCTACTAAGACCAGTTGAGGCATGGACTCCACAGGACCTCTATACTGTAGGTGTACTGTGGTGTCTGGCCACAAGACCTTAATAGCAGATTCTTGAAATCCTGTAAATTAGAAGGTGGGATTACCATGGATTGGACTTGCTTGTCCAGGACATCCTACAGATGCTTGATTGAGATCTGGAGGACATCTTTTGGCATGGACTATATTTGCTGTAAGAGGCGACTTCCCTGCCGTTTTAGACGACCCAGTCGTCTAGCCATGACGAATCGTCTGTGGTCAAAGTTGCTCAGATCCTTACTCTTGTCCATTTTTCTGCGTCCAACACAACAACGAACTGTTCACTTGCTGCCTAATAAAATACCCTTTGTAACCAGACAATGTTATTCACTTCAACTGTCAGTGGTTTTAATGTTATGGCTGATAAGTGTACGCTATACTGTATATCCCGAGCATATTTCTACCTATATCTCATAATTAGAACATCATTCGTAGTATTCCTATTCGGTTACATTCCTATGTAGCAAGTAAGCTCTAAAAGGCGTACAGTATTACTTAAGATCAATTTCATTAGAAAAGCTAATTTGCAATGTGATGAAGCAAGTTACAATTCAGCTTACTAGGTATTAAAGATTACGCCGCGGCAGGACATTGTCCTTAAGCTTACACTAAATAAGTATGTTCCCATCCCCATTTAATTAACGCGCTCTTAATAACGGTGTGGAGGGAACACACTGGTCTCGCGTGCACCTGCACACACAGGATGTTGCCTCTGTGCTCTCTTTCAGGACCACCTTCATACCCAGAGGTTGCCTCCTCATCGCAGGAGCCCATAAATGAAATTAAGGTGTCAATTAGTCAATTACGGCATAATAACTCGGAGGGCAGACGTTTAGAGGCCGAGTGTACCTCAGCTAAGTTCATTTCCTCTGGTCCAGGAGCCTGCATTTGGCACACGTCACTCTCCGACCCAGAGCCGCTGCACAAGGCCGACCGCCTCGCTAATTCTGTTTACCGCTTTATCTTTTCGGATCAACAATTTCCTTTCATGGTTTTTTTTTTTTTTTTTTTTCCTTATTCCAGATGCAAGGATGCCGTTTTTCTCCTTCAATATGGCTTCGGAGAATTTTATAATTTAGTAATTAAAATCTTTGATAGGCTCTAGAAATTGCATCTAATTGAATTTAATGGGGAGATGAATTTCAATTTTATTTGATTACCGGGAACCCTGGCATAGGTATTTATGGAAAAAAAAAAAACTGTATAAAAATATGCTGTGTGGGCTAAGATGGCGTAATAAAATTAGAGATAATCAGATTTCTCTGTCATGAATTTCGCTCTAATTTCACTATAATTTTCCATTAGATAGCTGGTTTACAAATATTTGCTCATCTACGATGGAAGGAGCTATCTGTCTAAAGTGATTATGGTCAAGGCCTTCAGAAATGTGGCCCTTTCTCTCTGTGTTTTTAAAACCAGATTGCGTGGGACCAAAATTAGGCAGATTGCATTAGGACCGTCTGCATCCGGGAGAGATACTGAAACATAATGATTAGAGGCAGGGGATGAAAGCCGTGTCAGGGAAAAAGGGTTTTGACAGTGAATGATGTTTTTAAAGTGAAGCTCAAGTTTATATTCTCGCGCGGGGACGATGTTTGCATCTCCGCACTTCCCCGTGCTGCATGTACAGTTTATGCAAACAAGCGCTGCTGATTCTCCGCTCGTTTGAGTGGCATCTCGGAAACTGGCGAACTAATTTGATCAAGTCGTTTCCGCTTTTTAAGATCACTCCAGCGCAATCAGAGCCATGGCCAAATAGTCGGTGATGAGTTCCAGCTGCCACTGTTTTCTATGTACCCGGGTTTAGTATGCCGCATGCTCGCCCTGAAATAAATAAATAAATAAGCCGTTCCAATCAGACGTGAGGGGGAATAATATGGAGCATCACAGACTTGCTAGAACAATACAAGGGTAAACGCTTTCTTTGGGCTTCTTTTCAAAGCCCAGCGCTCCACTCCAGCGGTGTCACATTCAATTTCCTGTCAATTTCATGATCCAGACTTGAGAAAAGTGTTTAACACGGGGGGAGGAAAGTTCAGCTTTATTTTTAGCAGTGAAAAAAAAATAAAAAATCTCAACAGGCGATCTTTTTTTTTTTTTCACTCAAGAAAGATGATGATACTCTTGTGTGTCTCTTTTTTTGGCTACACCTCTCAGTTGCCCACTCAGTCTGTGCTGCCCCACTGGCTGAGACAGCGAGAGGGTTCAAACACAATCTAACTCCCAGCAAAGGTCAGATTTCTCACTCCGCATGGCCCCGGGCCTCGGGCACAAAAGCTCCTCGATTCACATCTTTCAAGCGGGCGCGGGCTTTTGTCCTGCCGGAGCGAGGCTCTTGGAGCGGGCGGCCATCAGACCAGCCCCTCCTGGAGTGCGCGGTCAGGGGCAGCTAAACGTCTGGCCCCTGCGTCCCTTTGACTGATGCGGCCCTGCCATGTCACAGCCCCCCCCCCCTCTCGGCCCGATGCCCTCATGCCCCCACACCCGGAGCGTCCCATCATAATAGGCCGCATCAAACGGCATTCAGCTCCGCTTCGAGAAAACAGAGATGGCAGCAGAGGAGAGGGAGAAAAAAAATAAAAATCACCCACCTGTGTTTCGCCACCGCATACGGTGCAGTCAAGTCGATCTGGCTGCAGAGGAATTTCACACGTCCTGGTGTTATATAAAGCAATAAAACTATTTCAGAGAGATCTGCACATTCTTCTTTATAGTTGGATTTTTTTTTATTTCTTTTTTTAATTCGGAAGGAGAGAAAGGTGTCTGATGCTTTCTCATCGAGAGGGGTTTATTTCAAAATCTGCAAGGTATGAAAGTTGCATGCACAAGACATTAAGCGTGTAACCGGCGTGGGCTCTCACGGCTTTAAGGTGGGAACATGTGACCATTGTTTGATTATTATGAGTCAACTCCGTAATTAGTGAATCAACCAAAACCTGTTTTCTGCATACGGTACGGTATGTGAGACAGCAGTTAGCAAACAGGAATTAAGGTTTGACTCATTTCACAGAATTATAGGCCATCACCTAAAATATGCATTTCCTCTTTTCAGGACATTTTTCTCAGTGTTTTTGTGGGTTCTTTTTTTTTTTCCCTTTTCTATGTATATTTTTTCGATCTCAGAACTCAGAACCGCCGCACACACACTGGCGTTATTCCTCCTTCGGTTCCCTTCTGTCCCGTGCGTGTCACCGTGTCCGGCTCCAGGGGGAAAAAAAAGTGGAATTATGCTAATCGGAGAAAATATGGTGAAAAAAAATGTTCTGTGAGCACTTTGCATGCCACGATGGAAGGAACTGCCAGGCAAATAAGGGCCTTGTCTTATAAAGTATTCATCGGCACCTGGTAACGGCCGCCGTTTATCATTTCACCTGAAATTACAATGAAAACTGATACCTTATCAGAGGGACAGAGGGACAGACAGAGAGGAGGGGAAGACTGGAAAAGAAAGGGAGGGAACGAGTGAAGGGAGGGAGGGTCAAGTGTTCACTCGGGGGATGGTTAGACTATAGGGTTTTTTTTTTGTTTTTTTTTCTGTCTTCATAATTTACAACCAACTGTTCTCGGATCAGGTTACTCGACCTGCTCTGATCTTCAGCTAAAGCAATTTCGGAATGTTTATTTATTTATTTATTTATTTTATCTATTTGATACATTGTTACATTTTCACAATTTATATTTTAATCTGAATTTCTAACTCTTTTTTTTTTTTCTTAACTTTGCATCTGTGGTTGACGTTTGACGGTTATTAAATGTCACAGAAAGAAACTTCCTGTTTTCTTGAATATAACAAAAAATAATAACAACAACAATAACAATACTAATATCTTTCCTCTGATGCCATGCACAAACCTTCTATTTCTAATAATAATAATTAATAATTAATAAATATGTTCGGTGGCAGAAATGCTGGAATATAAAATAACATATGTAATGAGCCATGCAGAATTTATTATTATTATAAATTTTTTTCTCGAAACCCTGCGCTGCTCCCTCCCTCCTCATTTCCTCATTTGCATGGGGCTGGACTCGGCCCTCCCCCTCGACTCTGTTACAGCCTGTAGAACGGCGAGAAACAAAAGCCCGACCCACTGAGGGGAGGAGGTAAAAAAAAAAAAAGTCTGCTCCAGTTCCTGCTCTTCCGTAATTTCCTATCACCAACTGCTTGGGGTGTGTGTGTGTGTGTGTGTGTATGAGTGAGTAAGTGTGTGAGCGCACTAGAGAGCGAGGGAGAGAGGGAGAGAGAGAACGAGGGGGCCATCTCTGTACTCGCTCACCTACACCCCCCCCCCCCATCAAAGCGCAAGGAGGAGGGGCCAGAGCCAGCTGCCAATCATCTTCACTCGTGGCAGCCGGCATTATCTCGCCTGAAAACTATTGACAGATTACATGTCAAGGAGTTTAGTACATGATTGAGAGAGAGAGAGAGGGAAAAAAAAACAAAAAAAAAACAGACTCCTCATTGCCCACTTATTCTAGTCTGAATTTCCCGCAGGCCAGATTCCTCTCTGATGATTTTTACATAGAGTTTGTCGTATTATAAAAGTTACATGCTTGGGAGGATTTAACTTCGACTCTCCTGAATATGGTAAGTGCTCCTCTTCCTCTTCCTCCTCTTCCTCTTCTTCTTCTTCAACTTGTATTTCTTCTTCTTAATGTCTGTTGTGCTGTACACATGAAAGGTGCTCCTGTATTACACAGTGTATTTTTGTAAATGGGGAAGTTGCTTGCTTGTGTGTGTGTGTGTGTGTGTGTGTGTGTGTTCACCTTTATTTATAACAGAGTGACAGATCAGAGTGCTGATTACGGTATTAAATACGATCCTCTGAATTTTCCTCCTTCGGTCTTTTTCGAAAAGATGTGCCTGATCTGCAATACAGGAAAATCAAATAATAATAATAATAATAATGATGATGATGATGAAATGAAATATAGAAGAGCAGTACTTTCATTTTCTACCTGGAAGTGCCTCGATGTATTTATTTATTAGTCTCAGGTACGTCATGTCATGTTTAGCTCGTCTTCTCTCTGACCTCGCTCACTTCTCTCCCCATATATATGTGTGTGTGTGTGTGTGTATGTATATATATATATATATATATATATCGGTTTATTTCATATTATATTTTGGACGGTAAATGTAGGATAAAGGATAGAGTTAACACACGCAGGTATGTGAAGTGCAAGAGCTCGGCGTGGCCTAAGGGTTTGTTGCCAAGGGGACTGAACAAACAAACTGTTGTGCCGGCTTTGTTTTGACACATGTAAGGACACACAGAACAAGTGATATCCCACTCTTTATCCCCGCGTCCCTCCGTTTAGGGATATTTCAGCGCACGTGAAAACCGATCTCCAGGGCTTTCTATATCCTCTGCTTTTTCCATGATGGTTTTGTCTCTTTCTTTTTTTCTTCGGGAAGCTTTAATGCCTTCGAGTCTAGTGCAGGAACTTTTAAATCCTCCTATAATAATAATAATAATAATAATAATAATAATAATAGTAATTATAATAATAGTAATAATAATGTATGAATTTATTCTTACATTGTGTTTAAAAGTAGAAATTAAGATAACATGCTTAGTTTGTCTTATTCTAGTGTGCCTATAGATATATATAAGGATTTTATACACATGTTTAGTTGTGTATTTTTTTTTTATAACATCTGGATTCATACCGTGTATTGTTTGTTCAATGTAGAATAGTCACATGTAATATCCTCGGTATATATATATATGTATTATAATAATAGACATTATTATAAAAATGATAATACATTTTGTTCAAGTCAGAAACAATAGAACTTCAGTCTGTTTCACGTCTATTATTTATTCATTATGGATATGAATATGTTCGTATTCTAACGAGTGACTTCCTACACTGTGTATTTGTCTCGCTCGCTTTATTAATTGTCTCGCACGATCTTAATTCCTCTAAATATTTAATAAACCATAAACAAAAAAAAAAAAAGAAGTGAGAAAAGCTGAAAATGAAACTTTATGTTCACTCTTACTCAAACAGAGCAGAGTGTAGTGAATTCTGGGAATCGGTCTGTTTTTTTAATGCAAAACCCCCCAGATGTACCGTGAAGATCTTTATTGTTATTATTACTATTATTGTTATTATTATTATGATTATGATGATTATTATTTTTACGCCTTGTTTGTCCCTGTGGTTTCTCTCATACCTAATGTTCAAAAGGACTCCTCGGACGAGGTCCAAAGACACACCCTTGGTTTTTCAGATCTTTTAGTTCAGTGCACTCTGTTCAGACTGAACATTATTTTACAACAACGGTTGTTTTTTTTTTTCCTTTCATTTGGAGTCAGATGGTCCACAGTGGTGAGCACTTTAACGGGCTGAAATGAGGAGGAAGACACACACATACGTATATACTCACACACACACACACACACACACACTCGCTCCTGCACTAACAGACACGAGTCAAGGTCTGTAGCCTTCGATAACCTTCATCACAGTTTAGCAACAAGCGAATCAACTTGATGTCTTAAGCAATAAAAAGCCTGGTGCTGTCTTAAATCGCCAGCCTTGGGATGACAGTAAATTTACATTTTTTAATTAAATGAGCCGGATTTTTTACGAGGAGGCCGGACCATGCTAATGGGACCGTGTTGTGTACTGCAGATTAACAGAGTTTTCGAAATAAATTTAGAAGGAGGACAGAGGAAGGGAGACGGCGCGAGAGGCGTCAGGTTTAACCCCTTTGTATCCGAGTTCTCCGGTGGGACGCTGGACTGAGGAAGGGGTTAGTGATGCAGGCTGACACGTGCAGACATCATTTATTTGTTTCAAAGTTGAGGAGGGAAGAAAGTGTGCTTGGAAAAAAAAAAAAAAAAAAAAAAAAAGAAGCAAATTTAATTCAGAAATCCTACTCTTATTATAAACTAGTCTATAGGATTGACCTTTATATTTAATTTCAACTTGTACTAAATATAGAACTGGAAAATTGTCATAAGTGACTGGAAGACGTCTTTTTGTATTTAGGGAGTGATGTGTTTAAAAAGAAAAAAAAAACCGAAGTGAGAGAAGCAGGGAGATGGATTGCTGGATATCTGACTCGGGCAGTGCGAGTGTGTGTCCCGATCAGATCCAGGCTCATCGTGATCATCATGAACTCAGCATCCCAATATCTTTTACCTACAGTGTTTACTCACCACTACAATAAATATCTTTGAATAACGGGAAAAGAGCACGGAAGTGTTTAAATGATGCTTGAGAGCCGTCCATGGAGTGAGAGTAGCTGTGAAAGGGAAATATTTCTCCTCTCCTCTCCTCTCTTGTGCAGTCATGCAGGCGCTCTGTCCTAATTAAAAGCTCAAAGCATTTCTGTCACCAATGCACAGTAATAGGCTAATTAATACTGCTGAGGATGTGTGCGCAAATAACACGTCATACCTTTATGCCCTCAAAGCATTTCATTATTTTTTTGTATTTTAATAGCAATATGTTATTATTATTATTATTATTATTATTATTATGTACCTGTATTAAAATGATCCCAAATACCGCTCATTTTTTCCCGTGCCATTTTCCATAAAATAAAAATCATTTTCTCTAAAGTTCTCTTCTGTCAGTCTGTCAGCTCTTAAAGTTTGCCGTCTTATCTCTTATTGGTAGCGGCGCTCAACGAGAGGCGTGACGAATGACATTTGAAATTCAAAAGGGAGGCCGTTTCCGCTTAACGCGCGTCCTGTGGACTCCGAGCGCTCCGTATTATTCCGCGGAAAAGTGACAAAAAGTTCCGCCTAAAGACGCGTCCCCGTCCCCCCCTCCTCACAAAGGGCTCGTGGAACGGCTCTATTTCACGTTTATGATCTTCCACATGAAATTCTAATTTCATGCAAAGTGGGAGAGAGGAGTAATCTGCCGCCGCTGATACGGCATATAAGAGAGAAAAGAGGAATACGAAGAAGCAATTAGCACGGTGTAAAATACCTCAGTCCGTTTTGTCTGAAAGCATGAGCTCCACTGGCCTAGAATGAAATTTGCATGCTTGGCTTATCGACGCACACTTATTAGGCCGTCTGAAAGGAAGATTAAGCCAGCACAAAATGTGGCGTCTAATCCTTTTAAACGTGGCAGGAGGGGTGTGTGTGTGTGTGTGTGGAGGGGGTGGTTTAAAGGTGGGAGCGACCCTGTGGGCAGGTTGGATGCAGGAATGGTACGGTCATTAACGACGGGGGCAGTCTGCGCGGCTCACGCTTGCGGTTTAATTCCCATGAAGAAGAAGAAGAAGTGCGCGCTCGTGTAGACTCGGTTTGTGGGCGAGCCGTCCTGAAATTGGGAAGAGCTTATTATGCACGCTTTAAGTAACTTTTGGAAGGATTCCTGAAGAATAGCGAATCCTTTCGATAAACTTTACAAGACTCGTGCATTTTCAGCCATAATAGAGGCCTCGTTTAGCTGCTTAGTGACTGCTGTTAACGCACTGATTGTCTCGGCTAATAGACTGATGGTTTATCTCTGTGTCAGAGGTCCTCTTCGGCTTATCTTCGCCCAAAAACTCTGGGGTCAGAGCGGGCCGGCGGGAAGTCCAGGCGAGCTGGTTTGGGTGGTCCCGGGCCAGCTCTGTGTGCGCGGACGCCATCAATCAGCGCGGAAATTTGTCAAGTTGTAAATGGTGCGCGTCACTCCGCTAATAGATCATGTAAGGACACACACACACACACGTACATCAACGGCTGCAAACGCTCACCTGCTCAAAGTGCAAGTGAACACGTTTTTTTTTTTTTTTTTTTCCTCCAACATTGATAAGAGAAAGAAGTGCCTGGCTGTGTGTTCTCTGTCACCTTCATCCTGAGAGAGTGTTTGCACTGGAGCGCCACCGGGCCGATATCCTGTCCTCTCTGGTAATTGACTGCAAACAGGGGCGCTTGCGTCTGAAAGCTCCCCTGACGCGGGTCCCCGCGTTCTGTGTGTTTTTTCCTGTGACATTCTATTCACTTGGGTCAGTAGCAGGCAGCAGCAGCAATAATTACTGTCTGTACATGATAAATCTGAAGCCCAGCTGTTCCGTTCTGTCACGGACTACACAGTGTAGAGCAGAGCGAGGGGTGGGGGTGGGGGTGGGGGCGAGGAGGGTGTGGCGGGGGGGCGACGGGGCTCAGGAGTTTGCTGTTTGACTGAATTTTTTTTAAACTCTGTAACTTGATAGGATTACATGGTTCTAGGCCCGACACCTGTTAAGAGGCTGTTAGAACAGTTGGCGGTCTCATGCTGGAGCTTAGTGTTATAGATATATATATATTTTTTTTCTTTTTTTTCCCTTTATTCTGTCTTCTTTCGGGATTCTCTCCCTCACACACTCAGACAGGCAGCAGTTGGGATTGGCTCTATTCCCTTGGCCCGCTCTCGCTAAGTGACGAGATAAAGGAGGAAGAGGGGCAAGGTGATGTCACCTCATGGCGGCCATCAAAGTTGAGATTTTTACAGCTAACCAGGTCAGCCGGCAATCAGGTTGTGTTTGCTGTTGTCAAGATGACACGCGCAACTGCTGCCTCCTTAAATCGCTGTGACTTGAATGCTAAAAAAAGATGAACCCTGACACTCCGTGTGGGAAAAAAAAAAAAAAACGAAAGAAAGAAAAAGTTTTTGGGGCTCTGAAAGGTTTTTCCGTTCTCATCAGGCGGCTCTCGTGAAATGAGTCAAACACAATGTCAGCTCTCTGGCAAACAAGCAACCCGACACCAGGCTTGTGCCATATTATTTGTACGATTTTATGCCCATCTATTCATATGCAGTGAGTAATGAATTAAAGGGCAGCCGAAGCTTGCAGCCTTGTGTCTCGGCATGATTTAGATATTTTCCACACGACAAATGCCGCGTTCTGAAGAAGCAGAATAAGAAGCGCTGTTTCGTTTCCAGGGCCGGTTGAACGACATCATCAGATCGCTGTAGCCAAAAACAAAGAAACAAAAAAAAAAAAAACAAGTTTGAAAAGAAAAAGACTGAAAATGCTAATGACTTGTTTATTTTGTCTGTATTGCTTCACAACCATGTTTGGCTTCCCTGCGCTCGCAACACCTGTCCCCTCTCTTGTGCTGGGATTTTCTATATTTGGCTGTAAGATGGGTTCATCATTTACTGCAAAAGGGCAGCGTTTCTTACTGGATAGAGATACGTGGAAAAGATAGATAGATAGAGAGGGAGAAAAAGATGGAAAGATCTAGCCACGTGCATGGAAACTTTTTTTTTTTTTTTTTTTTTTTAATCTCACATTTTTTGATAAAAGTAATTTCCATTTGCCAGCTCAATAGAGTCTTTGTGATGAAACAGTCTGTTAGATATGATAAAAAAAAAAAAATCTAGATAAAGCTAGTAAAACTGACATTATATACTATCTACAGTATAATTACACAACATGACTCTTTAGCTACGTACGTAGTATTTCTGCAAACGACAGTAATCTTATCTTAGACAAGGAGCAGGAGGAGGAGGAGGAGGAGGAGGAGGGAAGAAATGTTTAATAATCATAATTCAAGGAGTTTTGATGGTCCTGATAAGTAATCTCGGCTTGCTGATAAATAAAGGAACAGAATGACTTTCAACTAATTCCCCTCCCTGCTGAGCGATGAGGGTTCGCCAAGTGTCCTGTCCATGCGAATCCCCACTTCAGCTGCCCTACGGAGGGAAATAAGCAGCACGGCCCTTAATTGTTTGGGAAGTATGGCCCCTCTCGGCCCACCCGTCCGCCCGCCCGCCCGCCCGCGCGCGCTCTTCTCCCCTCTCCCCTGCTTCATTTCAGAGACGGGCCTCGGCTGCGCGAGAATGGCGTTAATTTTTTTATTACCTGTTTGACTCTCAAGCCTTATTACTGTAGCCCCTTAATGTTCGGCGTAACCGTGGAAACCGGATGAATAAACGTCCGCGAAAGAAAATGAGATGATTAAACAGGTCACCCTTGCAAAACAAATTCGCTCGGCCGAGCGCAATTTGTGTGCCGTGCGCCTGACTTAACAGTTTGCTAACAAGCACGGTGTTTGTGAGGAGAGATTTAAAAAGGGGGGAAAAAAAGGGGAAAAAAAAGAGCCAGAGGTAAGAAAGCAACAGCGAACACGGCGTAATCCATTAAGGAAAAACAGATGCAAATTCTTTAGTGTTACTTTAGGTATCGTGTTACATCCTGTGCGACTTCCTGTGTCTCGTCAGTGTGAAATATTCATACATTTTACATAATAATAACCATTTATATAGAATTATATACTATAAATATATAAGTACAAGTGTGACTGTGAACACGTCAGTGCTTCAGGAAATAAAGAATATTGTCTTAATGTGGACGTCTTCTTGTGGACCTCATC